>VXBT01002912.1:236551-503819 GCA_013400235.1 Oriolus oriolus
TTTTTTTTTTTTTTTTTTTTTTTTAGCAAATATTTCTTTTTGGAAGCAAATCGAAAAGCATTTCATCACTGTAGGCAAACTTACAAATGATTAAAAATTAAGCCCTATTTAAAACAAAAGGAGAATAATTAAAATAACACTAACAGCCTCTTGCCTTGAAACACAGTAAAAGTGAAAGGGAAATAGAGAAAAAAGTAGGTGAGAGAAGAAAAAATCCATACCTTCAAGGGAGCAAAAAGAATCGTAGGGACATCTCTGACCTGGTCTGTGTGCTTTGCAGAGATCCACAAATCAATACACTGCTGGAGCAAGAGGGTGGTCTTGGGAATAGACCATGGTGACCCTATCTCCTCACCTTTGGCAGCACGAACTTCCTTCACATCACAGAAAATGCCTCTCCTCCTTCCTGGTTGTATCTCAGTGACTGCTCCCTTAACAGCTGCACTTGCTCAGGACTCCTTAACAACTCTTTCTGTATGGATTTTTCTTTCTTTGGTGAGAGACATCTTGCATGGGCTGATTCTAAAGATGTTGTTGTGATTTAATCAGGGTTAAAGCTCCAGATCGTCACTGTGTAGGACTAGGGGGAATTTCAGCTTTCATTTAACATGAGAGAGTGTTTTCTAGCCCCTATAGTTGGTGATAAAAACTTGGAAATGTGTCCCCAGAAAACTACAGACTCCGAATCCCAGCAGGCAAATAGAAAGATCTCCCCTTTCTTACCATTCCACATGCAAGCCAAATTATTTTTAAATTTCAGTATTTAGAAACCATCTTTGCAACTGTGGAACATTTGGGTCTGGCAATCTCCCTTTGCTCTGCCTCCCTCCTGGTATGGAACCTTTCCTCACCAGCTAAGATTAAACCAAGAACCAGGACAGGGGCTCTGGGCAGACTGAAGCCAGATCGGAGAGAATGAGATGAGCCTGGAGCAGGGAGTTCAGGCTCCCTGAGCATCGAGGCAGAGGCGCTGACCCTCCTGGAGCGAGCGCCGAGAGTGAAGGCTCAGGCTGGCAGCCTGCCGCACACTGAGAGAAATCCGGGGAGGGTTTATGTCTGTGGGACCGAGGAATGCGGCAGGCCCCGCTCCGAGGAAAGAAGGAGAGTCAGCTTCGCTGCCAACAGAATTAGGGCTCTCTTCCAGCATTCAGAAACGTACATACTTTTATATATTTGCCACATGGCTTCGCTGCGCAGCAGCACATGTGTTGTGGCTGCGCAGCGCTGAGTGAAAAGAGCACCCAAATCAAGGAGTGTCGTGGGCGGGGAGGTGGCACTGAGTGGTACTGGGCAGATGGATGGCGGTACCTGAGGTTGGGGAAGAAGGCTAAAAACACTCATCTTCTGCCAGCCAAAGAAAAGGTTTGCACCTGATTGACTTCATGCAAGACCAGGAGACCCATTACCAGCAGTGATCAAAGTTGCTAGAGAAGATCTGGCCTTTATCTTCTTTCCCTGATTTTGTTGTTGTCAACGTGTGCCCTGGTGGTGCTGTCTGCAGTACAAAAGTCTTCATGGAGAACAGGCCCCACTGAACCAGGCAACAAAACCATAAGAAATAATCATAAAGAGCTTACATTGAAATCTGACAAGAGTGGTGAAGGGTAGGAGGAATGAAACATTCCAATTCCTGTCTCACGTTACCAAAGTCTTACTCCAGTGGCTTAACTACAAAAGACATCCCTCCTCCTAGCTTAAGTAACAGGAGGGCAATCAGTGAAAAATCAGGCCCCGTTTTCCCACTGCTCTTCTGAAAACAGGCCACAACATAATTTCCAGCATACTTTCCATTTGTGCTTAAGAGGAAATTCTGTAAAAGTGGACATTCTTGACAAACATGCCTATGGTCCATGAATAGTCTTGGAAAACAAGGAGGCAGTTTAGGGAGAGTCAGTTCCGAATGCAAAAGAAGGTTTTCCTTGCCATGACCAGAGCCAGTATTTGCTCAGCAGAGAAGCAGGTGACACAAGACAATCTGCATGCAGCCGAAGGCTGATGGAAAGCTTGTTTGTGCTCAGCACGCTAGAGAAGTTGTTCGGGAACAGTTACGTAAAGATTAGCCCTGTAACGCTGCCAAATACTTTGTGTTATTATGTGCTGTGTTTGTGCCAGGCAGCCCCACATGTCAGAGCTGCCTCACAGGGCAGTTTTAACATGCACACCCACATTTTCAGAGTGCTCAGAAGAATGAAAAAGCCACGGAGGAACCAACTCTGACCTCATTCGCATGGCTGCCACCGCCGATTCCCGTCAGCTTGCCTGAGTGCAACCAGTGTAGAGCCGGAAAGGCACATCTACTGCATTTTGGAGATGGCTGTCCTCGCCTCCCCTCCTCCTCCTGACCCATCATGTTTCCTCAGAGAATCCCAGCTGCATGGATAAAAAAAAGTAGCAACTCAACCATGTGGGAGCATACAAATTTAATGTCGGCTAAAGATGAAGGCTGTCTAAATAACACAATGGTTGGAGTTATGCAGGTCATAAGTCTAGGGAGTAAGGAGCTCATGGTGTTTCTTTTCTTTTCTCCCTTGCTCAGTTTTCTTTACAAAAGTTCATTAAACAATGATTCTTTCCCCTTTAAAAATTTATGAATGAATGATGTGTTCATGAAAATGAGAGAGCAAAAAGGCCTGGCCATAGCCTGGCTCAGCACAGTCTAGCACTCTGCAACCTGCCCCACGTGCCTTCCTCTCCCGGTGTGCTTCCAGGCAGACCCAGAACACTACTCCCCATGATATCTACAACTCACAGTGGGAGAGACGTATCAGCAATGCATACAGGTGTTATTTGTGTGAGATATACCTGTCCTGGCAGGGAGGGGACGTGGAGCCAAAGACCTAGAGGAAAATATTCTTTCATTAGTCCAGCAAACTCCTTTGATTTGTATTATGCAGGTCTCAGTTACAAGGATGCCACAGCCATAAAGGAAAATCAGAATCTGTCTGAAAATAAAGAGGTCTATTATTTCAACTCATATCAAAAGTGGCACCATCCTCCTCCAAGTCCTGGATATAGCTACATCAGTGTAGCCTGCCTGACAAGAAAGGAGCAATAAATAACCAACAATAAGGATAAACTTTTATACAGCCCTTTTCTTGGGCAGGTTCCCAGTACTTTACAAAATAGAAAACTAATCTTAATTCCCCATTCATATGCTGTATCTCCATAGAACTGCTTTCTCTTTTTAATTTTTTTGTTTTAATTTAAAATATATTTTCTACATTTGTTTCTTTGCTTCTTTTTATTTTTTTACTTTTTCTTTTCCCTCCTCTTTATTCTCACTTAGCTTCAGTTTTGGAATTTTTGTAGTTTAAGTAGCTCTCCAGTTTTTCTAATATTCTACCTCTTTTCATTACTTTGTATTTCTGTGTCCACTGCTTTCTGTTCTTTCTATTCTTTGCCCTTTCCTCTTTTTCTCTCCCTCTTTATCCATTGTCTTCTTTCTTTGTCCCCTGTGATGGTGATTCTTTTTCCTTCCCAGCTCGGTTCTCACTCTTCTTCTGACACCCTGTTCCATACTGTGATCATTTCACGTGCCCCATTCCCTTTGTCTTCCTCTGTTGTTATTATTCTTCTTTATATAATTTACTGCAATAGTTCCCAGAGATCTAATCTTGACTGTGTTTTCACCACCATCACCACCAATCTTCTCAGCGTTCTGTTTAAAGAGTCAGGGGCATTCCCTGTCTCAAACAGCTCTTTCCTAGCTCTTCTTTTTACATCTATGGATAAGGCCTGGATGGTAATGGAAATGTTAAGATCAGCTTGTCCTTTCAGAATGTTGGGAGAATAGGCTCTGTCTCCAAGGTGGTCTGTCCTGGACTCTGCAAGAAAGGGGCCACACCATGACATGGTCTCCACGAAGAAAGCCAACTCATTTTTTGCAAAGTACATGCCAGGAGTTCCAAGGGACACAAACTCCTTCTGCAGCTCCAACTCTTCCATGGTCAGGTTGTCAGGTAACTGCAGACAGAAATCAAGCAGACTCCAGACTGTCTTCACTGGCTGGGTGGCTGCCATCGGCAGTGCTCTTTTCTAGGATTGCCCTTGAGATGAAGACAGTAAGTACAGATATCCGGGCACACCTGGCACAGGAGACTCCACCTCAATAAGGATAATCCGACTAGAACAGGAGACAGAACGACTCAGAGCACCTCACAGATGGAAAGTGAGACATTTTCCTGGTACTTTTGAAGGGCTAATCTGATAATAATTAGGTTTAAAAAAAAAAAAAAACCAAAAAAAAAACCCAAACACAATACTGTGGAACTTTCTGGGCTTCAAGCTACTTCTTCCCTGTGGTATGGTACAGTTTCATAGAAGCCGACAACTCACTGAATAGTGGTTTTGGGAGGTGACTTTTTTTTTTGTGGATTTCTGTGTCTTTGAGAAACTGAGCCTCAGAGTTTTGCTGGATGGGTAAGGTATCCAGGACTTCAACAGAACAGACAGCACCTGCTTTTTTCTAGAAGGATAAAATGTAGATGATGACTAGTTGTACGCCACCAAAGGGACTGGGACAGGTTGAAATTCCTTTGACAGACTGCATTTTATGCCATAATGAAGAGAGGTCTTCAATCCAGAGGGCTGTGAAAGTCAGAGGAACAAAATGAAAAAAGGAAGAGGTTTGGAATGACATAAAAAAAAGTGGCTGCTGAAAGAAGGCAGGGAAGGAAAGGGAGTAGAGATGTAGAGAGCAGAGGGAAATTGAGAGCAGTACAGTTGTTTAAAAAAGTGTTACTTATGGAAAAAATAGATCCAAAAGCCAGTCTTGCAGTTACTGTTTATTTCCTCTTCTTTTAATTTCTTATTCTTTCATCTTGTCTTTTTGAAGGCAAATGGATCATAACACGTAAGTGTGAGCTCATCAGGTCTCTGGCCATGTGCATGGTTATGACCTGGTCAGAACTTTATGGCCAGAAGAGCTGATAACACTGACATATATTTAACCCAACTCTTTTGTTTCACAGTAACCAGTATCTCTCACAGGCTTGTTCTATCTTCAGATGCACTTTATATTAACTTGGCTGCTTCCACATGCTTCTGTCTTTTTTTGTACCAAATGATGGCTATTTATACACTTTCCATACATATATGGGAGGATAAATGAGAGGCTTCAGCCAAAGCTACACTCTCTGGCCAGTAGCAAAGAAGTTTTTTTAATATCATAATTCTCTTTCCTGTTCTGTGTAGTATGTGTGGCTTTTACCCAGGAATTTTGAAGGTCACTAAACATCCTGCGGAGCAGATCCACAATCATCCTATAGATCAGAACAATGGGAAGACTGGCTTGTTTGTTTGGTGGTTCTTTTGGGGGAAAAAAGTTTTACACTAATACAACAATGTTTGATGCCACTAGCAGGGAAATGTATTCATGCTGTGCATCCTTAGATGTATAAAAAATAGATCAAGTGCGTTTTTTTTATTACTTTGGAAAGAGAAAGAAAGAAATAAAAAGAATGAAACTTATTATATTTGAAATGTTTGTACATTTTTAAACAGAAAACTCCAACAAGTCCATACTCCTATCAACCTGTAGCTCAAATTATTAAGTTAGCATAGAGCATTAAAAGAAGCACAGTTATTACTGCACCCAGGAAATAATGATGGATGGGGAAGGAGAAGGGAAATTAAAGGAGAAAAGCTATTATTTACATGTATTCTAGTGTTGATATAAAAATGGAGATTCTTTTCTGTTAAATGTTGATGTGCACCAAATCATAGCCAAGTCTAAACACCTTAGTCATGGCAGGGGGTTAAAAAAGAGAATATTTGAGAATAATGTGAACTAAAAAGGCAAGTTAGTTTAAATTTCTGTTTGGTAGGGCCTGAGGCCTACAACTCCAATGGGAATACACTGTAGCCGGAGGGCTGATGAACGCCCCTAATGAAGTTGGACAACCTGGAATACATGCATAAAATGATTTTAAATATTGATATGATGTCATTGTGTGACTGAAGATATTGAAATGTTAATTTTCAGAGCTAGACAGGTTGTGTCTAATTTATTATAGGGAGGGGAAATGATTATTTACATTTTTTAATGTACCAATGAAACAATTATGGGATTTAAGGACAGAGAAAATATTCATGTTTCTTGGAGAGCAAAAACGCATGTTGCGATGGAAATGACTTAGAGGAGCTTATACCAGCAGATGTTAAGAAATGTGCTTTCCCTTTTTTTTCCTTCCTGATAATTGAGGTAATACATTCATAAACTATGTAAAGTAAAAGGACCCTTTGACCAATGTTAATTATATTTAACCTTCTGTATGTATAGTAGAAAGCTTAAATATATCACTGGGGACAACTAACTCACCCATATATTCTGGATGTGTCTATTATAACATTTCTATGACATTGCCTGGTTTTCAGAAAAATTCTTACCATGAAGAAGAGAAGATGTGGTGTTATAATGGTACGTTCAGTTCCATTGTGATATGAAAGTTTTTACGGAGGATGCCTCAGGGCATCTGTCTGCCTCGTGTGTTCAGTATTACGGCTGTGTAACACACAGAGGTGGAAGTGTATTAAAGGCAGAGCCATTGCAGTCTGCTGGAGGTTGCTGGCGCTAAGGTCCAATCCTGATGATCCCCAGACCAACCCAAAGAAAAAAATCCTTTGCAAAAATTGCCTAGGCTATTTCCTTCACTTGTTCCTTTGTTCCCAGCTGATATTTCCACTTGCAAAGAAAAAGGACTTAGGTTTCATTTAAACTCTAGTGCAAACTGAAGCAGATCCCTTATACATAAAGTCGTTTGGGGAGTGATTTTCTGTTTCTCTAAAGCATAAGTTGGGCATGATCTGCACTTATGATATGTGCTAGCAAGCAGGAATGAAAACTTTCTCTTCTCTCTGATCCCAAGCCTGCCTTTTACATCTACAGTTTAAAACAATTTAGCATAGTTAAGCACATGCCTAACTCAAAGCATCTCACTGAGGCTGTATCTCTGCCCAAAGATGGGTAACCTCACACTGAATCATGACCCACATGATTGCAGACGATGTAGCACCAAATAGGTCCTTTGAAGGAGACACACACTGTGCTCTCGTGTTCCACTAACTGCTCAGAGATACTAGAAACACAGCCTATGACATGGGCAGGTTTTTTTCTGTGTCCAGCCTTGAGGTAAACTTCAAAAAGGGCAAAATGCTTCTGGGAGTTCAATGGCAAGATTGACAGAGAAGCCCTCTTCCCCTGAACGCCCTTCCTCTTCCTGCAGTGTATATATCAACAGTGACTGGATGGGCAAATGATGCAGAGGGAGAAAAATCTTGAAGCCTGAACTCAGTCATCAAATATATAAAGAGCTAGAAAAGATAGAGGGAATGGAGGCATGGCTGAGAACAAAGGATATGTGAGAAATTTACATTTTTTAGTCAACAAGATGATTGAGGAGGGCTTGACAGAGATGTGTAAGGTCACAAACTGCCCAGCACAGGCACTGATTACTCCTCTTCCCACACTGTCAGAAGGAAACAGCACCCAATGAAGTGAGCACGAACCACATTTACAACAAACAAAGACATTTTTCCCCAGAGCACATAATTATATAAATTTTCGGCTGTAACATGATTATAAGAGATAAAAAAACTAATAGATTTGAAAAGATTAGAGGAATTTTTAGAGCATAGCTTCCTAAGTCTGGATATAACCTCTGTTCAGGAAATTGCTAAACCATTGATTGTCAGTAACAAAAAGTCACTTTATATGTCTCCTGTTTCCTCTTGTTGTCCCCTAACCATCCACTCCTGTTAATGCCAGATAGTAAAGAGGGCTAGAGAGGCTACCCAGCCTCCTACAAAGGTGTACAAGGCACATACAACATTCAGACATGTATCAATATATCTCTACCAGCTGGTCACTAAAAAGTGAGCTGATTCTTGGCATTCACAGCACATTTCATCCAAATGGGATCAACTGTCAATGGAGAGTGAGTGTCAACAGAGAGAGAGAGACTAAGAGCGCAGAGACAGGGAAGTGTCTCTACAGGCTCATTCCTGGTGCACAGGCATGTGAAGCTCCACAAGCACATTCATAGCTTAGCATAGTCCCCGGTCCTTGTTCCTGCATCCCCAGCTTCCCTGAATAGCCATATTTCACAGCACATTTCAGCAACTATTTACTTCTTGGTTTCACATCATATCTGATACAGCTATTTGAAACTAATTTCAATTAAGGAATGGATCAGATCTCATGACAATTCCAGCTACCTTCTTTTCTGAAGTGATTGCCCTGGAAGAAGCACTGGTTGGATCTCAATTTGGTAATCAAATAGCCAAACTGTGTGATTAGACTATATCAAATTAGTTGCCATTCACCATCTGACACCCTCAACTAATGCCTTCTGCCACTAATTGACTTTATTTCCACTTCCTTTAATGTGGCTACCTGTTTTCAAGCTGTTAACTGGATTTACATGCCTTTCAGCTTGGTATTTCTGATAAATATCCTGCATCCCTCCTGCTCTTCACCTTTCCCTACCAGCATCAGTCCTCTCTTCTTCCACTCCCCTTTTCTCTTTTGTCTTATTATGCTTCTATTCTTAAGCTTCATCTCACAAATAAATGTGGAACATTGTTTTGGCCACATTACAGTGAAATATTAAGTGAAAATTTAGCATGAAAAGGTAGGTGAGTCCTACCTTTGAGTCAAAAGATATCCCAAACACAAGAAAATAGCCTGGGCTGACTGAGTGAATGGTCAGAACTCACCCTTTGACTGCAGGGAGCTTCCTAAGCTTCACCCACTCAGGCTTGAGGGGTGGAGCCTGTCCGGCAACAGGAACCACGCCCGAGTCCTGCACATCCTAAATTCAGCCCTGTTTAAAGTGGCTACTCAGAAACGCCGCCTGTCCTGTGCCTGCGCCTTGCACTCACTGCCCAGCTGCATGGAGCAGAGGTAAGGAAACCCAGAGAAGGAAACTCACCTGGGACAGAGCGCTCCCACCCACGGGGTGCCGGGGCCCTTTCCTCTCTGGGAATGTCTGATGTGCTACAGCTTTGCCCAGGAACCGCAGAACACGCTCCAGGTTTTCTAGCACAAACCAGAGCAAGCCCCAGGCAGCTGGAAACGGTGCAAGCGGAGCTGAGAGTGCTCCACTCCCCTCCAAGTTGTGCTGAGTAACAAAATCAGCCTTGCCCTCTCTGCTCTGAGTGACAGATTGGCTACACGCACCGTCTGCATCAGGCTGTGCCCTGAATATGGCTTGAGACTTTTTAGGTTAATGAGTATCACTCGCCATTCATAGAAAGTTTGACTAGAAAATACACATTGCCATGAAAAACAACTGTACATTAGCATTTTTCACTGCTAGTATGGGATACAAAGAAATTTCAAGAGCACTGCAGCAATGACAGCTTTTCCTAGGGAATGGAGAGAAACTTTTTTTTTTTTTTTTTTAAATAAGGCTTTGAAATCCTTCTAAATATCAACATTATTTTAAAACGTTGTAGCATTTCTAAAACAGAAATGTGATCTTAGCCATCTAAAATTGCATTCATGAAACAGAAAAGTAGCATTGATTTAATACTCTTAAAACTGAACTAACAAACTTTAATTCATTTGTTCAGATAAAAAAAAGTCTGCATACAAATATGTTTTTCAATTCGCATGTAACTCTTTAACACTTTTGTATTGTAACGTATACAATTCCAAAATTATGCTAGGTATTTTGATTCCCCTTTTACAAAACGAGAGAAAAACTTTCTACAGTATGGGTCAAAGCAAAATTCTTATTCTTAAGCTTCCTAAAGAATTGTGTTAACTCAGTCTATCTTTTTTATGTGTATAAAAGTCACTTCTTTATTTGTTTTCTGCTAACTAGTAATCATCACTAGGAACGATGGACAATAGGATTTGACTGAAGAGCTGCAAAAGTTCTAGAATACATTTGCAAGGCTGATTTAAAAATCACATGGTAAAATATATATTACAGCATATTGTCTAGGCCGCCTTAGAAGAAATCATTGATACACCTGAGTAAAACAGCACTGGCCTTGATGGAATAGCATTGGCACAAAAGAAATAATGCAGTAATGCACTCCCAAGAATTGAGAGCTAATAGAGAGCAAGATAATGGATATTACCCAGGATGTAATATTCTTATTCTCATACACATCACTTCATTTCACGTCAGGATGCAGACAAGCTCAGAAGAGAAATTGTGGGAGGAAAGGGGGAGGATGAGGGCCAAGGGTTTGTCCATGAACAGATGAATCTGATTCACCAACAAAACCTCTCAGGACTAAGTTGCAAGGCACAGATTCAGCAACACTAGGTAAGAATTTTAATAAACTTTCTAAAGCTGACCAGTTTTCCAGCACTCCAGATCTTCTCTGGGGTTTTCTTCCTTCTCTACAGCTCCTTTCTCATCCTGAGCAGGAAAGGCCCATGATGGTAAATGTCTGAAGGCAGTAACCCTAGAGACAGATCCAAACTGGTTCAAGCAACTGTTGTTCATTCCTGAGAAAAGTGATTGGATCTAGATATTTTGCAAAAGAACATTTGGGAGGACTTCTAGTCACATTCATTACACTTATTGCTGTTGTGCAGCAGTCCCACTATGCTGTAACTTCACAGGAGACCAACAGCCCCTATTCCAGAGCTTTCAGCAAGTGCTCGTGGTCAAGAAATGCAAAATTACACTGGAAGAGGGAAGGGTAGGTTTCTTGGTCTCTGTAAGTTCCTATAATTTGCTTAGTGCTTGCTTCCCAATATCTGTCCTGCAAAAAACTCAGATTTCTGAATCAGAGATTTCAGTAACTTAGTTTAAAATTGTCTCATTTACCACCCTTTCACTGAAATGGTTTCTGTGTGTAAGTATGTGCATGTGAGTGCCCATATTCCCCTGTACCTGCCATCTGAATGGGCAAGTGGATCTGAATTCTTTTCAAGTTGTAGGACTCATGTCTGCATCTCTGTTGTCCTGCATCTTCAGGCAGGCATTTGTATCACCGGGATGCAGATGCTAAACAGCACCATTGCTATCAGGCACTGTCTCATGCCCACGCTGAACTCACCTAAATGACTGCATAAGATGCACAGCAAAGGACAATCAGCCCCCAGGTTTCTGGGAAAAGTACATCCCTCTCGATTCTGCCATTGATTTGTCAGGAGATGTATACTCAAGTAGATGGCTCAGAAGAGGATCCTTTAGGAAGAGTGTGGTCAGATTGACCTCACTTTCACTGAGCTGACAGCCTCGTGAAGAAAGTTAAACTGAATATCAAAATCATCAGCAAAAACCTCCTCTTTCTTTGATTGTACAGTTTAAGAGGAGCCATTCGAGCTCAATTTATTCTCTACACAGGAACTTCATTGATTATCTCAGACATTCATGCAGGAAGGAAGATGAGATAAGAAAGTTCTTTTTTTTTTTTTTTTAAGTGATTGCAAGATGGAGAAAACTGCTTTGTGAGTGTAATATATACCATAAAGTTCCCTTTGTATAATCTGCTACTGAAAAGTGAGAAGAGTTTACCTTTTCTGAACAAAAGAAACATTAGGGATGGGCTGATGATTACCAAGGGCAGAGATATGAATACTACGATTAGGGTATATATTCAGATATAAGATTAGCATACAAAAAAAAGTTTTCATGGAAAAAATATTGTGGAGGTTCTGCCATTGTCTTGCACTGTCAATCACTAACAGTGGGAAGAGAGACTGATCACTATTCTTTTTTTTTTTTCCCCAAAGGATATTCTGGTTTTATCTTAGGCTATCAACCATGATAGGGATTTCCACTGTCTTTGAAAGGGAATCAATCCTGATTCTAGAGTGCTGCCATGAATGGAGATGGGCATTCAGGTATGTTCTACCAAAGTCAAATGAGCACTCCACCAGTCCCACTCCAGCAGGAACTGTGGGACTGCAAACTCAAACTCTAGGAGCAACAGAGGCACTGCAGCTCTGCTTCCCTCACTGGTAGCTTACTGGAAAGGATAAAGAATCAGCCTGTGCTTTTTGTCTGACCTTTGGTGGTTGCAGTATGAATTGAAAGGATTAAGTATGAACATACCCTGGGAGGGTCTGTGCTCTCAAGTCAGTTGCTCAAACACAGGTATTCCCTTAACAGAAATCACCACCCTCCCCAAGGAGTCAAAGCATGCACTTTCACATCAGGACAGTTCCTGTGCATTGATTGATGCAAATTTTCAGTTTATGGATTTCTTGGGTCCATTTATGGAGTAACAAAAACATCTTCAAAGGCAGCCTCTTATGCAGGCAAGCTTTTACAGTCACACACTTTAAAAATGCTGTTCCAGCTGAGGACAACTAAATATTGTGTGGAGAGAAACTGGAGTGGACAACAAGGCTCAGTCAAAACATCTTAGTGCTTTTTTGATCTCAGGATTGCTGTGTGTCAGTCTAGTCCTCTGGTACAAGCCAAAGTGACATGTATCAGTCATGAGTGGCTCTAAAATGATGCTACAATTTGTGCTTTTTATTCATAACACGTCTGCTGACAGCAGCTGAAGCCTGGCATGGGGGCCCCTCGAATAGCTGCACCAGAAAAATAGCAACACCTCAATCCTCCATCACTAACCTTAAGTATCCTTTAGAAAATACCTGAAAAGAGATTAATCTCACCCATATCTTAAAACAAAGAGTAGTATCTCTAATGTCACTGCTAGACAAACATGAAATAAACCAGCAGAAACATTCTTACTTCACAGGACATTTCAACAGGGTCTCAGCAGAGCTGGATGTGGCTACTTCAGGAATTAAGAGCTGCAAAAGCAAGTGGAAGCATGTCTCAGAGAGGAGCTAAGCAGATCAGCATGGGTACACCACCTCCACTATACCTGTTTATGCTGGTGTTAGATTTTGATGTAAGTATAGAAGCAAGGGACTTTTGAATTCTAATATCCTCTTTTACATGAACCCTTTTGGCCTTGGGCAAATTTCCTAACTTTTTTGACTCCTATTGTTTATCTTCACAAATGCAAATAAAACTATACCACCTATGTCATATTAGTGCTGAGTGTTTGTATACTGCTACTGATTTTAACCATAGATTTATGCAGAAGCAGTATTTCCCGGAAAGAGCTTGCTGCATCATGACACACCTTTTGAAAGCTCAGTACAAGGTAGAATATTCAGATTTTGCATTTCTCTGGCACATGTATGCAGGGTGGGATGCTTTCTAATATTTATTTTCTCCCAAATGCTCTGAAGCTGACAAATCAGGCATTATTAAATAGACACTTAAAAAAAATTACTCAGCTGCTAAACCAATCACTGTAGGTTGCAGCTCAAAATGAAGTTGGAAATCTGCACCTTTTAATAAAACAATCTGCTTGAGAGCTGATGATATTTGGTTATGGAATTTATCTGTAAATATAATTAAAAATTCAACGAGAGAGTGCTCTGAACTGAGGGGTAAATATTCAGCACGATGCAGAGTGCTCAAGCTACATGATTCCCATTATCGTTAATGGGAGTCCTACAGCTAAATCCCTAAGCATCACGCTAAAAATTTACCCCCTAGTGTTTGCAGATGGAACAAAAGGATTATTGTACATACCAGCAGAAAATAAAGTTACCACTGACATTTTGACCAGAAAGCTTCCATCAGGATTGATCAGTGAAAGACTTAGCCTACTAATTCTCTCACAGACTTTCTTTGGGATTTCTCCCCTCTGAAAAGGCATTCTTGATTTTTATTTAATTCACTTCTGTTTACTGATTTTCATGTCATTATATCTCTCAAATTCTTTTCCTTCTGGCTTCCTACCAGAACCCTTCTCTCTGCTTCACACCAGGTTTCCTGGCTTCAGTGTGCACAAATGCAGGTCCCTGAACCTTAAACATAATGGACATAAGGACAGACGAAAAGTACCTATGCCAATGACCTTTCAGCTGAGTTAGCTGAACGTGTAAATTTACTCAGCAATAAAATGCTGCAGGGGATTTTGGAGTGATTAAAAAGTTGAGGGATGAGGGGAATTCGCTCAGGCGACTTTATTTAGGGTTTGCACCTTCTGCTCTTGGGTTGAGGCTGTCTACAGGACTCCTGCCCATGAGATGTCCCTACCCTGCTGAAATCAGTGTCTGTTCAGGAGTCTGAGCCTGATCCTGCCCGCAGATTTAACAAGCACCAATTGGTTAGGTATGGGCTGGAGCAAAAAAAATGTGATCACTTTCCTAGAGCTTTTTGATAACATTTTCTTTAATAATGGAAAAAATGCTTCTGTCCCATCTTTTAAATGGATATATGTATATATATACACAAATACGTACCTAAATGAGAGGAAACCTCCCATTCTTTTAATTTCCAGTCTTGATTTCACATATTCTAATGCAAACTTGGCAAAAGGATTTGTTTATCATTTGTAGACCATGCTGCAGTCCTGAGTGAATTTTTATGGTGAATTTTAAAGCCCTCAACAATAGGGGTTTATAATGGAAACACTGATATACTGTTATTATAGTGCTGGTCATAAATACAATGCAATTTCATTTTATATAACATTCTTCATATAAAATATCACAAAATGTTTTACAGTAAGAATCAATTGAAAGCTAAAGCAAAGGGAAAGAGAATTTGAAGGCAAAATTTCATTGACTTTAGCAAGGGGGAAAGAATTCCTTTCCAAATTACATGAGGAAAAGTCAAAAATTTCTTCTGCCCAAACTTTGTGTAGAAAGCTCTTAGGAGGATGAGAATATATACAAAACAATGTGCCCTTCTCTCCAAAATTCAAGATTTCAGCTCCTAGTTCCACTCTTTATATATTTGTGAGGCTCCATCACTTACCTTTTCAAAGCCCTTCATTAGATAGTCTGCCAGGATCAGACATTAAGTCTTGAATTGTCATTGATTTCCACAGGGCTAAGGGCACCTGACAGCTTGTAGCCTCATAGCCCCGACCCAAGAAGAGCAGAAGGTGCAAAGCAGCAAAGAATGAAGTCACTTGTGCAAGTTCCCCTCCCCCCCTCAAATTTTTAATCACCCCAAAGTCTCCTGCAGCACTTTATTGCTGGGTAAATAATATAATGAAAAAGTGCCTACATGACACAAGCCACATGGGCACAGACAGCTATTAAAACTGAAATGATTTATTTCGTAACAATCCGAGGTAGCACACTTTAACTCTAGGTATAGCAGCCCCTCCATTTCTGCTTGCCTCATTTGCATAAGTAATTGACAGCTTGTTAACAGCTCATTAGGAACACTGAAAACCATGTGACAGATACAAACCTAGTGCTAGAGGGGAGAAAATCTGTGAATTACAGTATATTGAAAACTCAATCAGATTCAGAATTACAGGTCACAACACAAGTTGGTTATTTTATTAGGTTAAAAAAAAATTAAAAGGTTAACATACCATTTTTCGACCTGTATTTTTAAGATAGCAGGCTACAAGGTAATTAATTAAGAATCTGATTGTGAAATGAGCTACTCTCAGCTGCCATGGGTAGGTTTAGGAATGGTACAATGTTAATACAGCAGGACAAGTAATAATTGCTGAAAATTTTAAAAAACATCAAAAAGTCTTAATACAGTATTCAATTTTAGTTTGGGAATATACCTTCCTCAAGAAAGCAGGTAACTTCCAGACACTGCAATCTAATATTCTGTAACTGAGAAAAATGTGACAAATAATTTGTTTTTAGTCTATAAAAAGAAGATAAGTGTTCTGATTTGCACACTCTTACTATCTGTAAATTTTGATGATTTTTTTTTAAGGACATTTAAATATAAACGGTGCAAATAACAGTTATATCAGCAAATCTACTTTTTGTATTAAACACACAACCCCCATAATCGTGCTTTTCTAGCACTGTTAGCAGAAATAGAGTAACATGTAGAAATAAAATTATCTTCTCGCAAAAACTCTCCCTTTCTTTGAAACCGGATATGGATTCCCCGTAACTCAAGTGACATTTGCTGATGAGGACAGAGCTGGCCAACTGTGCAGTAGTTGTAAGGAAACCAGTAAGCCGTGTGATTTCAGATGTTCTCTCAAATACCAGTGGTTTATGGATTCCTCCCTCATCCCTCTGAAAAAACCCTAACAATATGTGATCAGATCTAAACCTCTGACTATTTGGCAAGAGGGACAACAATGTTAAGGTGTGGGATTATCAAAATCCCCTAGTGCTTGTTCATATGGAGGGTTGTAGTGTTTCAGTTCAAGAGGTGCAACTGCTGCAATATGGATGCATATGTTATTTAGATAAGTCCCATAAAAATAGCTTCTGATAGAGTCTCTTATCTGAAATTGTGGATCTACTTCGGTACTACGAATACAGCCATATGACTACAGTGGGGGCTGGTGGGGATAAAATCTCCTCGTGTAGACATGGTTTAAGAGTGATTAATGAATCCATGACCTGTGGTACAATGAAAGTCACATTTATAAGTCACTTCAGCACTTTTGAAAGCTCCATCTTTAGTC
This sequence comes from Oriolus oriolus, assembly GCA_013400235.1. Lineage (NCBI taxonomy): Eukaryota > Metazoa > Chordata > Aves > Passeriformes > Corvidae > Oriolus > Oriolus oriolus. Next base: position 252,962 of record VXBT01002912.1, read on the forward strand.
TTCATTACAAGGAACGCCAGTAGGGCCGTTGTGCCCCCTGCGTTAATTACACCGACTCCTGCACCGGTGAAGTTACTGTGTTGTAACTACAGCAGTATAAACTTCTAATGCAGACACGCTCCAACAGTATAAAGAGAGCTTTACACAAGGTACAAATGACCCCAGATTTACACTGAGCTTAGGCAAGCCATGATTCACATACACTGAAGAAAAATTAGCTCATTTTTTGCCACTGAGCCCAGATCAGCTGAAGCATTTTGCCTAGGGAAAAAGTCAGTGCATGATTGGTGAGAACCAGTTCCAACAGTCAAAGTTCAAGATCACAAACCAAGCCTTCTAACATGGCAGATAAAAGAGATGGTAAACTCACCACAAGTGAGAATAAGGAATTAGTAATACCTACAATTCCAAACCAAAAATCAGTGGATTTTACTTATATGTTCTTTCCTTTGACCGTAATGGTACAAACAGCAATGCAAATGCTGTGTTTTACAATGGATCTCATACATGATTACTGAACAATAAGTCTCAAAAAAAAGGGCTTGATCTTGGAGTTTTTCCAATGTCATGCTTCATTCCAGTATATGGCTTCTCTGACAATGTTCTTTGAGGCCTGGACTTCGTTTTGAAGTCCTTTTATTTTACCCTCCTTGATTTTTTTCATGTGAGAATCCCACTTTGATTTGGTTCCTGTAGGTCAAAGATAAACACTGAAAATCAGTGGCTTCTTTCAAAACGCAGATCAGTTTCCAGTTAGGGTGGACTGAATTGCAGCTGAAATTCTGGGAATATATTCTTTTTCTGTATTAACCACTCAGTCAACCCTTATAAGCAGATGACATGATTAAAATGAAGTTTGAACATTTTCCGTAAATTAATTCTCTGACTTATGACAAGAGCCTTCTAATATTCATTAACTTAAGTGCCATTTCCTTAGGACTCTTATTTTTACAGTTTCTAATCTACAGTTCTGTAATGACCTGGTCTCAGGAACATATTATGCCATATTTCCCTTCCCTCAGTCCTCAAGCAAGGGGCATACAGGCTTTTCAAAAAAGGAAATGGGCTGCCTCACTTTGGCATCCAGCTTACGAGCACATAAGATATTGCATTTTGCTACTGAGAGTTTGTTATGGTGAATCCATAGCTGCAGTCCTCTTGGCTGCTTAGCAGGACTTCTGGTTTCACTATCAGTTGTGAAAAGTCTTCATCCAGCTCTTTAATAGCTCCTTGTTCTTGGAGCACACCTTTCCTTACAGAGATCATGTCGCCCATCACTTCACAATGCTGTTAACCAAAGACTCATTTCCAGCGTGCCAACGTACCACAAACAAGATGCTTTGGCATCCAGGTGTCCAAGCGCAGTACTATACTTTAGGGAACAGAAGTTACTTGGAAGTCTCTTTAGGAAGCATGGGGTAGAGTTTTGGGTGTGCAGCTGTATGACACTGTTGTTTTGAGTAAAGCTAAGCCATTCTTCGTCTGTTCACATCAGAAGCTGATACAGCATCTGTTCTCTAGTATCTTTCTACAGACCTTGCCACAGTGGCAAGTACATTTACTCACTAGCTTTCCTCTAGTTTTTCAGTTTCCAACTGTGGTTTTAGGGTGACCTTAATACACAGGTAATAAATATCAGATTAGTTTTAATTTTTCAGCTCTTTCCTATCAATATACATTGTTTATGTTTGACTATTGACAACAAAATTTATTAAAATATATCTGTAAAGTATCATCACATCAGTTTTACCGACTGACACTCTACAGACACCCTACCCATTTGGACTTTGAGCACCTTGCAAAGTACAACAGTTCTTTAATGGAATCTGAAATGAAGATGTAACTATAAATGCTATGTGTTCTAGGGATAAGAATAAATCATTCAAAACAAACTCTTTGAGTTGCTATATCTATGTAGGTAATACACAGCAGGCAAGTTTAAATGATAATCAGATACATAAGTGACATTTTCTCTAAACTTTTACCTTATTTTCTGCTGCACTTCTACTGGACATCACTTCCTATATAAAATTATTTTACAAGGTTCTGAGAGCAAAGCATATGAAAGAACAACAAAGAGAAGCAGAAAAAATGCCAAGTTACAAATAAGCTACAAACAGGGAAGGGCTGTGAAAGCATGTCTCTGAAGCAGTCCACCTACAAATGTTTGAATATGTTCTTGAATATATAGATACACTGGAAATACCTCTGTTTATACTCACTAACATAACTGGTTGCATAAATGTATGAAGAAATAACCAGGTGTTCAAACATCTTTCCAGCCTTTGAAAATATTGCCATTCCAGAAAAGTTCAGTTATCACATCTCATACACACAGATTTCGAAAAAATTACATCTTTAATTCTTTTAGTAACTTGTATGACAGATGCATGCTATCATGTGTGTCATAAATTAGAGCTAGACTTTGCCTGGTTTTATCCACAAAACTTCTGAGCCACTGCACTAAAGTTCCCCATGCCTCACTAAGCACCACAGGGGCATGTAAAACAAAAGCAGATGGAGCAAGCACAAACATAGATTTTACATATATTAACACAAAAAAAAAACCCAAAAAAGTTTGGGCCTTTAGTACACCAAACCAAAACCAAGAAAAGTAATTTAATTTATGAGATAGACAGCATCACTCAGGCTTCTGCATCTTTACATCTGTTCTAGAGTCAAACATATAATTTCTTTCCTTAAGCTCCTTTACTAACTGAAATTACAATAGCAAAGTGAGACTCACCATAGCAAACCTATTTGCTCACTGGAAAAAATCAGAATGCATCCATACATCAAAGTATCTCAAAACAATCCTATACTTCTACATTGCCCTTGTGTGGTGCAGTTGTATGTATGTATGGCTCTCCCCAACAAGCACACAGATAATACGGTCTTAGGACTCCATAATTGTTTACTGATTACTGTCTTCCATCAAACATAGGGTATTATTTCAGGGTAATATTTCTACATATACCAGCTTTAAATGCATGCATATTTTTAGGATGGGTGTGTTTATGTGTATGAGTTTATGTTTACACCTGTATGACTGTTTACCTGTACATGTCTATTTCCACACACAATTACACAAAATCTCTGCTTCAGGTACAAAGCTAAAGAAAAAAACCTTCTTTTGACATCACCTACATGTAGAGGCACCCTCAGTACTCAGTTACACTGCTGATGGGCTGCCATTTTCTTTCACTTTCCTTCTTGAAGCCTTGGAGGCTTCAAAAGCCATTTATTTCATATGGCAGATGTGGAAAATCTAAAGCACCTCTGGTTTCTCGGACATAAACTTCTTGTCGTGTCATCATTTGCTAACTCAGCTGCAGTGAAGGAGAGGTGTATACAGAGACTGACCTAAAACTGGAGGATTAGGTCATATGAATATTTCAGACAGGAGAGATCACTGGACTGGGATATCTCTGTCCAGAATTGTTCTTAGCTCCGCACATCACAGCAGAAAGTCCTAATAGTGCTGTTGTATAGAGTTAGTGCTCATTCAGATTTTTTTTTAAATCCCTACTCTCCTCAGGAATATGTCTAATTAAAGGTCATTTACCCCCCACCTGGGAGCCCCCTGTGCTTGTCTGAATGAAACGGTTCAAAACTCTGTCCTTTTCCACTTCCATTTCACTCAAGTAACGACAGGGTTAAATTGCTAATAGAGGTTTCATGAGGTCTGCCAGAGCCCACTCTCCAACACTTACATCTGTTCAACAATTATTACAGCATTTTTGTCATAAAAAATTCAACACCCTGAGTGTCGTGCTAGCAAAACCTGAAAATTTATGCAGTGAATAGAATAGCTAATTTCTCTGAGGAAATGCAGGGGGGAAAATTACAGATTTAACTTAAATTCTCAAGTACTGTAGAGCACACATCTGACTCCCTCTTTAGGTTTTGTCACCATGTAGCATAAGTAGGAATACCATCTACAGTAGATCAAGAAACCTTTGCAAAGCAAATTTATGCCTTCGAAGAAACAATGCTTAAAACTCAGAAGGGGGCTGTACTGGATTCATCGTTTTACCTCACAAAATCTCATTTAAATAATAAATTATTCAGATTATTCTCAGGATAGGGTTATTCTCTCACAACCTCTTGCTGTTACAGAGTGAACCACACCCTTCGCCGGGGACAGGTAAATGACAGATATGCAGAGGCAAAAAGCTGACAGAAAAACAGTCTTTTGTCTCCTGAACTTTGCGTCGGGCTGCTTGATGTTTGCAGTAAAAGGAGAAAGAAAACAGACCCTGCCTCACTCCTCCATAAGGCTAGGAATATGGATTTCATGCTAAACCTAACGCTGTCTAGTTAAGATGCCAGTGGACTGGAACAACGTGCTAGAGGCTATAGCCTTCTATTCTCCAGGGCTGGTCTCTTACTTCCAGTACCGGGGGTTCAGCCGTAACCATAATTGCAGCCATGACGAGCAGGGAGCTCTTTCAGCGTCACAAGAGCAACAAATAAGACAAATGGTTTGGGAGCAGAGGCAGGGGCCATTTTCAACACATAAGGTGCAAAGAGGACGCTGGTTGAAGCGAGAACGAGTACTGCACGTTCCTTTCCTTCAGGCTGTACCCTGCTGGGATGATGAGAGCCGGACAAATGCTGCTGCTGCTGCAGAGGCATTCATATGTGAGTTCAGATAAAAGCTGCAGATTGGCTCAAAGGATATTTGCAGGCATTTTTGCTGTTTTTCACAAACAATAGTAGTGCAACTGGGTTATGAAAGTACATGTTCAACAAAATGTCTGTAGGGACTGGACCTGCTAGACCAGTCTGTCACTCGGGCACTGGAAACCACGGGCACAAGCCCTCAGGGAGTTCATAGGGCCTGATTTGCTGGCAATAGAAAAACTGTTCAGAAAAGATTTGCCCTTGGAATTAAGTGCTGGACCAAGGTTTCAAATAGCCAGTATAACAGTGATGTTTGCATAGCAACTGCCAGATTTAGTTCTTACTTATTACTACATTTTTTCTGATCTTCAGATTATTGATTTGGCTGCAAACAGGAAAAAATGTGTATGAAAACCAAACACTTGGGCTAAATAAGAATAATTTTCACCCTAGATATCAGCGACTAGTGCTAGCCTAGGCTCAGCTTTGGGAAGCCTGGAGCCTGCAAAAATACTATTTCAATGTTTATTGTCACTCACTACTTATAAAATCAAATGTTCTCAGAATATTTTTCAAGTACATAGTTTTGATATTTTCCTTTTTTGTGAATAAAAATTGCAAATATGCGTAGGCAAAATGGTTTTTCCTTCCAGCTCCCATTTCTAAATTTCTGTGAATATTATGAATTCATATGAAAAATGATAATTCTCTGCCACTGCTCTCCTTTTCCTACTTTTTCCAGCAGTGGAGTCAGTACCCATGTAGGATGGTTGGCCATCACAGGACACAGATGCCAAGTGCTGGCAGATATTATTCCAGTGTCAGAATCTTTTTCCTTGTCAAACTCCCTAGGCAGTTGTGTTAATGGCTCTGGAGCTGCCTCTGGGTCTGTCACGTGGGGTAGCAGCTGATGGTTTTTCTGCAGTTTGCTCCTGCATGACATCTTCCTTTAACTCGTCTTTGGTCCTGAGGAATTTGTACATTATTACCTACTTGGAAATAAGATCCTATAAATTTTGCATTAGGGCTATGATTTCTTCACAGATTTGCGTACTGCCCTCAGAGCTCACATGCTCTGTAGCACATCTTCTCAACAACTTCGAATGTCATGCAGTTTAATTGCATCCTGACAACAAAGAAATATTGGAGCAAATGAAACTATTTACTAAGGATTTGTTTCTCCTTGCCCTCATCACCATCCCATCCTCTTTTGCCCCCATTTTGTTTATGATTAGTGGATCATTCTTTGTTAAGTGAAGCAAATCTTCTCTGTTTGCTGCTTCATTCATAGGCCAGGAGAAAGCTTTCAGACTGTAGGTTGTTTACAGACTGGTTATATAGATTATTGGCTGTTCATGCTGCATGAGTTTGCCATTTAAATTTCAGGACCTTAATCCTGAAAAGATTAACTTGAAGTCAGATGGGTTGTTCAGAACACATGTAAATCTTTGCTGCACTGCAGCCTTTGAGGATCAGCTCCTATAAAGTCTTTGAGGTAAGGAGCCCCAGACCTGGTCATCTGTGCTCCCGTCCGTCAGAGAACCCCAAGTGTGAGAGCTGGGCTGTAAGAACCAGAGCAGGACGAAAGCACTCAGCAATTTGCACTGGCGGCAGTGAATAGAGATGAGTCCCTGAGGAGAGCTGCTACGCTTGACTGCAATATAAATACTAAATGTAAACAAATTTGTAAAGCTAACCCACGTCATAATATCATTGCTGTTACTTGACTGAAATATTTTAAGAAGGAAAATAACTATTAGCAAGAGGCAAATTACACACTTTCATGCAAATTTTGAGAAACATTCATTGCAAACTCTGTGAATCTTTCCATTTTTGCAGGCACTTTGAGAAACACAAGGCAGTTGTCCTACACATTCACTGCTAGCAAATCTTGTCTCCTACAAAAGAAAATCAATTTTATTCACAGTTGATTTGGGGCATATACAGTACAAAATCTGGGTGTGCTTTTTCTTTCCCACTGTTTTTGTTTTGATAACAATCTGTGTAATCTGGTTTGGGATCTAATACCTTTCTGCATAACTTGGAAGGGAAATCCTATGGAGTCTAAAGAAGTAAGAGTATTGAGTAGCCCTGTTTTATAGGAACAGCCTTTGAAAATCTTTCATTCCTGTTTGATAACAACAGTAAGAAAAATCCCCCATCAGATTTTCTGATTTCTGTTTAAGAGGGGAGGGAAGCATATTTTGATTGCCTTCAGGCTTCTCTGATGTGAGCAAGAAGCAGGCCTTGACAATATGCTCTTTTCTTTTGTGGCAGACATGGATTAAAGACAGGCTATGCCAAAGAGTCACTTCACAGGACAGCATCACAACTGGTCTTGTTCAATACAGAAGGCAGCAAACTACAGAGCAGGAATGGGGAATGTCATAAATGGATTTTGCCATCAAAACAATGTTCAAGTTCCAGCACCACAAGATAAACTTCAGAGACAGATCCAGTGTAAGGGTTGAAGAAGAGGATCTGCACTAAGGATTTCAGTTGCACACTGCCCTTTAAAAGAAGTGAGGCTCTTTATGTACCTTGTGCACACAAGCAGGAGATAACCACAACTAACAGACTCAAACCAAAGAAAGGAAAATAGCATTTAGTTAATTTTCAGACTGCTTTAGAGATCTTCCTTGTTGATAGCATGTTAGTATAAACTTTGCAGACTCCACTTGCCCTTTTAACTGCAGATTCATTCTTCGTCTCCTAAAAATAAATCCTTGCTAAGTTAAGGTTTTAAAACACTCTTGTAATGCTCTGGATGAGAAAACATCTGCAGTAAAGAGGAAAGACCTGATAAGTCCTCCCAAATGAAAGCAACCAGGAAATGGCAGCTACCTGCCTTCAGTAATACACCTCTTCAAACCCATGCATAAAAAGCCACGTACTCAATTTTCTTTCTTAAGCCACATGGGAAAAAAATTTTGCGGAAATATCTACAAAGCCAGCTAAACAGGTCAAGGAGTCAAGGCCATACTGCCCTGAGTTCTCTCACCTTTTGCTCTTCCATCCCTCAGTCCTGACTGAGATCTGGAGAGTTACATACATCCTGGGGTCACGAAGACAAAATTCACATTCAACATGATTTAAAGTCAAAATGCAAGCAATTACAGTAACATATAGATTTATAAATAGATTAAGTGGTTACATTTTGTATTTGAACTGTTCTTCATGTCCTTGCTCCTCATACAAAATCAGAAAATTTGGGGGTTTATTTTTAGGTTTTATTTCATAACTCAGTCTTCCTTGCTATTTTTTGTGATCTGGGAGCAGTGAGACTTGAGCTATGTGTAAGTGGCTAATAAATTTCTCTCCCACACAGGCCAAAGATAGGCTCAGCAGCATCTACCCTCCTGTACCAAAGCTGCTGTTTGATGCAACAACACAGTCTGTCCTTGAAGTGGGACTTGAGCAGTTTCACCTCCTGAAACAAAGTCTCAGAAAGTTTGGATTTTCCCACATACCTCCTGCAGGTTTAAATGCTTATTTTAGTCTTATGGTATTCTTAACCTAAAATTATTTGGGCTTGATTCTCAGGTGTACCCAGGCATGCACAGAAGTGTAACACCACAGATTTCAGTGGGATCGCTTCTGGTGCACATCTGCACAAGCAGCAGCACCAACAGGACCACTGTCGTGTTTGAGTTTACCTGGCGTTCCTTCATACTGATGAGTCAGTACGGAGTCACAGCTATCTCTTATCCTCCCAGAGTATGGCTCTGTTTCAAAAACCCAAAATAGCAAAGTCTGCTGCACTGCCAAACAGGAGACCCAGATTAAAGAATTTCAGACAGCAGTCTATCACAAGCCCGTCAAAACCATGTATATCGTGCAAATAGTGATCGGAGAGACAGATCAGGTGACTGAACCAATATAGCAGCGCAATATGTTCGCTACCTTAATTATCTCAACTTTTTTTTTTTGGTGAGAAACCAAAACTATTTGCTTCTTCCCTTCTCATAAAGATATTTAGTGTTACTATGCCTGTGGTTATGGAAATATTTTTAACATAGGATTAGAAAAGGGGAATGGTTTTTGAAATAGGTCTTCTGTTTGAAAATGTGTAGTGGGTTGGTATTCAAAAGTAGCCTTTTATGCAAAAATAGCCTCTCTCCACTGTTCCTTCTGCTGTGCCCTTTCCTTCCTCTTCTCTGAAGCTCATGAGGCTGTCTCCTACCTTTTATTGAAGAATCAGCAACCAACCAAGTCAAACTAGTACACACAAGGGAAAAACAGAAGTTAGGAAAAAATCTATTATTCTTTGAAAAATTGTCCCTGCATTATTTTTAATCTGAGCACAAACATAAATTTGTAGGTGAATGCTGCTTCAGTTGGCTTCAGTTTGTAACACGGTCATTAAATCCATATCAAACATGTGTGTTTTAGAGTTAAATCCTCTAAGACAACGAGATGAAATAAGTAATCATTTGATAGAAGTACTTATAATGAATTAGATTTGAAAATGTTGGAAAGTCATTCAAGGAAAATCCTTCTTTTACCTTACACTGAAAACATATCATTAGCCTTAATTTAAGTCAAGGTGAGGAGGAGAAGGGGGGCGAGAGGAGGGGAATAGGCATCGCAGGAAACTCTTGAGTGAGTATTGTTTAATCCCATTTAGGGACACTTTGAACAATGACATATATATATAATGAGATATTTAAAATTCTTTGGTCAATCTCTAGCTAAAGGCTTTTACTGTGGAAAAAAAATGAGTAATTCAATACAGACTACACAGCCTTTCACATGCTTTTATTCTTGATTTGTTGGACTTGTATAACATAAATTTCAAAACCAATCTATTAATGACTTAAATTGGAAACTGGTTTCCTTTGCTTTACATACAGCGTTTTAGTAACAAGCATAATAACAGGTGGATCAATAGATGCTATTTGGTGCAGTATTTGAAGCATGTTAACATTAGTCCTGTATCTCTATTATTGAACATCACGTCAACAAATTCCTGTTTCAAGGAGGATGGCAAAAATATTTTCCAGTGTCAAGGTTATTTAACCACATGAAGTGGTAAGAGTTTTTTGTTTCCTACTAACCTTGCCTCTTCCTTCTTCTTCTTTTAAATAATCCATGTTTTGATCAAATCAGTGGCTAAAAAAATATTTTTGCATCAAATCTGTGTGCTGTCAACTAAGATTATGTTCTTTAAAGTGGACAGTGGTTCTGGGAAGAAAATCAATTTTTTTTCTTTTAGAGAAACATGAAGAGAAAGTCACTAATGTAAACACAAATTTAGAAAGCAACAGAGACAAAATGAGAGAGAACAAAAACAGTTGAGTTTACCATTTGAAGAATTTAGCTAGGGAATTATTTCCGACCTATAGTTCGCAAACACAGCATGAAAAGACAGAAAAATGAAATTTTAGTCATTAGAATTTGACAGCTCACAGTCATAATATGCTGACATGTGTAACAGGAATTAAGGGGTTCTGCAGGCAGAATCAGCACTAATAATTTTTTAGGCAAATCATTTCTTTCAGCTCCATGGATCACATGGTGGTGAAGAATCACTGGACACTTACAAATGACAGGTATAATATAACTGTACTCTTCTTTATATCCTTATTAAGCAGCTTTAATCCAGAGGTATTCATTACCACCTAACAGGAATAAAATTTGTATGCCACAAATAAAAAGGGGCTTGATATGGTGGCCACAGCCACAACAGGGAACAGCTTGATGGCTGCAGCCAAAACAAATTCTGCAATTTCTTGACACTTGCCTCTAAACTGAAGGTTTATTTTTTCACCAGTGGGAAAAAAACCCTAAAACTACCTCAATAGTCCACAATGGATGTGCCATGTTTGACTAATGATCTCCAGGGTGTGACTGCACCAGAATTTCTCAGACTTTGAAGGTGTAAATTGCTCTTGGTTCACCTGATCTTTAAGCAATCTATCAAATATACAGTAGGTTTGTGATCTTAAAATGTTGGGTTTGTGAGGAAAACAAACACATTTTATCTACTTAGTACTACAGTTGAGTACACTTTAAAAGACTACTTCAATTATTTCCCTTTTTAAAATGCATTTTAGAGATGCCAACATGTTTTCTGGACACTTTACAATCCTTTCAGAAGAATTCTTGGAGGTTCTAACCCACAGACTGGTAACTCAAAGCCCAGTCCCAAACACATATGGCATTTGTGTCAGTTATATGTTGGGCAACACTATGGATCACATTTATAGGGCTCAGGAAGCTGATGAGAGCTGGCTCAAACTGGGAAGGTGAGCTCAATTGGCTTGAGCTCTGTGGTATGGCAGCAGCTGAGCAACGGGTAACAACGGCAGAGATACAGCATTGCTTTCACACTTCAGCATATGACTCATGCAGAATATGAGTGACTCACATGCAGTATGTCATACCCAACAAAACTGAGCATACTCAGGGAAAACCTGAATATAATATAAGCATCATGTTCATGCCCTAATCACCTTGTAGAATTAGCTGGGATAAATCCCTACTGCCCTCTGCTTTATCACTATTAGCTACAAGGAAGCAAGGATGAACTCAACATGCTGATTTCAGGACATTTCTCTAGTAGAATCACTGGCATTTTATGAGCACTACATCATAAGGCTTGTTTCCAGCAGGTGTAGCTTTATAACATCCAGGTCAGGTGTATTAAGCAACAGGGGATGCATTTCTTTGGCAGTAATCTGCCACTGTGGCACAAACAATCAGGGATGAGTATCTGACTCAACAAACAGCTGTTGAAATTCTCCCTTGCTTTTTGTTTCTAAGCAGATGGCACAACCCACCCAGCCTGTACCCTATGCGTTGTGCAAGTTCAACAAGCTCTTCAGCCAGTGCAGAACCGGTTCCTAGCTCAGTACCATAAATCTGCCAACTTCTCTTTGCATATCCTTGAATCCTGCAGAGAGGATAAAAATATCTTTGGAGCTGACAGTCTTTATGTTTTTACAGTTCTTTGTTGCATAAACCCTGTGAAGGCAAAAAACCTTGGTAGCCAAGTGTTTCCAGGTAGCAAAGGATGGGCCAAGGGCAAGCAGTACTACTGGAAGTCTTTTTGACAGAGTGTCATTTGCTGTTGGGGGCTTAAGGACTGTCTTTTAGGGCAACAAAAAGGGTTAGTCATACTCTTCCATCATTTTACTTCTCGCTATATATTCATGTCTGTTGACCATAAATAAAATCCTTTGTCAAATCCATGAAAATTTCAAAGGGTGAAAACAGTAGTTCAGAGAAATTAAATAGCATACATCTTGGATCCTGAATTCAGTTACTCCTCCTTCAACCCTCTGAACTCCCTATGCTTTTCTGAAGCTTATCATATGTATCAAGAATTTTTCCTTCTGTCTTTCCTTTTCATTTGTATGCCAGCATTTTTTCTTCTAATTTGAATTTTTCCTTCTAAAAACCCATCCCCTTTGTCAGAGGAAAATTTGATTTCTGTGCCAAGACCTGAGGAGTTGCTATGCTCCCTTCTGAAACTTTTGTTTCTGTTTTCATGAATTCAGTACCAACTCTAGATATGCGAACTTTTGATGTGTTAAATTATCATCTAATGTGTTAAATTATCTGATGTGTTAAATTATCATCTTCTGTCTTTTGCCATGCCCTGTATGCCTTCCTTCAGATTTGCACTTGAAGATGCACTCACCTGAAAACATACTCCAGACTCTGCAGTGAAAGAATGAAAAGGATGAATAAATGAATTCTGCTTGAAGTGACAGTATGTATTATGAAAGAAGTTTTAATTTCAGATAATAAAGACTGAACCCTACTCTCCAGAGGACTGTGATAATGAGCAGTCTAATGGTGGCAAACCCCACCTCTCAAAGATACTGCACTGTGTTCATGGGCTCAGCACTGAACCAGCAGTGCCCTTTATTTCTTCCTCTTTGGATCTGGCATGTGTCAGTTGAGGTATCCAGAGACAGCACAGATGCCCAAACGTGGGCAGGAAGCCAGGTTGCAGGGCTTACAGTATAAATATATTTTTTCTTAACTTCATGCATACCCTTTTTCCCAGTAAGTGTGCTTTTCGGGCTTAGAAACTCTGTGTTCTTAGCTATTTTAAGAAACCTGAAGGGTGAGAGATGGAGAAGCAGCAGACATGTTGGCAACAAAGATCTCTCCATGAACAGAATGCCAAGATTAAAAACAACCAGGGGGAAAAAAAAAGGAAAAGAAAAAAAAAAAGAGGGATACCTTTGACTTTTTCTTGTTCTTCCATCTCAAAAAATTGGCTCATCAGAAACTGTTGGATTCTGGCAAAGATTTAATATCAAATGAGAGAAATAGCATGTTCCTGAAGCAAGGTGATTTCCAAAGTGAGGCTAGATGTGCATTCAGCTTCTTCTACTTGGCAGCTATCATGAAGGGCAAAAAGATTTACCGTTTCTTCAGAGGGTATATAACAGGGTTGCCCCAATCTGTCAGGAAGTGTTAGAACTCAGTAAGACTTGAAGTGGGATTTAAAAGTTACTGAAGCTCATTTGTTCACAATGTCAGGTGTGGATCCACCCCAATCAAAATAAAAGATAGGAAGAAGGAAATATTGCTGGGAGTCCTAAGGGGAAGTTCTTCACACAACAAGGCTTAGCGAAAACACTGAATAAAGAGGGGAAATGCAGAAGTCCTTGCAGTTACTGTGTATCAACTGACCTAGGCACATAAACTGTGTTTGTCTGCAGCAAATGTGAAAGGGGAGTTAAGCATTTTATACATACAGTGTATGTGTGTGAGAAAGAAAAGAAAAGAAAAGAAAGAAAGAAAGAAAGAAAGAAAGAAAGAAAGAAAGAAAGAAAGAAAGAAAGAAAGAAAGAGAAAGAAAGAGAAAGAAAGAGAAAGAAAGAAAGAGAAAGAAAGAAGGAAAGAAAGAAAGAAAGAGAAAGAAAGAAGGAAAGAAAGAAAAAGAGAAGAAAGAGAAAGAAAGAAAGAAAGAAAAAGAAAGAAAGAAAAAAGAAAGAAAGAAAGAAAGAAAGAAAGAAAGAGAAAGAAAGAAAGAAAGAAAGAAAGAAAATGAAATGAGAATGTTATTTATAATGCCAAATTTGATTATTTTGGACACTGCCTTCCAGTTTGTATGAGAACATGAGGATGGGATATTACTAAAGCTCTACATAAGGTTTCTACATTTGTAAGAAAAAGAAACCTAAAAAATACCACTGCAAAACCTCTACAAAATGGGTCACAACTGGACTAGAAGTAATTGCAGAAGTCCCATTTTGTCTAACAACATTTCTCCAATGGTCTGTCCAGATTTCTGTCTGATCTAATCTATCCATACGCCCATCACTTTGAAAGTGACTTGCCATTTTTCACATTTTATTAATCCACCTTTGAAAATTCAAAATATGATTCAGAAGCAGGAAATGGCCTTGTGAAACAAAAATAATAAGTAAAAGCACATGCTTAAATCTGCACACTGTCTTACTATGCGAGAATTAAAATGCATACTGCATCTCAAAGATCTTTTTTATTCTTTTAAAGCAAGAACTAACGGAATAAGGGAAAGAAAAGTTTCCACGGCCCAGATATGTCTTTGCTGAATCACTTTGTAAGGTGTGGACAATTGAGTCATAAACTTTCACACTACAGATGGCTGTGTTTCTTTCATAGTGAATCAAGCTCTAAAAGATCTGTGACACTTTATGTTATATGTTAACTAGAGAGGCATATTATGTAAAAAGCACATAGGGTTTCACATGCACTAGTGCTCTCTGCACAAGAGAGCATCATTTTCAATATTCACTCATAAAACCAGCTTCCATTTTTATTTACTAACTTTCTTGTGCAATTGCCTGAAGTACATTCATACTGCTGTCAGACTTTCTGGAGATCCTACTTTGTCAAGCTTCACAAATTCATTAAATGCATCATTTTATATCCCATAATTTATTTCTTTTTACTTTAAAATAAAAAAATTTCAACACGTAATATCTTTCTATATTGACACCCAAACTAATGCAACTTTAAGAAATGAAAGAAAAGACAAGCAACTTGACATATATATGTGTTTTCCCACATGGTAAGAGTGTCCAAATATTTTAGACACATTTTAGAATTTTAGAGTTAATATGACAATGCAAAAATACTTGCTGTCTATCTTAAACCAAATCTCTCTTCAATACAAGGCCTTACAACAGAAATGCTGTACCTGTAACTACAGGTGCACAGTGTGCAGTTACACTGACACTGTAAGGCTTTAGGAGCTCCAGTAAAAATTTCTATTTACATTTTAACTGCAAGTACACACCTTATAAACATTAATTTTAAAACCAGATAAAAACGCTTAAAATCATGCCTCCCTAGCTGATAGGCAGTTCCATGGCCATGAACTGAAGGGCGATCACTGAGGAGGATCAATAGACAGAACAAAGATTAACACTTTGCTTGTTTGAGCAAAGAACATTTTGTTCTCATTTTTCTGAACCAGTGGAACACTGGTAAGCACTGTACAAACTGTTTCTAAAGAAATTATGAATAACTGTGTATTTAAAACAAAGAAAAATTATAGGCAAAAAATATTACTACAGTCCACCTCTCAAGTTATATCCTCTTCTTTGGACAATACTGCTTCACACAAACCTATAATTTGTTGTTCAAGAGGAAATGGTCTTAATTAGAAAAAGGACTGTAGTCATTACTATGCTTCCAGCCAGAAAGGGACTGATGCTGGGGATTAGTCCCTTTATTTTTGAAACTTTTTCTTCAAAAACTACGTCACCTGAGCTTTTCTGGAGATGTAACAATGTGTCAGGCTGAATTACAAACTATGCTTTAGATCAAGCTGGCTAAACATCTTGACACAGCAGATAAAAATTTCTTGGAGTAACTGAAGGATCACATTTCAGTCACATCTCTAAGTGCATAAACTAAAGGAAACAGTAAAAATAGGTAGTGGATAAAAAGACAGATGCAATGAGAACAGAGGCTTTCAACTCTCTTTCACTGTCTTTCCAGATAAAAATTACTTCAAACACACTAAATATTCCACACAGATGATTGGCTTGATTGCTAATCTAAGGTCTCATGATTCAAAGTTTGTTATTAACACTTTTTCAGCTTGAGGTAAGAATCAAATTTCCTAATATATAGCCTGTATAAGCACTAAGATACTTAATTTGATTTTTTTTACAGCTTCTATCATCTCCCCTCAACCATGCTGTCACTGCTGTGAGGGTCCCTGCTAAGTCTGCCTCAGACACACCATTATTCCCATTCATCTAAAATTTCTGACAAGAGACAAACTTTTGCTGCTACTTGGTTCCCAACTGAAGGCTAAAATTGCAGGTATGCTATCTGTTTTAGCTTCTCTCAGATCTGAGTTCTGTTGTGGTCTTTAAACACCTTGAGGTATTTAGAGGTAGTAGATGAGTCATCTAAGCCATGGAAAATGTGTTTCATTATGACGATATAGAATCTGCGGATTGTTCTTACCTAAACTGTAGCTCTATATGGTTTTCTACCAGTCTTCAAAGACGTTTGAGCTCATTTTGCCCAAAAGAGCCACTATGAGCTCTTTCCTTTTGTCTTATCTCCCTTACGTCACTCTGCTGTTTCAGGTATGCATTAAAACCTCCTGCAGTTTTCTGTTTATTGCACATAAGCTCTTTTACACGTGGCACAACTGGAATTTCAGACACTCACTCAAAATAACCTCCTCGTTAACTTACACCCACATATTTAGACAGATTATGAAGGTCTTGCAGACTAATTTGTCCCACATAATTAGGTCCTGAGAGCTTTGCAGTATACTTTCTTACTATGCTTTAAATTCCAAAAAACCTCTTTGGAGGTAATTTGACACATAAAATGCATGCAGTCCTCAGTGTGTTTGCCACATGTTCTGCTGTTTCCTGCTATGTTAATATGGCCTTTCATCATTTCCTCTCACCACATCCTCTTCACTGTGCTTCTTTCACCCCCTCCTCCATACACTTTCTCTGACTTATCACTACTCCTCAGAGAGTTTCACTTACACTGGGAAGTAGCATCTGTAATAGAACCAGTTGGTTATAATTTAGAGAAGAAATTATGGCAAATAATCAACCTTTTGAGTTTTAGATCAGAATATTTTCAGGGCAACTTTCAGCTTCTGTTTCTACTCTTTTTTTTCCAGCCACAGCCAGCTATCTTCTTGTCTGTGTTCATACCACATTGAACAAGCCTATTGAAGTATATTTTACTGGCAAGTTCAGAAAGATTGAAAATGAGTGTTAACAAAACGATGCTTTCCAGAGCAAGGGGAGGTTTTGATAGACTTACTCAAGTAGGAAACAATATAATCTCCCAAGGAATAGAGTACCAAAAAGTGGATGCTATATTGCTCCCAATAGAATCCTTACGTCCCTTGGCAAAAGACATTTAATGTGCAACTATCTCTACTGTAAAAAAAATGCTGAAGAGGAACAGTCAGTAATATTTGCACAGGTTCATTCTCATTAAAGGCTTTTATAATAGCATTCACTCTGGTGTAAACTTTTTAAAATTGACTTCTAGATCTGTTAATCCCCTTCATCTCCTTCTCAGGAGCTTAATGTGTGACATTGTAGCTAAAAGGACTAGCTTGGTCCTTAGATGAATAAACAGGGGAATACAGAATAGAAGTGGAAAAGTTACACATGTTTTTAATAGCAGTGGGACCAGTCCTACAAGGGTTAGAAAGACTTTGGAGCAGGAAAGACTTCAGAGATGGAACTGGAGGAGGACTTAGGGTGAAAGACATAAATAACTCTATTTATTTAGAGTAATGCAAAGGATAAGTTCATTGTGGTTTAAGCACATCTCTAGAGATATATAAGGACTTAATATTACAGGAATCTTCATCCAGAAGGATAAAAAATTAAAAATTTTTACAATTGCAAAAATCAAAAGCTAAAGACTAAAGTTGTATTCCAGACGCTCAGTGTTAACAGCATTGAAACCTCTTAATGAGGTTTAGGGTGGATTATCCCCTACTGCAGTTATCAAATATGTTACTGGATAGGTGAAAAAGGTGATACTTATCCAACCACAGCTGTTAGATTTGAAGCAAGAGTTAATCCAGAGAAGGGCTATAGCCTGAGATATGAAGATAAAATTTTTAATTTGGTCCACCTAGTTTCTGAAAAGAATTGCTGCAGTTCTTCCCACACTTGTGGGAGAGCACACTTGTGCCCTTTGGCTGTGACACTCCCAGCCTAGTCACTGCACAGCCAACATCCCCAACAACAGCTTTCTACCTCCCATTAAGTGAAAGAGAGGGAGGGACTCTCATGAAAATGTAGTCACTGAATACGTACCCAGTAAGACCCAGTGTTGTTTCTCTTCTGGCAGTGTCAAGCATTCCTGTGTAGTCAGTAGAGCTTCTGAATTAAAATTCAAAACAGCAGCATTAAAAAACTACACCTTTCTGTTGACTCTATGGGATCCTGATTATACAAGTGGGATGGCAGGACAACCATCCAAAAGCAGTCTGTCTTTGCAGCCCCCTACTCCTTTCCTATAACCAGAATGGAGATTATATGTGCAAGAATGAGAGAAATGCTGCTTCTCTGTTTTCTCCTTAAAAACACACATTCTGCTGTGACCTTCCTTTTATCTGTTGTTTCACTTCTCTTGTTTATTTCTATCTCTGCACCTTGTTTGCAGAGTAGAAAGCCAGGCTGTGAGAGGAATTGCTGGGAACCCTGCCTGGTGCAGAGAATTCTGCTCCTGGGGCTATTTTCTACCCTGATGGATCTGCCCACAGCTCTGCCTCTGCAGTGGATGTTTCCCAGGGTCTGCATTGGTTCATTTTGTTCCAGCTTCATCACTAAACATCATGTTATACTTTGGGATAATGCTTCTGTGCTGAATGTATGCATTTGCCTAGCTGTGTGGGCACAACAGACAGGATTAAAAGTGTTTTCCAAGGTTCAGCACTGAGCATATAATGACTGTCACAGGGGAGAGCCACTTCCCTAAATGATGAAAGAGCAACACGCCATTACACATTATTTAAACACTTTCTGACATCTCCTGCAAATGCATAGCCACAGTGGAGTGGCAAAGTGTGTCTTACTGCACAGCTAAAAAATAATCCAGTGCTTACTGCACTGAGGACAAGAATCCTCAGACCATGTCAGGCAGAGTATTATTACAGAGACTATAGTCTACCTCCTCATTCACCATGAAACCTGCCTTCCTCACTTCACTGTTAGAGGCCAGAGCAAGAACTGTACTCCAATACCGAGGAGTTGAAAAGACCACCCTTTTCCTCCCTGTTTATCCCTCATCCATGGTTAGCACAGGAGACAGCATTAGCTCAGCACTAAAGGGTGTATTTTCAACAAGAGTAGATTAACTTCTGTTTGTCAAAAGCAGAAGACCTGTTGGTGAATGCTGCAAGAGTCTGATGAAGTGGGTTGCACCCTGGCACTGTGACCTAGCACTGAGATAGAATTTCATGGACTTTCCTGACCCGGCTATCACAAAATTCTGCTAAGCGCAGATGGAAAAGGTGGATGAAATTGTCTGAGGCTGAAGATACCCTTTTGAATGGAGTTTGTTTTCAAGATATTATGGAAGCAGGATTTAAGTATGTGTCCCTGATCTGTTTTGTGTGTGCACATAGAGAGCCACTATGCAAAGCTTAGGAGAAAAGTTTATCTTGACTTGTGCAACCAAACATCCCTGAAATCAGCAGGTACCACAAATAATACCTATTTAACAATAGGAACACTTTGTATTTCACTTCACAGTTAACTCTGAAAATAAGTGGGATTTCAGACTGAACGGGAAAGTTGCACCAGCCACGTATGAATTGATGTTTATTCTTAAAAATAATAATTAATCTTTCTAAATGTCAATCTATTTATATACAACAGAAATGAGTCACTCTTATTTCACATTAATGAGGAACCGTCTTCTTAATGGCTTATGCCGACACAAATATGCTGCTTTCTTTAAGAATACAGCAATGTAGAAATAATGCTTCTGTTAAAATTCATGCATAATCAAAACAAATTGAATATCCACTTTTATTTCCATAGGGAACAGAGCTATAAAGATTAATGCTAGACAATGATATTTAATTAAAGGTTATTTACTTTATAAGTACTTCCATGTTTTCAAGAGTGGTCTCCTCCTTTGAAACAGGAAGGTGTAATGCATTTCTGAGCCATCTAACAGTCACAGGTGGGGGAAACCAGTTCTGATCACAGCGCAGGGCTTACAGCGATACTGACAAACTGTCTAGAAAAATTTTTCACATTAAAGAATACTGGTGTTAAAGAATTTAAATGCATTTTAATTGACTTTGCAAAATTCCATTTTTTATTCACAAACACACCTGAACACAATAACAGGAATTCATTTTTATATGCATTATTCTCTCTGATGGCATGTTGTTGTACTGTATACATACTTCTCTCTTCATTTTTGAGAAACATAATATAAGGTTATGCTCTTCCAAGTAAAAACCAAATAAGTTTCCTTTCCTTGGGCACCAAACTGTCGCTGTTTTCTAGACTATTTCTTTTTTAATAAATTGTTAACTACTTCAGTGAAATTAGAGCAACTAGTTTGTGTATGAATGCAGATATTGACATGAGGAACTAAAGGGAGTACAGAAGAAAACTGCACAGCATGGCACTTTCATTTGGTTTTTGAGGCTAAAATTTACAATTAGACTTTGGAACACTAATTTCTATGAGAAGATTTATTTTTAGAATGCAAGAATTGTTGGGATATATGTAGCTGATGATTGTTTCTCATCAGTATGAACACACAATCTCCAAACACAACACTTTCAATAACAGTTGTATTAGTCATCTACAGCTACAAGGCTGTTTAAAATACACAAATAAAATAGCTTTATTTGGATTGTAATTAACATGGCAAATATCGCAATATTCTACAGGAAACAAATATTCCGAATCTATGTATTTTATTTCTTCTGACAACTGGCAAAGTATATTTTACTGCAGAATGCTTTATTGCTTCTTAACTATACACCCTACACAGTATACATAAAAGCTTAATGAGTATAGCTGCATAAAAACTAATTTTAATGCTTTTAAAATCAATGGTGAACAAAATGTTGTTTAGATTGTTTTTCAAACAACTATACCACATCTGATCCTTTGAGGAAAAGCAATTACTTCTTCTTGTCATAGCCAATACATTTCTTCATTCTCCCATTTCTGTTGTAACATTCTTAGGGACCTTTACACCAGCTATGATGCAAACAGTTAAACATTTGAGCAAATATAGAAGAATATTGTTATTAAATGTCTAATCAATAAAATGCCACTTCCACTAATAGGCTAGCAGTGAGGAGGGCAAGAGGAGAAAAAATAAAAGGTTTTTTCCAAACTAACAAATAGTATGTGCAAGTTTGACTAATGAAAGATATCTCTAAGGAAAATTTGCAGAAAATAATTTATATAAAATGTATACAAATATCTCTATAAGACAGATTCTATAATCTAGATTTAGCACCTGCTTCTTTTAACCACTCTGCAAGTAAACATCAGCTTTTTTGTATTTTATAAAGAAACATCAAATGTAATCATTTTTTGTAAATTTCAACTGGCATAAATCATTGGGAACCTATGCACACCTAATTTATGCAATTGCATTGGTAGAGAGGAAATCATCATTGTTTAGTGTTTTGTATCTCTGTCATTCTCTTGCAGAGAATCTTATTTCAGTAGGCACCGCAATTGTTAAGTTTCTCAGCATTTATATTAGCCAGACCAAATTTTTAAGGTATGTAATTCAGTCATAAAAACTGAGATCATAGCCTGAAAGTGTTAGTTTGTGAATTTCCAAACATGCACACGCGCGTGCGCAGACATCCACACACACAAACACACTCACAAAGACACACACACACACATTTTCTGATTTAAATGTTTCTTTTTCTTTCCCTTAACCTGCACTCTTGAAATCTAAAAAAATGCATTTCTCCCTTTTTAGCAATTTTTGCAGGCCATCAGGTCAGAATACTGACTATCTCTGTGCTACAGTCAAAGAAACAAATAACAATAGCAACCAACCAAATGGCTGAGGTTTTGCGGTTTATAAAGCATCCTTAGCACATGCATGAAAGCCACTTTTCATATAGAGTTATGATGCATTCTGTACTATGTTTCAGAAACAGGAAAACATACATAATATGCAAATGCGCACTGTTGTTCATAGGTTTTTCTGGACACATCTATGAAGGGTGTACTGAATCCGTATTAAGAGTGATGCAGAAACATTACTAAACATGCTTACGTATAGCCCACATTGTCCTTTCGTTGAAACACAGCCCCTGTTAGCAACGTTACAAATAGGTGTTTCTTTAAAAAGTCGTGTTTCAGAAGTTTTGTGTGCACAAGGGCTGCAGTTTCAAGCTCTGCCTTTACCACAATTCAGCAGCTGGGTTTGGGGCAACTCGCTCTTACCACTATGAATTAATTCAGCCATTTGGAAAGAGGGTTTTGGGGGACATTTACTTAACCTCCTTCTATAGCTGCCTGTCCCAGTAAAAATCTTCTACATTGCAGCTCTTGTAATTTCTATGCACAGTTATTTAAATGCCTCTTTTGTAATTATTTTGTTTCTTCCTTCAGAGTGTAGGTAGTTAGGCAGCAATAGACACAACAGAACCTGGGAACAAAAATATGGGTCCAGCCATTTCAGTAAGGAATTAAGTAAAAATTGTGGGTTAAAAAAAAGAAAAAAAGAGAGAGAGATTAAATTTCAACTTTAAGGTAATAAAAGATGGAGATAGAGGTGCCGATGAAATCTGCCAAAACTAAATTTCAGAAGCACGGCTTTCTCATCTTGAAATGTTACACCCATAAAAGCAGCCTATAAAATTAATCTACCTGGAGATTTTCCATGTTAAATCAGCTCAGAAATAACTTTTGAGCACTTATGGCATTATATCTAAAATACATATTCTCCTGTTGTCTATATATCAAAATCCTGTATATTTTGAAAAATAATATCCGAGCTGCACTGAAATGTTTGTATTATAAGAAAGAACAGTAATAAAGTATATCACTTTCAGAGGGATTTGACATTTGTAAGCATTCTCTAAAAATTTGCATCGGGTTGCAGTATTGGGTGAGTATGCTGTTTAAACCTTCCTAAATTCACTTTTTTTTAAGAGAAGCATATGGAACAGTGAAAGGCAACAAAAAAAAGGCAAAAAGTCAGTATAAATTTTCAATCTGCATCTGAAAATGAAATTCTTAAAATTCTATTGTTATCTGTGTACCAGAGTGAAATAGGGTCTATTCATTTAAACTCTTTCATTCTGTTTGCTCAAGGGAAAGGGACATTCAGTATGAGAAAATCAGTGGAGTAATTTCCAAAGAAAACAAACATTTACTTCTCACAGGAAAATAATGTGCTTTTTCAGTTTGTCAGATCTGGAAATAAGGAGCATTTAGATAGCAATGTTCATATTTTAATCAGGTCATCCAAATTAGGTTCTTGTAAAATTTAGCATGAGGTATGTAATAATTTGTGTAAATTCAAAGGTAGAATTTTTTCCCTGCCTAGAAAGCTGTAATAGGCAAAGTAGCTATACAAGTAGAGAAGGAAAAAAAAAAAAAAGATGAGAAAAAGATTCCGTTCATTTGGGTCCTTTCCAAGAACTTTGCCACATTTTGCATATTCTCAGTTTTCAAATAAAGGTGTCTTAGCCCTTTGAATTGTGGAGATATTCTTGCCTCTGTAAATCAATGTATTGTTGCTAGCCAGCCTTGCAGAAATCTGTCTACAGCCAGTCAGACAGAAACAATAGGAGCGACAATTATATGTACTCTTTTCCCTCCCTCCAAAATTAATGCGGTTTTGCCTTAAAATTGCAAAGCAATTTTAGTAAAGGATGTGTTAGTGTTCAAAACACTAAGTTAGAATTGAGCAGAGGTTGCACTGTAAAAGTGCATATAATTAAAGTTTACAGCCTCCTTTTTTTGCTTATACAGTGTCAGTTTGTGTTACTTTTATCAGCTCAGCATTGCAGATTAGGCAGGGAGACAAACTCTGTAAAGAAATAAATTTGGGTTGAGCATTTGGATTTTATCAGGTCTGGGTGTTTAGTCAAATATGGTGTTTCAGGCAAAGTTATTGAAAAAGGGGAGAATTGCAGACTAAATTGTACCAAGTCAAACCACTGTTAAAGGACTTCATGCCATGCAGAAAGCAGCTTCAGAAAATCTTGATTAATGTCATAAAAAACGTGTTGGTGAAATATCTCAGCATTTCAACCAACAGAGCTGAGTTCAGGACATGGTCCAATCCTTTCTTGGTTTTCATTTGTTCAGCTGAAACTTTCATTAAAATCTATTTTGCCTTCCTGTTCCAGCTGTTTATAACTTATGTTACTTTACTTCTCCAAAAATCCACCTGAACTTCAGTGAAACATTTGGTTTCAAAATTTAACAACTGTACACAGGTGGTGTGGTACAGCATGTTGTTAATGTGCTCTATATTTCTGAATCTGGAAGCTCTCAGTGACTTAAACATGTTCACTCATGTTTCTGACACATTTATCCGCAGAACGGGTTCAGAGGTGGACATTCTTTGATGTGAAATCAAGGTGCTACAGGATTCTGCAGAATCTATAGAAATACCTCCACAGATTTTGCCAAAAAACCTCAGCAGATTTATATTGGCCCTGCCAATGACTTTCTGTTTAACTTGTAATCAAAACAACTCAAACCCAGTTACTGTTTGCATATCTGCCAAGCCTCTCAATTTCAGCAGTAGGCAGCAGACTCTCAGTATGACAGCCTGTCTTTCAGATTCAAGCTGAATCTGCCAAGGCTCCACTACAGAGGCAACTGGTAAATTAAATGCCAACAAGCAAGGACATTCATGTACCTTTACACTCTGCACATGAAGAGACATCACAGGCCTCCTCATTCTAATGGGTGCTTTGTGTGTTTTGGGCTGCAAAATAAAGAGTGCCTGCTCTTATGCATAATGAAACCATTGCATACATATTAGTTTAGCTGTATTGCTCTAATTCTATGGTCACAAATTACCTAAGAGGTTTTCTTGTTACAGAAAAACCAAAAATCCTTTTGTTAGTGAAATTAACCCACTGAAATTGAGCAGGGAAAGAAAAAATCAACTTTTAAGCCCTCTTGCACTTAAAGACAGCAGATAACATTATATAGCCAGGTTACAGTGGAGTCATTGCCAAGGGTAACCGAAAAAAAGAAACATTCAAAATCATACTGTGAAATCTTTAATTCTCCTGTTCATAATATGGGCACGCTCTCTGATTCTGAAAAGGAGGATCTTTTTTAAGCCATCAGTACTACTGATTATTCTTTATGGCGAGCAGAAGATGTTAATTACATTTACGTAATATTGACTTTTATTAATACCTACAACTTGCATGAGACTTTTTGATTATTGATAGCTGATGCAGTCACTATTGCTACACTTAGATTGTATTAGAGATTTTGAGTGCACAACCGTAATACAACCAGAGATATTAATACCATTGAGCATAAATAACAGCACTTGACAGACTCAAGTAGGGGGAAAAGCACTAACACTGGTTACTCTAATGGACAGAATAAATGATAGAATCATATAATGAGTTTACAGCAGCCAGGTTTAGTGAAATCTATTTCTGAAGTAGGAAGGGGGGGAAAGGTAGCAGTTTTGGTAACAGAATGAGGGTATGAACACATTAAAAATTAACAGGGTGTTTTCATATAATTGAAAGAAAAAGCACCGGCATGGGAAATTTAGCTGTTGTAACTCACACAGCTCTGCAGTGGGCATTATCACTGTTTCCTGTCATGGATTTAATCTGCCATCACACCTATAAATGAAAGAAAGAAGTATGAGCTTCCCAAGAGTTCCTACAATAACATGAGAGGGGTTTCTTTTTATTTTCTTTTTTTTTTATA
This sequence comes from Oriolus oriolus, assembly GCA_013400235.1. Taxonomy (NCBI): domain Eukaryota; kingdom Metazoa; phylum Chordata; class Aves; order Passeriformes; family Corvidae; genus Oriolus; species Oriolus oriolus. The sequence goes on from VXBT01002912.1 coordinate 278,476, forward strand.
GAGTGTGGGAGAGAAGTCTTCAGTTACTGTTGTGCAAGTGTCTTTTTTATTTACTGTAATTTGGCAGACACATCTCTGCAAGACTTCAGAGCTAAGAAAGAGGAAAACTTTGACGTTCCTTTGACTTGAACTGGTTGAGATGCATCTTCTTTGTAATTGTACAGAAATATTATATTGTTGCAGCTGCCTGGTACTAGCAGTGAACTATGCTTCATATTACAGTGTCAGTTCTTCCTTTCTCCACTTCCATCCAGCATCTGCAGTACTTACCTTTGTCACACCAAGATTTACTTTAACTGAAACTGTGTCAGGTATCCCTAGAAAAATGACGAACTAAAATTAACCTATAAGTGCAGTATGAGCCTGAAGGCATGCACTTGGTGGGACAGAATTCACCTTCTATGGACACACACTCACAGGGGAATGTTAGAGTGATATTTGAAATTCCAGACCTCACAATCTCATTAATCAATGAGTAAGTCAGTAAGCAACCAGTCATGCTCTTTTGCTGTATGACCTAATCCTTAGCTTGAACTTGCCATTTCCTGATTTTATGTCATTCTAGGGCCTGACGCAGTGGTCACTGAGGATAGCAGATAAACTCTTGTGAATCATAGGAGCTGCAGCATCAAGTCCCTGAATCAAGCCTTCCCCTTCCATTTCTTAACAGTATTTTGTAAGTACGTAAGTGAAATCTGTCAATAATAATAAGTGCTTAACAGTGGAAGTTATAGGCATGTGTTCTTCGAGGTTAAAAAAACCACAGCTCCAGAAATCCTTGTGGTTCTCAAGTTTCCTTTTTCTCTACTCCTTTATTTCAGCCACCCTCTGTAGGCTGGAAGTTAGCTGCTGACGAGCCTGAGATAGGGATGGTGCAGCCAGTAGGACCGGCAGCTAAAAATCTCATGTATCTCTGGTATATAAAGACACACTATCCCCTCCCTGAGGCCTACCTAAGTTAGAACATAAAGTGCAAGTACATACAAGTTAAAAATAATGAAACTTCTCCAGTCTCCGGGAGCTACTGAATTTGACTTCTGTGAACAGATATTTCGATGTAAATACCTAAATTTAAACAATCCGGTTCTGTCTGTTTCTGCTAGATGTGTTTTTTTAAAGCCTCTTTTTTTTTTAACAGTAAAAAATTCTCATTGAAAAAAATGATTAATAGATGTAGTTTAGGGAACAAAAGGAAAAAAAAGAAACAACAAAACCGAAAACAGAACAAAACACACATATACATAGTTTTCACTAATAATAGGGCAATAATTTCCTGGTTTGCATTTTGACCCACCCGAGGGCAACTGGTTTGGGGCTGGGGGAGGGGAGCAGAGCTGGGTGATTAAAGGGTTAATATTCAAATGAGAAATTTGCAAGGCCTGCATAATGGAACTGCCACCCTGATAACAATAGGAATTTTTAACAATATCGAGCCTTGTTAGCAAGAGAGTTACAAGCATTGAGGGCAATCAGTGTGTCTTGTCAGTTTCTTTTTATCTACCATCTCCAACCGCCAAGGAACCGAAATGAAGCACTTTGGAATTATCAATTTCAGCCACATTTGCATAACAAAGCCCCCGAGGAAGAGGCATGATAAATGTGAAGGACCCCTCTTGGAAAAGGAACTGTCAACCGCGCCCCGAAAGATTCTCCGACCGAGCGCATTCACGGGGATTGTAGTCAGCGAAAATAAAATGAAAGCATTAAAGAAAGTCATTCTCTCAGAGAGAAAAATCTCCCCCTCTGCACAGAGAGAACTGGATGAAATGACATTATGCATATGAAAATGTCCAGAAAGATGTTTGATTTATGTATGCATTAGATGCAAATTCCATTACCGCACGCGCGCTGTTGTGTGATTTGGCTCTGAACACATCACTGCCCTGATCAAATCTGATCTCATTAATTCCGACAAGGAGAGAGAGAGGGAATTGAGAAGAATTTATGGCCTGGACACTTGAAAGAAGTAAATTGTAATTCTGTTTAAAGCTGTAGCGAACCTTTTAAACACCTTTTATTATAGAAAAAAGCACTTACTTTTATAACACTGTTAGAACTTACTTAATCTTGTACTTGGAACTTCTAGTCCTCATTTAAAAAAATCCATGACCTTGGTGGGCGGGGGGGTTGGGGGGGAGAGAGACAGAGACAGAGAGAGAGAGCAAAAAATACGCCTGTCTTAGACTGAAATCCAGCAGAAGCATCATAATAATATGATCAAAGAGGACCTATTGACTATCTGAATAATCGTGTGAAAATTCTGTTCTGCTGGAGTATGTTTATTTTTAAACAATCTTTTAATATCCTCAAATAAAATGTCAAATACTTTACAAGTGTTTTTTATGGGACGAGATAGACATTGCATGCTTAAAAATATTATTAATTGTGATCTAGATAAAAAATGAGCACATGTTTTATAACAATATTCTCAAGCACTGCAGTGGTGTCAGCTAAAACTGATATGTGTTCCATTCTCAGATACAGACAATTTAAAGACAAAAAAATCCATATCTTTGCTAAAAAGGAAGTATATTACTGTAGGGGGAAAAAAATGTTTCTTACATTAATAAAGATTCTTATCCTTGTTTTGCTCCTGAGAAAGACCTTAATAACTCATTTCCTCCCTTCATGAAAGATAATCACCCTTCATGGGTGAGATATCCTGTATTTACTTGATACCAAGTGTAAAACTGAAATAGTGTCTCAATATGTTATTGCATTGTATAATCAGTGTTCCTCCCCCAACATTCATGAACCCCTAGGGTGCTTCATAGCCTAGAATAGTTTCATTTCTGTTATGCATCTTCCGTTTTAGTGAGATATGATGAAGTACCTCCCCAGCAAAGAAGAGAGAGGAAGAGACCGAAAGAAAAAAAAACAAAAACAAGTGCCCCTTGATTCCTAAAATCTTAGTTGTCTATCACGATTCATTTACAGAGAAATGAATGATTTCTGCAGTCTCCCCAGTGAAGCCTGCAGCTTTCTTTTATAATCTGCTCCAACTGAAGGAACTGTTGAGCAAATTTTACCCAGAGAGATGCAGAAAACTTATAATTTATTGTATATATAAACACAAAACAATAACTTGTAAGTAAATGATATGAACACAAAACTTGCGGGTAAACCATGTGAATGTATTTTAAGCATAATTCACATTTTCAATAGTTAATATTGATTTCTTGCAGAGTTTTTTTTTTTTTTCAGTCTTTCCACATGCAGAAACTATGTGTTTACATATCCAAACACAGAAAAACGTTACCCTTTGAAGTGTTATTTTAGTATTTTTGGCTACCAAATTCGATCATTAGCTTATACAAAAGGGAATGCAGACCTGATTTATGTAGAAATTTCAATGGAGTCCTAAGTATGCATTCAAAAACCACTTTGCAGAAACATGCAGACATTATAATATATAAATGAGTACAGACATATCCTGTCATTTTATTATTGTGTCCTCACTATGTACATATTTCTGTAGAAGTATTTGAAAGTGCTTATGTGTACATAAAAAATAGCAGACAGATATATTTTGCAAGTTTATAATAAAGTGGGCATTTGTTAAGGTGAATCTGAATGCTGCTTTTTGACTGTACTAAATTGAGTACACTGAAACATGCAGTGTGCATTGTGCTGAGCGCATGAAACAACTTAGCAATTTGTATATCTAAAATATAATTATGTATGTTGCAATGTTTATCAGACTGAGAATTCTAAAGAAATATTTCTTCTAAATAAACATTCTTTCCATTATTAACTGGAGTGTGGATTACTTTACTTTGTGTCTAAGGGGGGAAAAAAATCACCCAGAATTTTCCTTGCATGTAGACTTTAAGAAAATTAGAACAGTGTGAGAGAAACTGTAATTGCAAAATTTGGTTTGTGTTTTACATAAGGTTATCTCCCTCCTCCTGCATACCCTTTAGCATATCACTGAATGCATTTTATTAAAATATTCAAGCCACCTGTCCATTTGAAGCTGTTTCAGTTATCACCCAAAAATAAAAGCAGTTTTGTACTTCAGAACATGGGGACCCAGAAATAAGTTTAGCCACCACTACTGGTGGCTAATTAAGCTAACTGGGCTTGCTGTCCCTTTAAAAAAAAAAAAAAAAAAAGGGAAAAAAAAAGCCCAAGCCAAACCACAACAACAACAAAAGAAACCACATCCTTTTTGCCACCCTAACCCCTCCTCCTGCTCCCCCCAAATACACACAGAGACACACAGACTTCCCTTCAATGAGTGGTTCAGGCTCCCTGATTAAGGTCATGCCGTTTGTTCATTACTGGCCTGGCTAATGTGATTGAATTGGAACAATACCTTTGAACTCCTTGGCTCTGATCTGCATACTAATTGACTCTCTTGTCCTTGGCAGTGACCTTGACAGGCTTTCCACCACTCTCAGAATGGCTGACCAGTTTCTTATCAAAAGTTCCTAGTAAAAAAAGCCCCAACCCCAAAATACGAATTAGTCATTTATACTACTTTTCTCTGTATTCATATTTCCTTATATACCATTAGAAAAAGCAAAATTGCTACTCCCTAGCTCCCCCTGGATGCTTATTAATACTTGAAAATCACAGTGTCACTTTAAAGTACTGAAACAGTGACAGCATTGTTTTGAAAGAGTTCATTGTTGCAGCTCAAAACACATTTTACACATATTTTCAGGTGGCTTTTTTCCTTGTTACACAAAGGGTTGCAGTTTAACACACGGACCTTTACATCATCGTAATTTTTTTTTTTTTGAATACAAAAGTAATCTTGGTTGTAGCCTAAGAAAACAGCACAAATTAGTTTCCTTTTCAGAATTTACATTAGCACACTAACAGTCTGCATTTCAGCAGGTTCTATAGTAATAGAAATACTATGGTTTCAAGCAAAACAAAACCAAGCCATGCAGAACACTGCATCTATAAAATGCCAGGTTTAAGGTAGTGAGCTAAGGATTTTACTTTTCTATCTCTAGGGCTCTTAGACCAATGTATATCTCAAGAGAGACATTATTTCTATACAGAAGATATTATTAAGCACTACACCAATATTTGTGAAGAAAACATTACAGAAGAATATTCTTCTGACCAGAAAGGAGAGGTTTACTTCACTTTTACTGGAGAGATTTACCTTGTGAGACAAGTGTCAGCCTCAGTGAACTTTTACTCCTAAAGTAATTAAGTAACAGCTAAATCAAACTGAAATTATGTATCACCAAGAGAAAGAGATGGAAAGCATGCCAATAAATGTACTTTATCAGGTGGTCAGTGAAGATCCGCTTTAGAAAATTTATATTTTTTCTTTAATATTCATTCTTACTTAAGGCAAAATCTATTGCAAGGAAAACAGCTGGAATTTTAAACTCATTTAATAACACTTTGCACTTCTCTAGGTTCTCAAAGGGCTTTAGAAATATGAAGGAATTAATATGTATTATTACCAGGTGAAGTATTATTATGGAACATTGATAATGACCTGCAAATATACAAATAGTAAATCAAATTACAAAATTTTTAGCACACATTTTTAATGCAATTTCTATTTTTATTCTGCTTGGGTAACTAGATCAGCTGTTTTGAAAAAAGTCTCAAAACAGAGGTTTTCACGACTGAGAATTTTTTTTTTAGCTTTTAAGGCAATAATATCCTAGTACTTAGACAGGGCAGAGCTCACAAATTTAGCATCCAGTTCAAAACCATTATAGAAATAAGCCATAAAACTCAGATCTTGGTGCAAACTTTCTGAAAAATTCAAGAATGGCCTGGATCAAAAATTCCAGTATGAATTCCAAAATTTTATTACAAAGGAACATGTGGGGCTTGGGTTAATTTCTATGACTGGTTCTGTTCAACACAGAAGTATGGAAACAGGCTTCTCATCATCCCACTGGAGTCTGCACACACACTTTATCTGCAGTGTCCCTGCACTGCTGGTGAAAACCAGCAGGGTTCTGTCAGGACCTCAGAAGGTGCTGAAACAGGAAAGGCAGAGAGGGCAAGGTGCAGAGTCCAGAATCTGCAGACACCTGCAGCAGCAATACTGGGGAAACCGGCAAGCAGGACCCTGCCACAGCATCGGGGCTGAGAAGAGGCACGTGCAGTCAGCTGGGTCTGTGAACAATCTAAATCTCCACAGCACCACACAAGCGATGCAGGACCAAAGAGCACATCTTTGAAGGTGTTTTGGTGCCTAAAACACATACGGACTGTTATAGCTGTTTTCAAATGCATTTGGGCCTAATTCTCATTGACTTCAATTCGCCCTACAAGTAGCAGATGAACAGGTGAAGTTGGCATTTATATAAATTACCAATCAATTTTTCTCACCAAAAATAACACTGCTGATATAAAAATTTAACATTTCTGGTATTCTGAGACCTTCCTAAAGTGTACTGTACACTAAAATATACCAGGTGTCCCTGCAGCAAGAAAGCATGCAGAGGAGTTTTTTTTTTAGCAAGAGTACTTAAAAGTGAAACTGCGAAGGAAAGGTTAGCTAGAGAGAATGCATCCTATGAAACAAGGCTCTTCTCTCTCATAGATTTTATCTTTTTTCCTCGCAATTTGTCCATCCTTGGTTTTAGGACTCAACCAAAAGCTGGTATGCCCATCACTGTCACTATTTAATTTTATTTAAGCAGTGAGCACCACCTACTGCAGGGGAAGATTGCAACCTATTTAGTCAGCACATCAATCACTTCCTATAATAATTTGTTTTCCTAAAGCTGTTACTGCTGAAGTTCTGACCAGACCTATGTATAGCTTTCATGTGAGATAGGAGCTGATCACTGCTCAAAATTGAGTTTTTGTGAACTGTCTGTAACACATCTAGGCCTAAGGTACTAACCAGCTAAAGGAAAATGAGAAAGATCTAATAAATTAACCTGGTATATACAGCCAGAATTCAAACAAAGGCAGCTAGTGGGAGAAATTAGTTTATTCTACTCTCTATACTTGATCTGTGACTAAAACATTAGAGAAACCATTCACTGACTGGGGTAACAGCTGTTCAACTCCTTAAAATAATAAATGAGTTTTAGCACTGAGTTTGATACACCTCTATATGACAGATAGACTTGGTTCAGGAAAAAGGAAGAGGGAGTACAAAAAGTCTCTCTCCTTTCTCATATCAGAAGACTGGCAGGGGTTCTGACATCACTTATGTGGTGCTCAGGCACCCTCTTCTCACTGCAGATGAAACCCCCTCACCTGCTCACCTTTTATCTGTTCCCTCACAGCTGCCACTGCCTGCTCACCTAGTTGCTCCCTAACCTGATTCCACAAAAACTATTTCTTTAACCTGCATCGTTTGACTGCTTTGGACTAGAAAGTCATTCTGTGACTCATGCCAGTAGACCCGAGGAGGCAGTAACTTTCAGCAGGAGCCTGGGTGTGAGCTGAGGGGATGCTTAAGCAGGGAGAAATCAGGGTACCATCTGCAGCCAGAACAGGCTGTCTGACTGCAGCACGGAGCTGTTGCCAAGCTATGCTAAATTACACTGGTCATAGGGGTTCCTCAACAGCTTCTGTCCGTGATGGAAAGTAGAATTGGATCAGAGCTCTGTCAGTCCTGGTCCTGCTGTCACAGTCAGGATGAAAGTAAAGACCCTCAGTACTTCTGAGGATGAGGCAAATAAAATGTTCCGTTAGATGCCCCGCTGGGCATTTACAGTAAGACTGCACACGCTTGTGCAGTGCAACTGCAATGTGTAAGACAAGTGATATGTCGTAGGACTCTTAAAAGAAAAATGCCAATGTAACCAAAACATCTGCAAAACAATATAGATTTCTGCTTTGAGAACTTGTTTTTTCACTTGCAGCTGACATGCTGTTGGCAGAGTAAGACAGGTAAATCATCCCCTCCAATCCCATGATAATGACCATTATCCTGATTTCTTTCACAACATTTAGCAATATATATATATGCAGAGATATGCTGATTATAAAAATTAATCCAAAATTTTGTGTATGCTTTTCTGTCCAAGAAGAGCACAAGAAAAGTAACACGTGACAGCTGTGGAAATGCACAGAACAAGACACACAGCAAGTGTGGTGATGAACAAAGTATAGTAACCAGAAAGAAAAGAACATAATGAAAGTGAAAAGTATTAATTATTGATAAGATAAGGGACAGGTAATTACCACACTTCATATCTGCCTACCTGCTATAAGGACAGAGAAGATATTTTTTAGCTGTCTAATAGGTAGAGTGGTGGGTGTTTGCTCTTTTGGCTCTGTAGGCAGGTTCCCTTCTTCCTTGCTGGCTGGCACTGTCATACACAGGCTATGTTACTCCAGGTTATTGTCAGTAGTCTATTGAAATCACTTAAACAAAAATAATAAGGATAACTATTACAGTCATATCTGATCAGAATATGAGTTAAAACAAAAGTCCAGGACTGAAATACATCCCTCAGCTTGGACATTTACTATAAGGAAGACAGATAATCACATGAAAAGAGTCCATTATTTTACTTCAGATAAAAGCTACAGTGAGAGATTTGTAGCCAGCAGCAAACCTTAAAACAGTTGAAGCCAATGAGAGAGTAAATACCGAACATAATGTGAATACTCGCATGCAGAACTTAGGATATACATTACATGTACCACACGGAGTGGGTAAAAAAGCTTAAGCAAATTCTGAACATTTACCTTCTAATCAGAGAGCTGAGGCATGTCTCAGTATTGCTTTTGCTCTTTTCCAGTTTTATTCCATCCCTTGCTATACTGCTTGTGTCCACTCATGCAGTAATTTATTTAAGAGGATAATATTTCTCACCATTTTATTTCAATCGCCATCCCTTAATGACTACTTCTTTGTTAATTGAATAAAGACTTCTATATTTACCATTTAATCTAAAAGATTAGCATAAAATCAGGTGACAACAATGTAACAACAGCAAAGCTAAACCTCAAGGCACAAACTATGCTTTTAGTTATCCATGACACACTGTAATGAGAACATTCATAACAAAATCCTTCTTAGTGGTAATGCACCTGTCTTCAGGCTTGAAACATATTTGTTGTCTCCAAGCTATCTTGATAAATGTCAAGCTGGTTTGCATTCCTTTTTGTTTAAAAGTGGTGTTAAGTTGGTAGGTTGGTGGAGAAAGCATCTACATAGGTTTCTGCACTCTTTTCTCTGATGTGGTAGGAGATGAGCTGTCAGTTGGTAGTAGCCAAGAGATTCTGGACTTCTGATGACAGTCCTCTGACTTGTCAGCCTCTAGTCAGATATGAATCTGCTGATGTTCACACTCATGAGAAATGCCACGTTCATGCCCAAGAAACCAATGAGCCACTCTGCAGCATAACAAGAGCTCGGGTGCCCAAGCAGTTCAGTGATGCTGTCCTCCAAAGCTCCAAAACTCTTCCTGCCACTGTGAACTCAGATCACACAGCAGGGATCCTGCTATTTGCACAAGAGGACTCTGTCACTGGGACTGTGCATTCACTTATTCAGACTCCTCTCAAGAGCCACAACTTGGGTACACTCACCTCATGCAAACAGCTGACGAGTGCTGAGCCCGCATTTGGGCTGAAGGACAAGCCAGACCACCCATCTGGATCTGTGTTTACTTGCTTCAGAAAGTCCCCCTCTCTTTTTAGTATCTTTATGTTGCCCTTTCACTGAGTGGAGGCACTAGTTAGCAGTACAAGACAATCTCTAACTTAACAGGTTATAAAAGGTGCCATTTTTCTAACATTTCTTGTTCCTGTTAGTTCACAAAGCAGAAGACTTAAAGGGCCTTACGCCATGAGGATATTCACAAGTTCAGTGATTCCCAGACAAGGGATTGTGACCTCTGGTGACATGAAAGAGATTCAGAAATGTAAAATGCAGCAGCTTTCAGCTGACAGGCTGCAGCTGAACAGGGAAGTAGACTATGATCTTTGCCAACGTTCAGGTGCCAGAAAATGGGTGCTGGCAGCTAAATCACTTGCCTACCTGAAACAAATTTGTTTTCCCTGAAGAACCTACTGTGAACATAACTGCCTAAAGATACACACTGTAGGCTGGAGGCCTGACCTTTTAGTCACCTATTTAAAACTGAATTTGGAGGAAAAGCAAACAACCTCAAAAACAGCAACATGGGCACAATGAAAATAGAGAGCACACAGAGAAACAACTATGAGATGGGGCACCACTGTGACAATGCAAACCAATTCCCTTGACTAGGGTTAGATTAGGTATCTCTGCTCCTTCTACAAAACTCTTTATCTAGGGATCATCAGCCTTCAGCTTGGTTGGCCAGGGTGGTCCACAGGCAGTCCCTTCAGGGCACACAGCAGGGCTCACATGGCTCAGGAGCTGGGAGACAAAGTACATCTTTAGAGAGGTACCTGTGAAAGGCAGAGGCTCCCCCACCTTCCACATTCAACGGGGGCTGAGAAACTACATCTTTGTGCAGAGAGATGATACCTCCAAAAAGGTGATTGGCAGCATCTTGCTTCTGTGGAAGGCAGTATCTCCCAGCTCTTGCTGAGTTTCAAACAGCATGCTTAACTTCTAATTTGGGAAAGAAAAATACCATCTGGCACCTCAACTTTGAAAAGTTGCCAAACCTTGACTTACTCTCTGAATCTTCCCCAGGAAATCATGGGAACTACCTACCAAGAAAATCATTACAAAGTGTGAACAAGGCTCACATGAGCTAGCTGCATGTAATCTATCACAATATGTCTTTAAACAGAAAAGTAACTGATTTTTGAGGCAGTTTAGTCAAGCAGTCACCTTAAGAACTTGCTTGAGTCTCCAGTTCTGTCTCCAGCTGGAAGCTAATGAATCACTACTGCAAATTCTTGGTGGATTTTCAGAACAAGGGAAAAATCATCTTTTCTAAATTAAGAAACTGAAGGTGACAATTTTAGAAGGAAGGCTAACAATGAGCACTGCAGTATCATGTTGGATAGCACTGGACAACACAGGCATTTGATTCATGTTTCTGCTCATTAAAGTCTTATTTGTGTATTGTTAAGAATGCTATTTTTTTGGATATAAAATTATTTAAAAATAAAAAACATCAAAGAATCAGTTTTTGAGAAGAAAATGCATTCATGTCAGGGAAAAGATTTATAAATTGCAGCCAACAAAGAATGAAGAAGAGAAATTTAAGAAAAGGGAAAATCTGGGAGGAGAAATACAATTGTTGTTCTTCACCACCTCATTATTTGTAACCAGTGGTATGTAAACTTCATATTATAATACAGGATCAATTGAGATGCAAATATCTGAGCCTTAATTGTATACATGGAAGAAAGAAAATAGTGAAAATATTCAAGCATGCTTTATTTTGCTATTTCTATGTCCTCCAAGATGTACATCAAAGCTTAAGCAGCAGCACATCATCTGGGTAGATTTATACTGAAAAAAAGCCAATAAATGCCATTGCAAATACTATGTGCAAATTGAAAACCATAGAAATATGCATTGTATTATAGTCAGACTGTAGCAAATCTGTAATATTATTAGTTCAAATTATTTCAGATTAGATGTGTTCTATTGCTATCGTATATATCAAAGTCACTAAGGCATTGAACTCATCCCTATGCTGCTTTACTCAAGTAAAACTTCTTTTGAATTCAAGCATACAAATTCAAGCCATTTATGTTTTTAAGTCTCATACATGTATCTGTACAGAGATGAATGTATCTATTTATTCTTTAACAATATGCTGAACAAAGCTCAAGTGTACCAATTTTAGAACAGTCCGTTTCTTTAGTCTAATTGTTAAGTCACTTTTCCATGGGGACAGACCTTCTTCTGCTCAAATCTCTCTCTGTGATTCTATATATGCACAGCTCTCATTATGCTAACTGGGGCTGTGCTTGTAGCTAGGTGCAAATTTCACATCCCTCATGCAAAGCCAGGTATCAGAGTGTTTGCAGCATTGAGTCCTGACACGAGGTTTGCAGACATGGAATGCCCTTCCACAATCTTCCTGAGTACCAAATTCCCTGTGTCTCAGTTCATTGTATTCCCATTCCTCCTTTTTTTTCAATCAAACCTTATAGTTTGCTTTTATAATGAGGACTCAGGCCAAAGTTCTGCCAAAGTCAAAAGAAAGATTCCCCATGTCTTTGACAGGCCCTGGAACATGCTGTGTTTCCTTTAGCCCTTCACAGCTCACATTCCTGCAATGCCATGGGAGACTGTATTATGAAAATTGACCCCATGGCATAAACAGTGCTACAGAATTTTCTCCAGTGAAGTCTTTTCCTTACTTGCCTTGTGTGCAATTATGTGAAGTTCAGCATCATTTCAGCATCATTTCAGCATCATTTCAGCATCTGTATAGCATGGGGGGCTCAGTTTCACCCAGACATTGTCCATGGCAAAGGAAAAGTCTGTCACTTAGGCTGTACTTCATTCTCTAAATTCTGTTTCATTTACAGGCATTGTATATACATCACATGCATACTCAAGATATTTATACAGTTTGGGAAAGGTTGTACACTTTAAAGGCCAAACTATGTGCAGACATGCATGTGTATGTCCTAACTTGGGAAGGCCTTGTTGAAGACAGCATGTCCAAAGCGGGTCAGTCTTCTGGCTATGGGTGATGTCAAAGGTCAGGGACTTTCTGTCTGGGCTGGTAAGTACAGAGGGAGCTAGGATGATCACTTCACTCCAACCCATGGCATCTTCCTTCAGCAGAATATTTCTGCTGTGAGAAGGAACTTGACACTCACTCCATGCACAAGTGAACTGGAACAGTGCTTGACCATGGGGGTGGAGAACTCAAAGCCAGGCCTACTCCGGGCTACATCATCTCTGAAAAATCACTTCCATGTTTTCTCAATGATCTAGCAGTGCTCAGCTTACCACCACATTTGCTGCAATACCTCACTAAACAGACACATATCCAAGATGGCCAGAAAAAGTTGTAGATAAAAGCCTATGAGAACACATCATATGCTGCAGCAGTACTATGAATTGTAACATATATCCAAATGTGCAAAACATTGCATAACTGAACTCCCCACATGTACAGGATGCTTTTATCAAAGAAAAAAATAAAAAGGGTGAAAAAAAAAAAGTAAAAAGTTTCTGACTTTCGTTAACCTTCTCTTGTAGTTCAGGTTATTTCTTTAATGCATTTATCTGCTTTAAAATTGTCTCCTTAGCCTCTCAAGGGAAACCAATATAATACACCATCACATTTCTCACAGGAGAAAAAAGAACACTTACTCTTAATAGGTGGCAATTTTGCCAGATGTTATTGACATAGTAAGTGCGAAATTTCAGTGATACTAAATGCAAAGTGCAGAAGATTAAAGAACAATGGAACAAAGTGCAAAATGAAGTTTAAAAAGCAGCAGTGTCAAAGTCAGAGAAAGTGTGAAAAAATTACATTTTAACAACACTATTAAGAACAAGTTTACTAATTACTGTAACTGGCACAAATTTAAAAGTGCTTTCCTTAGACTCAGTAAAGTTTTTCAAAGTGTGATATTTCTTTTCTTGTCAGCATCTTTTTTCTTTTCTTTATGCACTGTAGCAGAGACATAACATTACTGTTACTAAAACAATGACACTTGGAGCTCTTTATCTTTCACTTTTTAACCCTTTTTTACCGAGTAATATTTCTACAATTCCTTCTACTTGAGTAGGGTAGTGAACTACAGAAAATGCTTTGATAACTAATACGGAACAGTTTAAAACAAAGACTATGGGGTTGATTCAGTCATGCTTTACACATTCATCCTCTGACAATAATGAAATTTACACACTAAGAATGACTTCTCATTAGAAGTTTGGCAAAATCCTGTTTTGCTGTTACCAAAAAGAAAAAAATCTATACAATGTGCACAGTTTCCTCATATTCAATTACCCACTAAAATACAATAATAAAATATTGCACTTGAGGTGCTCCTCTTCTATAAATCAGTGAAGCTCCACTGCTTTCACTGGCATCATACCAAGCTTGAAGAACCCCATTTCATTTGTATTCTTCATATTCTATTGACAAAAAGGACCCTTTCTCACCTGGACCTCTGCTGAATACATTGCAACCACTCTTTGTTCAGCCATCAGCCCTGATACTATGGCCCATACAGTCTTCAGTGATACTAAACCAGCAGTAGCACAGCTAAGGCCTAAGTATATAATTGTAAAAACCAAAATTGAATGATTTCGAGCATATGAATGACCAGGTCTGCTTTGGTGTTCTAGAAGTGATTGCTCATTGTAGCAGTGCTTCAAGGAGTTCAGAAGTCCTTGCCCTGAATGGAGATGTTGCCATTCTCAGCCATCTATTGCCAGAAGACAGTCTCTAGTGTGGAAGATAATATCCTCACTCCAATCTGTTCTGGTTGGTTTTTTCACTTTTTGAAGACCCTAAAGTGCCTTAGATTTCAAGGAAAATTCTTAGGCCAAAATCTAACGCAAAAATCCTATGACTGAAAGTAAAAAAAAAGTCCAGAATAAATCCTTAATAGTTTTCTATATTTTTCCTCTGTGCTTTCTTTATTCAGTGGGTACATCCAGGCTGCAAATGGAAAAGTGACGTCAGTGTGAACTTCCCATGATACTTTGAAGCAGATAATTCAGACAGAAACAGCACTTGAACCTGCAGTCCATGGTAGGACCTGCTCAAGCCCAGGGTCCTTAAACAACCCTCACCACTGAATACCAAGACTTAATTTCAGCATCTCATAAGTGACATATACAGCAAGAAAATCCCAAACACAGCTCTAGTAGGCAACCCCAATCACCAATTACCATCTGAGAAACGATTTAATTTAAAGTGCATTTGAAATTGCAAGTAGCAAAGCATGAACCTTTACTAAAATACTTACTCTCTTCTCTGTGACAAGGGAGAGTTAACTTTGCACAGGATGCAAGTAGCTTGCACTAATTAAGATTCCATTAGTGGGAGTTCTTCTAGTATATCAATGGCTACCCTTTTCATGGAAATCTGATATTATGCAGCTGAATACATCTGCACAGCTTTCTTGAGGCACTTTTCTTCAAAGTGCATTTATCATACCCATCTATCACCACTTTTCCACCTCATGACTGCACTTGACTCAATCAAATAATTTGCGAACTAGAAATAAACTCCAGCAACTTAAAAAATTGTGTACTGTACAATTTGATGCAAAGCCTAAGGCTCTACCCTCTTGAGGAAGAAAAGATGGGGCATGGTAGATGATTCATTTGCCAAAGGATCTAATTCTCTCTAACAAACAAAACTCAATATATGTGAAGTTATACAGAAAAAAACCTACTGGGATTTTTTTTTTTTGTAGAATTGGGAGGAGGAGGCTAAAGTGGTATCATTTCCCATAAATGTACTTTTCAAAGCCTCAGAAAACAAGCAGAGATCTTGCACCCTGATGTTCATTTAATATCATGCAGTTTAATATTGTGAGCGCTGAAAAATTGTCTATAGCATATTTAAATGGAAGCGTTTTTCTTCTTGTATTGCGGGTGGAGTCTGCTCGCTTCTGCCCTGAGCGGAATGCAGCTGATGGTGTTCACGTCTTTCACTGCTGTTTGCCACAGCTTTTCAGCACTGGCCTGTAGCAGTGATGCGTGTTGTCTTTCCCTCAGATGTGAGCTTACCAGTGGTTTGGTATGTCAAGTCTGCAGTGACCAGTAGCCACTGCTTTCACTGTATCAAACAGTAAATAAATGATTACCCAGGTGACTACAAAATCCTCAGTGGGCCCTGGTTGTCCTTGCTACCTGGCTAGTGACCTCAGCTGTTACTTCCAAATTTTAGAGCAGTTATTTGGCATTAAAACACTTATTTTTCTGTCCTTTCCTGCTATTTTTTTAATAACAGTTTTGTCACATCTGGGGGTCCATGTCAAAATCATGCTTTGTAATCACTATTTTCTATGTTCAAATCCATAGACAGCCTCAGCCATGGGCTCAGAAGTTATTTGTGCTGGGATCCTGGAGGAAGGTACGCAGTGTGAGGGGTGCAGAGAGGGCAGTCCAGCTCTCAAGACTTGAGCAAGAAAGCAGGAACTATTTTCGAGCACTGTCAAAATTTCAATGTGACTCAAGGTGAGTTTCTTTGGCTTCTCAACACTTTATTTCCTTTCATCCTCACACAAAAAGAATGACCATATTCTTTGCTCTATTTCAAAGTGTTTTCAGGTTTCATTAAGAAAAATCATGAAAGCCAAAATGTATTAATTTTAAACTATTTCTGTAGTTTTAGCATGGTAGTTTGCAGTGTTTATGTGCTAATCTATGGCCTCAGCTGGACTTGTTACCTACATTCTCCATTACTTCCAAAATTTTAGAACTGTGGTAATGTTATCTCTTCACTTTTCCATTAAAGATTTGCAAGACAGATGCACCTCTAGAACCCCTTCCAACCACAGCTGGTTGAAGAATAGGTGATAGGGTTTTTTTTCCATTTTCCCATTATGGCTTTTTTTGTTTAAATTTTGTTTCAGTAAGTTCAGGGTGAGTTTGCCAACCATGACTAATGTTGAACCATGATGTCAGGAAGGGGGTGGAGGGTCTTTACGTGACTTGATATTTTTGTCTTGACATGTTTGTGCTAAAGGAAAGTTCACTGTCTAGGATTTTATCACATTCAATTATTGCTATCAGCTTGTGCATTCAAGATGTATTCCTAAAAACTGCCATTAGAATAATTTGTTCTGCTTCCTCTTTCTAGACTGGAAATAATTTGCCACCCATCTCCCCCCCGCTTAACTCCTTCTCACCTATTGAGTCTCTTCCAGTTCCCTAGAGGAGTCTCATCAGAGCTATATAAACCTTTGCTATATATATATCTAAATTTTTGCCTCCTACTGCACTATTAATGGAGCTCTTTGATCCCTTGCTAAACTATAGTGGACTTCTCTGAGACAATATTTAATCTTTTCCTGGATTTACAGGTGTTCTGCAAGTCAATAAAACTGCCTTTTAAAGTTACAACTCTGTAAAGTCATCTCTCTAATGAGCATTTTGCATGACAGTCACCATGCAGTTTCTTTCTATGCTGTAGTCAGGTTATAGTACATCCTCTCATTCTTCTGGAAGTGCTTTTTATACTACTTTGGGATAGCTGAGGTCACACATTTAGACTGTGACACACTTTTTTTTTTTTTGTGGCTCCAGAGAAACTGTTAGAATACCATAAAGATTCTCTTAGTTTGTGGCTAGTTTAAGAAACTCATAATCCAATTCAGGCAGAGATAGAGAGATTAATAATCAACAAATGTAGATGATGGAACTTTAGCAACAAATTTCAAAGGAAGAGAGATCCCATATGAGGTATAGTAAACATCCTTCATTCAGTAATTCTACTATTTTTATTGTATACAAATTAAACATGTCTCTGCTTCTAGTTCAGCATAGCTAATAAAATGCAACATCATTCATTCTCAGCAATTGCATCTCAAGGTGACAAACATCATGGATAAGAATTTGAAAATTGTAATAGTTTGGTGCTGACACCACACCTCTGCAGCTTTCCCAAATCTGGACCAGGGGACTCAAACAGTTGCCAAAACATACCCAACCACTCCTCCAGAGTCAACATCAGCTGCTAGGGGGTGGTAAAATGCTCGTACCACACAAAAGCAGCTATCACTACCTCTCTTGTGAAAATTATATTAAGCTCTCTGTATTTTGATAGTTTCAGTCTGGCCATTAGCATTCTCCACTAGAAGCAGACAAGACTTACTGAGAAAGATTGAATGAAATTTTGGAAATAGACAAATCCAAATTTCACACTTTCTACTCTTTTGAAGGACATAACGGTACATCTTTCACCTTTCGTAGTGGTTACATTATAGTAGATAAGTAAATCACTAGAAATCTAAATAATCACAAAACTTTTGCTGATTTTTCTCACCTTTTATTCTACATTCATTTCAAATTCAACAGTAAACTGTTGCCACAACTGGCTGCATGTGCTCTGCCCATGCCCACATAAACCTCAGAGTAAAAGGAGGGGAGCGATAACAGAAGGCTGAGTCTCATAGAATCTGCTCAAATAATCAACCACACTTGTTTAGTCACTTGGGCTAGACATCTAAACTCAGGATAACCTTGATACTTCTGGGCTTCAGTAAGGAGGAAGAACTATTTGAGCCCCCCGAGAACTCCACAAGACATTGATTTAAGGCTCCGTTTTTAGAACTGTTTGGAAATTAATGTAAAGATGCATTTTATCATACTTGTGGTAAAACATCACGTTTCTACATTTTGCCAGCAGGATATGAGGCGATTAATATACACTAGTAAAAGAGTGTTGCTTTCATGATTATTAGGCTTGTATATCTTTTACAATCATTACAGCTTTTATACCTCCCAAGAAAAACCTCCCAATCTACCTTTCCCCCCTGAATTTGCATGAAATTGGCACATTTTCCCTAGAAATCCCCATGAAATTAACACTTTTCCCAAAAAGTCACAAAAATTTTTATAATACTGTTTTTGCTGCAGTAGTGTTTACTGCAACAAGTTGGTTTGAACACCTATTTTTCAATACACTATTGAGAGATATTTCCAGTATGATGAGGAAGTGACAGGCTACAGTAACAGTTGAAATTTGCCTTCACTTATGTGCCTGATTTGACAGCTTATTAGAAATCCACCAACAGGTCATTTCTACATTAGCTTCTCTGTGATGTCTTGGAGAGGGTAAGAACGATTTTGAGACAGGAAAGAGAATAATCAGAAAGTTTTTTCAAGATGTATTGAAAATGCAATTGACTTGTATTTAAAACTGTATCTAAACTAATAGAGTGTAAAATTTGATGAAAGACATGGATAAAAGTTACCTCTCTAAGCCTTTATCATAGTGATTTAAATGAATATAAAGGGGGCAAAACAAGTGGCATTACTTTCCAAAAGAAAAAGTTAAATGTGCTTAGATTCCTGGAGTGTGCTTTTCTGTAATTTCAAATGTAAACTTAACTTCTAGATTTTTATTTTGGTGATTACAGAATTGTATCCCATTATGAAGATTGTTGCATGCTCCCATCTTCAGTCCAGATGAAAAATGTTTTTTAGTTAAATGTTTGCATAGTGCATTGGAACAGTATAAGAGAGAAGTCACTGTGGACTGGGTAATTTCTGTGAACTCCTTGGTTCGTAATGAAATGTTCTTTGAATGAATGGGATAAAAAAATATATATATACTTCAATATTTACCTTCCTGAATGATTTTTGTTCTTTAAAATTTTAAAAGTACTTTTCCGTCCAAAGTGTTAGATGAAAATACTGTCAGGTCAAACTTCTTCTGACTGTCATTTTTGTCCATATAAATCTTATTCTAACTAGCTTTTCTTTAGTCTGTCCTGCAATGCTGCTTTTCAGTGAAACAGGCTGCTACTAGGAGAATGCTGAAGCCTTCAAAAGCAAAGATTAATGGATCGAAAAAGACAAAGCCTTATAAGTGTGAAAGGCAACTCAGGCCAAGAGAGTATAAGCTGCATAGTTGGAGGTGTAATTTTTAAATGTGTTTTATGTTCTGTCTTTTAAAATGAAACAGGGCAACAGATGCGGGAAATAAATATACATAGAGGGATGATAGAGGGAAAAATAGGAAAAGAGGAAAAAAGTATAAAACTGAAGAGGAAGGAGTTGCATTTGAGGGTAATTGAGGAAAAAGCACAGTGGAATGAGCAATGGACTAGAGGCAGGGTTAGTACAGAAGGGTAATAGAATTTATTAAACCAATTGATTTAGTTAGAAAAGAACAGACAAGCTTTCAGGCATGCAAGCCCTTCTTCAGATGTGAAACAGCAGGGAACACAATGAAACTTTTCAGGTACTGGATCCCACCCACAGACAATGTCAGAACCCTGACTGGCAGAGGAGGCATAGATTAATGACAGGTGACACCATCTGAATTATTCAAAATACTGACGCCCAGAAAAGTATTAAGATACCACCAAGTTTAAGACGTGCTGCTAAACCTCTTGGGCAAGGACTCGGATTAAAAGAAGGTAGATTTGGGGGACTGTTCTCATTCCATTAACTTCTCACTTTCCTTTTGAACTATGTTTGGGAGTTAGCATCAGTTCCAGGGTTCTCTTGCAGTACTGCTAATCCAGTGATGCCTTAGGAACTTAACTTCTATATTTTTCATGTATCTGTAATCCTGTAATTCTTTATTGTATAACTCTAAACTCCATATAGACTGTTAGCTACTGTTCCCCCATTTTGGTCAGACAAAACAATTCTTCTCTAGGCCTGGAAACCACGGACACTCTCCCGTCTCAGGCCCCAAGAAATGTAAACCAAAGTGAGTTGTGGGGAGCAAACTTGGAGTAAATTACTTCATTACCTGCAGCTGTAATTGGAGGATTAACGCCCAATATGCAAAGGGACCAAACTTATAAAAGCATGAAAGCCCATGACCCGTTGTCCATTTTTGCCTGTGGCCCCTAGGTGGGCTTCATCTGCCCAAAATTTATCTGAAAGCCCTTCAATAAATATAACCACTTTTTATTCTCTTAACTGTGTCTAGCCTCTGTTTTTAGGTAGTTCCAACAATGCATTAGCAGCACAACTTGCTCTTAGACCCCCAGCTGAACCCCTAAGCAGGGCAGCACTGTTTTGTTCTCTCATTTTGGTGGGACAAAGAGACGTGCTCTTAGGTGGATTGTGGAGAGCAGCTCCAGCTCCGACATCAGGAGCACGGCCAGGTGGCACCACCCAGTTCTGTAAAGAACATCTGAAGAGAGTAAGCCCAAAACATACAATGTAAGGCGGATCTATTCCGTGAGGGGTAGAACAGAAGATTGCATAGAGGAGCACAGCACAATGTTTAGTGTGCCACAACATTCTCGGTTTCGCTTTGGTATTACTGTTTAGCCATTGCCCCTCTTGAGAGTGATGGTATCATCACAGAGCTCAGGTTTCCCACAGATTGTTTCTCACAGATGAGCAGATGATCAAGTTTTGTGCCCAATATGCAGTAGGGGCACGTGTGCATGAAAGTATTTGAACAGGGGTTGATGGTGAATGATGCCAACCACCTGCAGCACACCTGCATTCATTAGAAATTCGGGGGTTTCAGCAACTGCCAGGGTCAGGGACTGACATAGTATCTTTTACTGAACTCACTGTGATGAGGACAATATCTACCACCAAAGACCAGGACTTGTAGTACCGTCAAGCTGATCTTTCCATTTCACTTTAAACTACAACAGCAACAGCAATGTGTTACAATGACAGACTGTTTCCCAGCTACTGTTATTTACTGGAGCAGCTCCTGGAGGACCAGCAGGTCAAGACCCTCTTGTACTTGGTATTGTTCATGATATACAGTAAGGCATAGTCCCTGTCCCCAAAGCTCCAAAACCAGTAAGCTGACACACATCTTAAATATTTAATACACTTTCTGTACCAACATAAATACCTCACTTACATCAAGATACAAACCAATGTCTCATACTGTAGTAATCTAAACAGTAGTCTGAATATAAATTACTATTTCTCACAGTCTTTATTTTTAAGAGGACTGGATATTGGACACTTCTGCCATATGTGTGTCTATTGGTATATCAAAAGGTTATAAAAAATGGCAAGTATATTATTGGTGAAGCAAACAAACCCATTGACACACATAGGGGAAAATTCTGTACTTGCATATACCCATTCAAAAGATGTGTGTTGACTTCTAGAGACTTTTAGAGAATGGAAGGCTTTTCTTCCAGAGAACAGAACTGCTGTGCCTGGAAGAGTCATTCCTAAAGAATTCTGTGGGAGCAAGGATGGTACATCTGGGACAATAGCTATTTCTGTCATCTAGATAAGTCCGTCTTCTTTCAGAAAAAAAAAAAAATGGGCCAACTTCTCTGAGTCACACGGCTGCAAACCCATTAGCACTGTCACATTTCAGAAATGCTATTATGAGTGCCTCTCACGCTGACATCATTCAGTGTGTATAATAAAATCATCACCTTTTCTCTTGGTCAGGCCCACAGCTCAATAGGTTTTTTGGTTTCTTTCCTTTCAATTTTTTCCCCTTATAAGCAGCCTGTATCCAAATTCTGCCCTTTCTTGTGTCTTCAGTAGTCAGGTGGGTTTTTTTCTGACCGTATCTCTGAAACACCTACCCAGGGCTTTGTTTTCTTTTACCCTAAATACCTCGTCCACTACAGCTCTTCCTTTCTAGCCTCCCACATATTCACAACACCTTCTTCTCTCCACAATCCTCTGCAACTAAGGAACATCTGCCTTGCCTTTCAGTCTGACCTGATGTATCTTTCCCACACTTTGAATCCATCAATCCCCTGATTATGACATTTAAGCTCCTTCTCCCCATTTCAGAGCTTTGCTCTACTTATTTATTCAAGTTGGCCCTTATTGAACCTCCTCCCCACCACTCTGGTAGCAATTCCAGGTTTGACAGCTGACTCCCTATTTCTCTGTCAAACTAATAATGGTCTCTTCCTTGCTACCCTTTTTTTAGCCAAATAGCAAGGCCACTGTCCTATTTTTCTTTTAAATTCCTTGTCAGTACATTCTTCTAATGAAATGCCCACATGAAAGAAGTGCAGTAAAGGCTGGTAAAAATGCTGGGGTAGGAACTGAGATTGAGAGACTGCTTTTGCCTAAAGCATTCAGAGCAAAAGCTGCAGGTGCCTCCCCTCCTTCCCTCTCACTGAGGATTTGCAGAGCAAGGTCTGTTCTTGACCACTGCCCCATTCTGACCAAGCTCGTTGCCTGCAGCTTTATAAAATCTATCAGCCAGGACAAATGCCAGCTCAGTCTCCATCTCCACATTTGCCCATCAAATTTGAAGTTGAATGGGTTTTAAGTGAGGGCAGAATTTGGCCTGTTTCCTTAATTAAATATGGTCCTGTCAGAAAGCTCTTACATTAGCTGGGGACAAAAAGAAAAGGAGAAGAAAAATTAAATTATGGAGAAAGGGCTTAAATCAGAAAAAGTCATTAAAAAAGACATCATTAAATATATGGGAATTTAAGGAGCTTTTAACAAAGAATGCAGCTGGAAAGAAAGCCCAACTGTATTTTAAAATCTGACAATTATGTTCTGCTTTATAAATCCTAATCTTTAAAAGACAACACTACTGTACATTGAGGAAAGCTAGGGAAAATTTTTCATGCAATGTCAATGACAATCCTAAAATTCAAGGACAGATAAGAGGTATGGTTCAGTCTTATGTTTGTAAAGTGCTATCCATCCACACTTTCATAATATATATTTGCAGAATCCTAACTCATCTAATAGCATGACAAAATGGATGTTGGCTCAAGAGCCAGCATCAGAATGTTGCAATAAATTAAGTTCTAATACGGAAGCATAGCTATACTTATCTATGCACAAACACCCATTTGCACACATACAGAAAACATGTGACCAAAATCACAAAACAAAAGCCCTGATTCTATATGTCTGTATGATGGCAAAACTTCCAGCCACGTAAATGCAAAGTGAACCATACAGTGCAAAACCTGAGTCACACATAACTTCATACTACATTCTGCAATATTCCTCATGAGTTCAATTAGAACAGGTACTCTAGCACTAAGTGAATATCACATAAAAATTAGGGTAATATCCAGATTCAGAAACTGACTACTACTGGTTTTACCTAAATATTGGCATGACAAAGTTGAAATTATATGGACCTTGTATATATCTCATCAGATTTTCTAACCAGTCACACACTGTTAGAGTGGTCACCATTAAAAACTTTAGAGCTTAATTTTTCCAAATAGCTAGCATTACTCTGCTTTTATGGTATTTTCTACAGTTAGTGTATAGAATATCTAAAGAATATTAAGATGAAGTTACTGACTTGCAATGCTATTTATAAGAGTTTTAATGGAAGTTTCTGTATTCTGTCCGTTGTAAAATTTACAGTAAAATAACTTTTTTTCTCTGTATTAAACAGACTGCTCTAAGAGTTTCCACATGCCAGCAGTACTTGTAAAGAGACTATTACTGTGGGAACTGAACAGCACCTCAATGTACTCTATATCCAACAGCAATGTGTGCTTTTATAACAAAAAATAGCTGGCTAAGGCCAGCACTTTTTCCTCATTTACTTTATATTGATATATGACAATCCTGATAAGAAAGAAATAGACCTGCCATATTTATAATGAATCATTTTATAATCAAATACTGTATATTAACCTGGTCTCTGGCCAATCTAGCACCTGGCTGCCAAGTTCATAATTACACTGTTCTACAGTGAAGGGTACGAAATAAATTAATTTCATGCTATTTTCAGTCTCACTCTAAAATACATTTATTAGCTGGCTAGTGTCGACAACAATTAAATTTTGCTAATTCAGGTCTTGATTTTCCCTTTTTAAATTCTTTTTGATGTTTCTTTGCTCCATATTCTCAACTCTGATCCATTTTTTATACTTATTTTACATGTTCTTTCTTTGCTTAGTGATTTTGTACTTCATAGGCTTGTTCCAACTTGTTCTCTACTGAGAACTTCAAAATATATATATTTTTACACCAAATCAAACAAGTCTAAAGCTAAAATCAAGAAAATGCTTAATATAAAATTACATTTGGATTGCTGATTTCTGTGGCACATCCAGCTGTAATGATACTTTACTTATCAATCCCTCATTTTTAATGTCAGACATGTTATGTTAAGCTAGCTTATTCAAGTAATGGATTTACTTGATTAGTTCCTGTTTTGGTCTATAATTGTTCAATGATTTCCTCAATATTAGCTTAACCAAAAAGCTTATATATAATTCTTTGCAATAGGCTTGACAGAAATACAGAAACATTCATGAGAGAATCACAGTTTAAGTTAATCAATAAAGGCTTTATCAAGAGTTTTTATTTATAGCTAATGCAAATGTTAAAAAAATGTTACAGCCATTAATTATTAGCCGTTTTTTTAAAGCACAAAGTAAGAGTTGAATAAATGTACTTTAAGACACTTAAAGCCCAGGCATTCTTTTTAAAATGACTAGCTAAAGAGCCCCTTGGGCTGTCTTTTTACTGCTTTTCAAAGCTCTAATAGCACTTTTTCACCAAAGACACACCCCTTGAATCCTCCGAGAGATACAATAGCATAATTGTTCTTTTAGGTTTTAAGGCCTTGACATATCTGTCACTGAAAGAACAGTGAATAATAATACCAGAACTATTTTATGCAAATTCCACTTAGAGGTTTCAAGATTTTTGTGAGATGGATCTTGCCTCCTTGTTGACAGTTTTATTGTCACATTAGCTTTACATGAGAAAGTGGTAAAGTTTTCCTCTTTGTTAAATAATACCCCATTTTAAAATCTTTTAGATAAAGTTAAAAACAAATACAAAAACAATGAGATAGAAACATCAATTTGGAAAGATAACAAAGGAGAAAATACTAGTCACTTGTAAGAATTTTTCCCACTAGCTTTCATTTTTCAAATTATAAATCACACTCATTATAATGTGTAATATGTACAAAATTAATATTTATTTGCATATATGTGTATATTTACCCACACATGTAGGGTTATGAATAAAACGTACCAGGATGTGTATTCTTAGGATAGTCAATGAGGAATGGCTCATATCTCAAGGTCACAAAGCTACCAAATACTTTCTGTGTATATATATATATATATATGTTCATAGGCAGCTGATTGTATAGAAAATAAAAGCATACTAATATATTGCAACTCCTACATTCAGTTGGCAGAGAGGAGATGAGAGAAATATATGCATGCTTCATAGAAGATGCTTTCAGGTCAGTTTTGCAAAATTTCCTGAGATGCAGAGGTGTGATGAAGGTGCCATCCAAGATAGGAGTGAGAAGTTTAACCCCATTCTGCAACTAAGCACCACACGGCCCCTCACTCCCTCCCTCCAACTGGGATGGGAGAGAGGATCAGAAGAGTAAAAGCAGGAAAACACATGTGTTGAGCTAACAACAGCACTGCTCAGCAGCGACTAAAACGTGTTATCAACATTATTCTCACCCCAAATCCAAAACACAGCACTGTACCCACTACTCGGAAGAAAATTAACTCTTTCCCAGCCAAAAGCATGACAGTATCTAAGACACATTCACAAATACTCATAAATACAGTACTTGTGAATGTATTGTAGATGGATCCTGCATCATGTCTACTGCAGTAGCAAACAGGTCTCTACAGAATTTACAAAGAAATCACTCTGCAAAAAAGTTTTCTTTTTGTGCTACACTGAAAACAATTCTGCATTTTGCCCAACTGTCCTGTTCACTAAGAAAGAACATTAATCTGAACCAGAAGAATCTTTTGATTTACATGTGAAAGTATCTTCAGAATTGCTCAGACCATGGCTCTAGAACCAGTCCAGTCTAGACCCAGTTCTTGTGTTTCTCTTCTTAAATTGCACTACAACAAGAACAGCAAAAATTACTATAGAAACACAGGTTTAAAGAAGAGATGCCACATCTCCCTTTTTTGTGAATGCCTGTAGAATAGAAGAAAGGGAGCCCATTTTCCTTTCCTAGAGTGTGATCTCAAGCATATTTGCTTACACAGTCAGAATTTTAGCCAGCTCACAGAATGGTGCTCCCTGTTAGCCCAGCTTCTTTGGAAAGAAACCCCAGAATGAAACCAAAAGGAATGGGAGAATATGCCAGTACAATCCACAGAGGCACAGATAATCCTTCCTGGGAATGTGAGAGGAGAAGAAGGAATTCTGTGATATAGTTCCATAACCTGTTCATGAGCAGGGATGTGTACAAGGATACAGAACTCCTCTGCATACAAGTAGCAGGGAGAGAGGACTCAGAATCCAAGAGATTTAAGCTGTGCAACTGTTTTTGTAATGGATTTTTCACTCCTTAAACATACTCTTGCACAAATATTATGCCTCTAATTTGACTGTTTTCAAAGCTTTGTCTCAACTTATAGACACTCATTTGATTGCACAGGCTTGAGGAGCTACCCAGTCCTGGTGGAAAGATAGCTCTGCTCAAGGGCATGCTATGAATCTGTATGGTTATGAAAATAATCCTGGGATATTTAATATTCATGAGGAGCAAACATGACCTCCAATTTTAAGCTCTCACCTCTGAAAACACTATTACAGAGTAAACTGCATAGAACTGTAGTATAATAAAAAGTTATTTTGCATAAAGTTGGGGAAAAACTTCTACATGCAATGTAAAATGGATTCATACTATTTTTATACTGAATCTAGCTGTAAACATTCTTAGTTCAAGCACCAGGTTCAAGCATACTTAGTTCTCCCTTGAGTTAAACTCATTAGACACAAATCAGATTCAAATTTACCAGCTTACAGGTCATTTGAAAAAAAAGTGGACATTCACAGGACTCTTCATGCTCAGTACTGAGTTAGTAAGTACCTCTGATGTGCAAAAATCCACATTTTCATTTCTAAAGCAAAGGATTGCTATTGACCAGACTGAGTATCACTTAGTCCTGGTGGTGAACAGCACCTTTACCAAGCACCTGTAGTACAACCAAGAGAATTACATGTAAGACTCACTGATCAGCACTGTGGGAGGAATTCGAGAGTTCTCAGTGGATCCAAAAGATACAATGATAATGAGAAAGCTCCCACTAAGTCACAGAATTACAACCAAAAAAAGACAAAATTGGCAATGTCTAAGCGTGGCTAAATACGACTAAAAATTTCTTTTTCTGCCCTCACTAAGTTGTTCTTTAAGCAGTTCATACAATTCAGATGACAAGTACTTAACCAAATTTCACACTGGCACGATCCAGCCCAGCCTGGACTGCTGGATATTACATGGCAGAGAGCCTTTTTCATAGGAACTGTGGGGAGAGAAAAGCCCTAAGAGAAGAAATCTGCCCAAAACTAATTTAGGAAGTGGTATTCCAAGGCATAGAACCACCACAACACATGGCATTTGTTGATGTGTATCAAAGTATGGACATTTGTTACTTACATTGGTTATGTAATCACAAATTATAGGTTACAGTCAATTTCCTTGAGTTGGTATTTCTTTCCAAGGTCACTGGGTGAGAAGTGGTTGGATGCCAAAACATTGGAGAGGAAGTATGCAGTATGTAGTAAAGCAGAACATCGTTTTCATAATGAGAAGTAGAGGCAAGGAGAGGAACATGTATTTTCTGGGTGCACTGGCACCAGAGGGCAGGATAGAAGGTGCCAGCTTGGTGATTTCTGTCTGATGCTAGAAACAAGTGAGGGATGTAAATTAAATGGGAAAAAACCTGGAGACAGGACCCAATTTCAAGTCTTATAATGCCATCCTTCCCACCCTGCCTTTGGCTGTGTGGACACTTCACCCACTGAAGCCACAGCCTACTGATGTGGGAAAGATGAAAATGGTTTCTGAATGTCTTCCATGTGAGCCATGGCAATCCTGAACTGAGGAGTACCTCTGTCATAAGGAGACAGATGGAACAAAGCCCTCAGTGGGATCTTACCATAAGACAAAGTACTGATTGTGTGTTTTATCACTTCTTTCAAAACAGGAAGAGCCCCAAAAATGGTGGGTATGGGAGGCAGAGCAAGAGCCCACTGATCCCTCAGATCACGGAGCCTGGAGCTGAGGGACCCATCCCACTAACTCAGGCAGCAGCAGGACAGCCAAGGGGGCACAGAGCACCAGCACCCAGTGTTTGGCATCTCCCCAGGGACAGACTAAATCTGGGCGGGAATGTGGCCCACAACTGGCTTGGTGGGAACCAAGACTGGGACAGGACATGGCTGTGAGGAGCTGGGTAAGGGGCTGCTGGCCCCAGGGGGCTTAAATGGTGCCCTAGGCCAAGGGAAGAGTGGGGTAGTCCTGGGAAGAAGAGTCCTTCAGGCCCTGATGGGAGGAAAATGTTTTGTTTGACCTGTTTGGAGGTTTCAAGTGGAAACAACCATTGCTGAGCAAAGTGCAAGGTCTGGACCCCAGCAGGGATGCAGACAAGAATGCAGTGGGTGACTTTTGTTTCAAGTGTTACAACTGCATGATCCACAAAGGAGTTTTATTAAACTGCTACAAATTCTGCATTCAGACAAGCACTAATATCAAAACCCATACTTCAGGGCTTTGGTTGGTCAGGAAAGATTTATTGCTTCTAAATGCGCAAGTGCTCAGCAGCAGAAGAGAACTGCCTTGCTCTGAATCAGCACAGACTGACTATGACAGGAGACAAGCACACTAAATAATATATAACTAAGGTGAATTTTCATTTACAGATGCTTGATTGATATAGCTTTCTTGAAAAACTCAAACTGGTAAGAATACCTGGAATTTTTTTCCTTTTCTTGAAGCTTGAGTAGGTGCAATTTCCTCCATTTTTCTCCTTTTCCAGGGGCTTACATAGTGGTGCACAGTGGCCTTTCAGTTTCTGTGCCTGTTGACCACAGTAGGTGCTATGGGCTGAAGTGTTTGATTTTAAAATGAATCTCTGAGGTAATCAGGATCATTCCAAATAATAATGACCTAACACTGTTTGACACTCCATCGAAAACAGATCTTTTTCTGAACCCTTTGGCTCTTTGTGCTGAATTTGAGCACAAATCTAACACCTACTATATTAATATCTAACTTATATCTAATTAACTCAAAAATTAACTGAAATTCTAATTAATTACAAATTCATAGCTGATCTAATATCAATTGTTGTCAGGCATCATAAGTATATTATGTATAAATATTATAAATAATTTCATCTTGTTCATATGTTCCCTAAACTAAAAATGGTATCCTAGAGATACAGACAGTTCAGGAATTTATTCATGGTGAGGCTGTACTGCAACTTAAAAATTCCAAATATAAACGAGAATATTTGTCTTTAGTATAACTTGAGAAATTAAAGGAAAATTTCTCTTTTCTTTAAGTCAGCATGACGCATGGAGAAAATGTATTTTTAAATACAAGCAAAGTTTAGTTTTTTCTGCTTTGCTTGTTAGTCTAATCATCTTTTCATTTTGTGGATTTTGTCTTTAATTCCCTGTCTATTCTCAAGCATCAGCTCTAAAGTGAGATAATTCCTTCTTTATGTCTTCATGTATGCATATGAAACTTCTCTGCCTGCACAAGTTTATTGTCCTGTTGGTTTAGGATGTACAATTAGATGTCTGCATCCAAAACACACCTTTCTATAAATCCAGCCCACTGAATAAGACTCATTGTCTTAAGATATTTCTGTGGACAAAGGACAAAGGCTTCTTCTACGCCACATTATTCTCTGTCTAAATATTGGTAGCTTAACTGATTTAGATCAGAGCTGTACTGTTTTGAGGAAAAGGGTGTGATTAATGTGAACTAAATACAACTGGATCAGCTCAGCATCACTTTGCAGTATAAAAAGCCATATTATAATTAGAACTGTGAGAGTGCTTGGGAAAGCCCAGCCTTGGTAAGCAAATTCCTTGCAAAATCCACCAGGGAAGGTGAGCAAATCAAAGGCACCTTAACTGTGAGGAGGACTTTCTGTCAGAGGAGGTTTATTGTGAGCCAAGAGCATTTTCACCAGTCAGGAGGGCAAGCTATGACATGAAGGGTTATGTTTCACATTTAGCATGAAATAAATAAAATTATAAATAAATAAATAAGTAAATAAGAACAAGATCCAAGAGCTGCAGGAGCAGTCCTTTCACTACTAGGCACATTTGAACTACTGCTATGAAACTAAGGAAGGAGGGATGGCAGAGGTTCGTGGAACTGAGAAGAGTGAAGGAGGAGAGAAGTCCTGCCCTGCAGAAGTATTTCCCTGCATATATCAACTGCCTCAAAGGGCAGAAGTCACTCTCTCTGTTGATCAATAGGTGGAAAAGGCTCTGCTCTGGTAGAACCTGATACACTGTTCAATTGCTGAGAGAG
The DNA here is from genome assembly GCA_013400235.1 of Oriolus oriolus. Classification (NCBI taxonomy): domain Eukaryota; kingdom Metazoa; phylum Chordata; class Aves; order Passeriformes; family Corvidae; genus Oriolus; species Oriolus oriolus. Next base: position 309,213 of record VXBT01002912.1, read on the forward strand.
CAGTAGGAACAGCCATTGAGGCAAATGAGGAACCAAGGAAGAGGAAAGTTGAACAATCTCATAATAGACAGAAAACGGCACAAAGATACTACAGAAGAATTGAACTTAGGACAATAAATAGAAAATAAAGACAGTAAGAAAAGACCCCATGAAAGTATAAGGGGAATGGGGAAAAGAATAGGAAACAGAGAATGTGAGTCATAAGCACAATTGTGCAGATCAGATTCACAGCTGCTCCACATGAGAAAGCAGGGGCTCCTCACCATGCCTGAAGGTGAGCTCCCTCCCACAAGACTTCCAAGCACGGCTCTCTCAGCCCCCTCCTTTTCAATAATTAGAGAGGAAATGTCATAAACATTAATCTCCATTCCACACAAGAGACACATAGCAAGTTTGGCCTCACCCAAAAACTTTGCCCTGCTCTACAACCCTCCCTTGAAGCAGCGTTCCTGGAAGGCACTAAAGAATTTCACACATCACCTCTAACACTATGAAGTTTCATTCTTTAACTGTTAATATTACAATTCCCACAGCAATCCTGTCATCTTTTCCTTATTTTAGCTGGTTGTAATGGCAAAACTCATCTTTATCATGGGTACAGGAAATACAAAACAATTGACATTGTGCATTTACAGCACTGGATTTTTTGCAGCCACCCAACATCATCCCTTCATGGCCAAGCTGCAAGATCTCAGATGTCTTGTGCATCCCCCGGTTACAAGCCCATCTCTGTCCAATGTAAAATCTAATCCTCTCTCTCACACATTTCACTGCAGATATAAAATACCTAGAGCTTAATGTGGAGAGAAAGAGCTGTTTTCTCCCATTCTTCCCAGTCACTGTGGACTATACCCACAGCCTGTACACCACACAGGCCCATAAAGTCAGAACTCTCTTCTACACAGGCCGCTCTGTCCATGTCCTTAAAGTGAAATTTGCAAGCATATTTAGACTCACATCTCTCATTTTGATCACTACAACGTCCTTTTCTCAAATCTTGACCAAAACAGCCAGGCCATGCTCAAAACCATTCACAATTGTGCTGAAAAGATCATTTTCTCAGGTTTTTCCTCTGACCACATCATTCTGCTTTCTGCATCCTCTTGTGTGGATCCATGTTGTTTTTACATTAAACATTAATATCTTCACCCTTGCACGGACCAGCAGAGTCAATGCTCAGTCTATTTGTCACTTCTCAGTCATCAGTTCTCACCTGTGGCTGATTCATGATGTTAGCTTCCTTATCAAACTTATCAGGTATCCTAGCATGAACCATTAGTATTGGTATGCTATTAGTATTCTCAGAGAGTTTTTGGTTTGGTTTGTTTTGGTTGGTTGGTTGATTTGGGCGTTTTTGTTTGTTTTGGTTTTGTTAGATATTTACAAAAGCCAATTACTCAGCTGCTGTACTAGTTCTGATTCTCTCCTGCTCCAAGATCCTCTTGGGAAAGGATAAAGATTTTTTGTCAGGGAATAGGTTATATCTCCCAGATTATCCTGAGATACCTGCACTGATTCCAGCAACTGATTTTGAGACAGGCTCCTTCAGGGATGCATTTACTTACAACAACTAGGAGTAGATATTTTCAAGGCAAATATCAGTCACGAGTTAGTAGAAAAATGATTCACTGATCTAGCCTTTTTCTCAGACTCCCAAACCATGAAGGCTCTTCTAGAATGTAGAGTTGAGCATAAGACACAAGAAGTCCCTCAACTTTCCCTTATTAGCAGAGTCTGAGCTTGGCAAGACTGCTGGTCAGTTTGGTGCTTTACATTTCTCAAGCACTTCGTATAAAGGGAGAAGGGAAGAACTTTGCTGCCTTTTGTCTGCTTCTTCCAATAAATACTACAGGTGTTCCATTCCAGCTCCTTCTGTTATTCTGCCTTTTCATCCTTTAGCTTCTGCCATTTTTGGAAGACTTCCAGACAGTAACTTTTTTTTCTAAATTCCATGTGACTATCCTGTATGCACTTCTGGTTATGATCAGAGCTCAACCTAACTTTCCACTGCTTTTCTTTGGACCCATCCTAACATATTGATAATATTGTGTAGTGCTGTTTCCTTACCTTTCTTACTAAATATTCTCTTCCAATAAGCTTTCAGCTGATTCTGTTCAATGCCTGGGGTGTGCCAGGAACTATAATTCTAGTCTCCATTTCACCAGTGCGATGTAATGCAAAGTAAAGCTTTTTCTGGGTAATTCAGGACTTTTATCAGCTAAAAAACCTCAAAGTATAGCTGTCTAATATGACATGAAATCCAAATAAAATTGATTTGGTGGACATTATCTAGTAGTATGACTCAGTTGTCCTAAAGTGGGTCAGTGCTCAAAAATGCAAGCTCCCTCTAATTTTTCTGGGAAAAGGGCTAACATTTAAACTTCAACAGTGTCTAGTGTTCTGTGCCTATTACTCTCCTCATGTTGGTCTCTCTATTGCTTGAGGGCCAAAATTCAACTTTAAGAAAAATCTAAGAAAATAACCACACAGATGTATAGAAAAGTACATAAAAGCATCCTTGACACAAAAAATGTAAATCACAACACTTACAGCTTATTTCATTTTCTTTCTCCTCCCCTTCTTTTTCTAAGGCATAAAAAGAATAATAATAATAATAAAAAGTAAAACAAACAAACAAAAAAAAGGAAGCCTGGCATAGTTATCATTCATGTTGATGTCAACAGCCCTGCATAGACAGGTTACAGGAAAATACCACCCCAGGGATCCTATTCATGGTGCACAGCAGGGCCCTGTCTGTAATTACTGTGGCCTACTTATTTCTCAGGGAAAGAAGTCCACCACCAGATCCTTTTTTTTTCTTAATAGGTGAAGTTGAACCTAAAGCACTGTAATTTTAATCAAATCTTTCCCATCTGCGTGTAGTGTCTCTAAGAAGTTGAAGATTTAAGTGTATGTTGTAGGGTTTGCTGAATAGTCCCAGAGGGGGGAGAAAGGGCAGAGAGATTGCAATTATGTTACACTTAAAGGTATTTCTGTTGCCAAGAAAGGGATGGGGAGTGAGGAGGGGGGGAAGGGAGGGGTGTCTTGTGAGGTTTTTTTTTCCCCTTTCTTTCTCTGTCTCTTTTCCCCTTTCCCTTAGTGAGGGTTAGGATGATGTCATGGATGGAAAGGAAATACTGCAATGGAGCAGAAGACAAAGCCAGAGTGAGAAAGGGAAACAATAAAGCAGCAGTTTATAATATGTCCATGAATTGTTTTAAAATAAAAGGTTTCAAGAAGGATGATTAAGTAGTTTGAGGCAGCATTTTCTGCATTGCTTCTTTTTCCCAGGGAAGTCTCATACTCAGAAACCATAAGACCTTATATTGAATCTTACCTTTAATATTTTCATTTCCAATCTCTCATTCCTCTTTATGAGGTTCCATAGTTTACATGACAAATCTGCTGTTTGTGCCTTTTGATTTGGAAAACACAGTTTTGCAATTACGGCAAAATTTATACAGGAGAAGGATCAGATTCCTGTATCACGTGTTTAAGTCTAGCAGCTACTTGGCCATAAAAGGTTATGGAAGCTGCATGTCCATTCGTACTTTCTGGAAATGAACAGAAGTCATGGAAGTGGCAGGTAATACCAAAATCTTGTCCAGAGAAGGGCTCATTCAGCTGTTATAGTTTTGGAACAACAACACACTTAAAATCAAGCTGCTATGTGCTTGCATTCTTAAAACAAGAGCTATCAAAATAACATGTTGTTTCTTCAAGTTGTGGTTTTCTGTTTTGATCTGTTGCCACTCTGGTTTCTAGACAATACCAGCATAACAAGGGTGATGCTTAGTGTTCAACTGTTGCTTACAAATGAATTGTATCTTCCCACCAGTTAAATTATGTGTATTTTTGGGCAGCCTGCCTGCAGGTCTAGAGCCAGTCAAATGCTATCTCTGATTCCTAAGGCACTTCCTGCGAGAAAGAGGGTAGATGCATTCATATAAATGAATGTTAATAATAATGCAGGTAACTGGATATCTCAAAAGTGCAGTCCAGATAACAGAAACTGCACCTGTGGCATCTGCCTTAACAAACTCACTACCAAGGAAAGTGTGATAAGATTATTCATTTACTGAAAGTTAATTAACCCCCAAATTATTGACTGATTTACTCCAATACTACAGATTCACTCATGTGGGTTTATGTCCTATCTCTCTGAGAGGGTGCATTGTGAAATACCAGTACCAGTTTATGTCCACAGCTTTTCAGTTTCCTTATGTAACTGCCTGGGAATATTTTAATTAATGTTAGACCAAAATAAACTGTTGGACAGAAATAGCAATGTGAACAAGCTATACATCCTGAAGTAATTGTTTCTTCCAATCTACAATTTTCCTGGATATTCAGGAAGGTCTCTGACATTCTACCTTGCTCGTGTGTCACTGAATTGAGAGAAGGTGTCAAAGTTCAAAAGCATAAACCAAATATGCGGTCAATACTTCTCAGCTCTAGAAAGGATAGGAGGAATAAAAGAAATAATTTCTTTTTTAAAAAAAATCGTAAAACTATGACGTGTAGGAACATTTAAAGACCTTTCCATCAAAAAGCCAGTCTTCTTTTTACTGAAGTAATATTAACTCGGCCTCATTATATTCTCAAAATAAAATCAAGTATCATTTAGAACTTAGCTATTAGAAAAAAATAAGGAAAGAAAGAACGTGAAGAAATAGCTTTTATTTTCAGCAAATATTTCATATCATTTAAACAGTTTTCTGTTCTGACTCACAATCACTTCATGCTAACCTCTCTGTTCTTTGTATAGGTATACTCTTAATTGTTAATTTAAGCAAATATTTTTTAATTCAAGCACATTTAATAACACAGCAATGTTACATAACATATATGTGTATTTGTATATAAAAAGCATACAATCATATCATTTTCAAAATTTATTCTTCTTGATAAATTATTCTAAAACAGTTACTTATTGTCCAAGACAACTTGAGATAAATACATGATAATACAATATTAAGATTGTCAATATCAGAGTGAAAGAATTAAGGTAACAGTTGAAAATAATGGATATTCAATGTCAATATTTTCTCATTTTATGTTATCCGTAAATAGTAATTATAATAAGCAACATGTCCAATAAGAACACTTAACAGATAATTTTCACAGAAAGAAAAACTACTAGAAATACATTGGAAGGCTTTTTGTTTAAGTTAAAGTTAGGTTTGGTTTTGGATTAGTTTACTTGGTTGCTCTTAATATCAAAATCTCTGTTGGCCTAGATTACTACAATTTAAGAGCCAGAAGAAAGAAAGAACAATTCATTTGCTGCTGGCACTGGTAACCAAACACAGATTTTCTAGATTTATCTTGTTGATGTTAAGTTGTTCATTTCTAGAAATATAGTGATGATAAGGGTTGAAATGTTTAATTTAATGCAGTGTAAGCAAAAAGTAGCCTTTTCTTTTGGTATGCTAGTTAAAGATTGGTTTTATTTTCCGAAAGACTATCATAATTATATTAGGACTCTCACTCTGCTGAATCAATGTACAATTAATACAGTAGCTACCTGCTGATTAGTTTAATGTTGTGTATCTCACTTTTCTGAACAAATATGAGTGAACATATAGTGTGTGAGGGAACAAAATTTCCAGACTGCATTTTAAGGCAGTGGATTGCTTTATGGAAACTTGCAGACAAGGAAGAAAGTTATAGGATGAAAGTAAATATGCATCAAATATAATATTCACTCTTGCCTAAGTTGTATTTCCTGCCCTGGGAGTACCAGGAGTCATATCTCCCACCCTCTGAGTTTCTGTCAGCAATCAACACCATTTACAACACATGCTGCATAAAGGAAAATTGCATTGAAATGATAGTTGATCTCTGTTATGACATGTATCTTCATGGCTACAGAGGGAAAAGATAACTCATCACTGAAATAGCCATGAATGATATATCTGTCTTTCCCGGTAAGAAGTGTCATAATAGATACTGGCCCTCATTTGCTACCTATTTACAGAATCATTGTTCTTTAGGAAAGAAAGTTCTTTTTAAAGGCTAAGAAAGTTAAAGCTCAGAAACAAAGCTAGAAAAGGAATTCATCAATCCTGTACAACTTAAGGAAGTCTGAATTCTGTCATTACATGACATACCTAAACCCAGCCTACATATAAACATTAACATCTGACAGCATATTGTTACATTCATATTTAGAAGTAAGTGCACATGGTATGTGAAATATACACCAAAATGATACACCAAAATGTTGTCTTTGAAGAAATTTAATTATGCTTAGCCTGTTTATGGGTGAGGCAAGAATGTGTTGTCTGCAAAGATTACACATGAGCTCAAATTAAGCCTTTCTAACCTTGTGATCCGTCACACGTACTGCAGAATAACTGTCTTCAAAATGGCTGGAAAGGATTGGCTTCTGGCTGCTTTCTTATGGAATGAGAGAAATCCCTCCCACATACCTGTCAGTCTCTCTCTGAACCTTTTCAAACCACTGGCCAACCATAGTTACATTTGAAATAGTAAAACTTTTAAAGATCATTAAATTCCTAGATTTTTTGTGAAATTCAGTGGCTGAAGAAGGAAAGTCTCTCATGACTTTCTGTCTAGGGGGAACATGGCTGTTACGTGTGCATGAGGGTTTGCCACAGAGGGGATCTGAAGTCTGCAGAAGTGTTACAAGAGGGAACCTGGGGCTTCACTAGGGCCTGGTAACGCCCAAGTACATTAGGAAACCTGGCCTTTTACATTCTACTGCTCACAGACACTTCAACTTTTAAAAAATGAAAACATCATCTCTGTCACTCCAGTTGTACAGACATGGCTTCCCTAAAACCTGCCTTTGCCTTGGGCAAACTTCTTTTTAAGAACTTCAGTTCATGGGTTGTATGGTCAGAAGGGAATTTCTAAAAACCTTGGGCTCCTAGCTTGACCTGAACAACACAAGCCACATATTTTTATCTTCTAGTTCCTGCAAGATTATTCTCCTTTCCCCTGTAAGCAAACTCTATTGAATTTAATAAATCTACGGAGCAAAAAGATTTAGAGATGGAAGATTATTCTCTTCTCCTGGCTAAGACTCTTTCCAGAGAAGTGCTCAGGAGCTGGAAAAGTCATATGCATTTGGTAATAGTATGTGTCAAATTAAACATGTATTTATGTTTTTCAATGGATCTGAACTAAGCTTATGGATTCCTATGGGATTAGGCAGCTGAATTAATTTCTGATCTATAAAGCTTCAGCCTTCTAAAATGCAATGTCTTTAGTCATCAGTCTGAAAAAGTCAACTCATGACATGGTTATAAAAATGCCAAGTTTTTCAAATTCTCTAGAAAGTTATTGATAGACCAGGCAACTGCCACCTAAGATTATTAAACACTGTCTAAAGAGACTGTAATTCTCAAAATACTCTTGTTATATGTGCTAGGTTTGATTTTTATTAAGAATAATGGCATCTTATGCTATTTTGTTTCACTTGTACCCTGAGATATTGTTTTCATCATAAGAGATAAATCACAATAAGCCAAAATAGATACTTTTCAAGCTGTAAACCTGTAGAAACTACTACAAGGTAAATTAAAAACAAATTCATATATTTAGATTTTATTACCTAGTAATTCCTCTGATTTGTGAAAGTAAAATCATTGCTCTCTGATAAAATATCCATAAATCTTAAGTTTGATCTACTCTATTTTCCCTTAAATATACATAAGATTTATAATTTAATATTATATATACAGGTGCAAGTATTTAAACTTTACCTTGTAGTTTAATATATAATAACAAGCCTCTTTTGAGTGCACTTACATGTTTGATTTTTCCTAGACAAAAGAGATATTAAAGAGAACACAACTTAAAAGTAACTTTTACCAACTTATGGATACTTCCTTTTGCATAAGAAAAAAATTTATGAAGTGCTAACCACATATAGAGTGAAAATAATAACTCTTTCTTAATTTGTCCCCTACAAAACCCAACCCAAGTCACTTTTCCAGAAATTTTGAATTTTGCTTCTAACCTCAGCAGGAATTTAAGGAAAACATGCTACACTCACCCCTAAGAGATACTTTTTTTCCTAATCTCTTGACATTTTTTTGAATGTTGATTGCACCTTGTTTTGTCCATGCATTTTGCTATATACCTTTGTATTAACATGCTATACAGAGCCACTATATATGGACAGAATGAAATGTTTGGGTTAGAAGGCATGCAGAATGCACCTGTGATATTACATTATGTCAGTATGATTCCTAGGCTGTGATGTGTATTATGGGTTAATTAAGGCATGGGAAATAATGTATATGAAAAGATATGTCTTCTTTACTTCCAATGAAATAAAAATTTCAAATCAAAAACATCTGTCTTTTTTCGTTTATATGTCAAAATGTAATTGGCTATGGTTGGGTTTTGTTGCCTTTATTACTTTTAATAGCTGTACAGCCACTGATTGCCCAAGCTGATGGTTAATTTAATTTCTGTCAATACAATATTGGGGCTGTCTGCATATTCAGGCCATGATTAACTGCAGCAGAGTCCATAACAGTAGTGTTATTATTACTGCATTTAACTACCTCTCGGGAGAAGACAAATTAAATTATGTTGAAAATGCTGTTGATTATCATTACAGACTTATTTGTAGAGCACAATTACTGATCTGTTGTAAAATAAATCAAATTTTTTATCATCATGGTATAAATTAAATGTAATGTAGGCGAATGGAGAGTGGTTACTGAAAGAGTTCAGGCAGCTTTGTATAAGTCAACCGAGCACTGAATTAAAATAATAATCACAGATGAACATGATATTATATTTTAATAACAAGCTACTTCATGACCAAGTGTTCATAGATTATGGGACTTCAACAATAAAAAACCAAACTTAAAATGCTTTATGTGCTGTTGACTTAAACAAAAGACTGAGGCCTTCACATATAAATTATTTTCTACTCTTTCCTCTACATAAACTGGAAACTCACTTCAAGTAACCAATTTAAGGCACCACTTTAAAAATATAATTACACTAATAGCTTACATATGATAATACTTTAGCTCTCCTCCTCCCTCTATGATATACTAATCTCTGCCATACTGTATTAGTACCTTATGAAATGTGGGCCTTTACTGATAACTCCGGTGAAAACAAAATATGTGCAACATACTAGCGGATATTTAATTACACTGAATGCTCCCTATTAAATGCCCCTTAACCCTACATCTTCAGAAGGGTTAGGCAGTTACTCACTGATTCATGAAGACAAATGAGAGCAGGTATAAATGGTTCTTATCCTGCTCTCTCCATAGATAAGTGATCCAGTTTCAGTCACGTTTCTTCAGACCATCAACTATGTCAGGAATCCAAGAGGTAATGCAAGGGAGACATAAGTAGAAGCTGCCCCCACTTTCTTTCCACCCCCATTAGCAGAGTTCAGACTGAATCTCTCTCATGGGAGTAGTTCCTCAGCTGGCATGTACATTGTATCTCCATCAGATTCACCAAAATTCTTAGGATTCATATCAACAAGGGATCTGTTTAATGGGAATTTGTACCACTTATGAGTGTCCTCAGAAGTTGTACTTGCCCATCAAAACCATTCCTCAACAATTTCTGATGCAAAACAGTTCTTACTAATTACAATGTATTTCAGCATTCTTTATACAGAAAAAAATCCCATTGGCCTTCATGGACGTTTTGCCTACAAAGACACCACATAAAAAGCCTCAGAATAAGCTGTTTCAGTAGATGTCCATCAACTCATAGAATTCAGGAATTCTATTTTTAATTTTGCCAGACATTATTACTTTGGTCTACAGTCCTCCAATAACTGTCTCAGAGTAACCCCTTCTCTATCCTTACTACATTTTCAGCAGGAGTCAGTCATCCCCATGAATTAACTAAATCTGCACAAAGGGTACTTGAACCCCATAGTTCCTGGCACGCCAACTCTGAGGTTCTGTTCCTGGCACACTGAGCTCCTAACTGCTTTAGGCATGCCTGGAGCTCCACGGCACTCCTTGTGTGTTAATCACATCCATTATACTCCATGCCTTGCAAAAATTTATATAGAAATCCAGAGTATACAAGCAAATTACATCTGTAAAGCACCCTCTGGCCTAGCAAAAATATGATGGGCAGTGAGCCACGAGTTCTAGTTGCAGCTCTTCATCTGACGTTAATAATTCTGTGCACTACATAAGCCTTATTATGCAGCAAGGCCTCATTAAGAAAGAGACAAGTATCATTTGCCATATTTTGCAGATGGATTAACTCAGGAGTTGTCATTTGTTGTGCAGCAGGACTCAAACCCTAGGTTTTTAAGAGAGAAGACCCATGTTGTACACATATAGCCAAGATGCATTTCAACTCTCTGTGTTTGTCTGGGCTCTCCACAGTTACCAAGCCACATTTCCACAGGTAGCCAGAAGATGAACCAAGAAATTTTTACTCTGCTGATAAATGTATGAACATTAGCATGATTTTACATGACAGCAGTTTTCTTTCTTCATTTTCTCTTGTTTAAAGACATGAAAAACATCATACAAATTTCTGTCTTTCAGTAAAACAGCAACTGAATTATTTGTAAAGTGTCTTAATTAAAAGATCACAGGATTCAAAAAGAGAAACCCTTGTACAAAACAGAAAAGCAGAGAGTGAGGCACAAAGAATTAAAGATTTTATCTTGGTTGAAATCTAGGGAAGTTGAGATCTATTCCTCATTCTGCTATAAACTTTCTTTAATCATGGTGTGCTCCTGCCTCCCAGCTTAAGCCATAACCACCAGTGGGTGTTGTGATAGCTGCATCCATCTTACTCTGGACATGGTAGCCAAGGGCTGTCTGGAATGGTGACCCAGACATCTTGCTGGTATGCAAATCTGGCCATAAGTCACTCATCTTTCTCTATAAATAGCGGCCAGCCCAGGGCCTGTGGAGCTCTCCTGTACAGCAGCGGGCTGCACGCCAGGATCTCTCCTCGAGCGGGGGCACCTCTCAAGGTGGCTCCTCCAGCTCGAGAGATCCCTTCCCACAACAGATCCTTACTAAGTGATTAATGGCATGATAGACTTTGACTCCTTAGCTAAGTGGTCTAAAGGATTGACCGTGCATGTATAATCCTCTAGCCATAGGCAGTTGACCAAATCTGAGACTAGAAGTGGATCCAGATGCACCCAGACTCCTCTCTGAGGAAAGCAACAGGATCTATTCTGAACCTCATGACTCAACAGGAGACAAAACTGTCTCCCTGGAGGTTTTGTCTGACCCTATCCTCTATGCAGTAGAAAGTCAAATGTATCTTGCCAACGAACCTTGTTAAACCCCTGTTGCATTTACTACCAAATTTGGTTAAATTGCTTGTTTATATTACACTGCTGCTTCTTTCTTATGAGCGAAGCACGTCACTCCATCAGCGAGGTAACACTATCATAATTCAAACTTGTTCTGCTATTTTTTATATGAAAAATATATCATTACATTACCACTTTCTTTTGGCTTGTTATACTGGCCTGGAAAGCTCACTTTTAGGATTATTTAAAGTGTGAATGTGTCACACAGCCTGTTCATTTGAACCATGCATTTCAGCATCAAAGCCATCCACTGAATTGAAAAGAACTAAAAGGTTTTTTTAAAAGTCTTTAACCATTTATCACCTCTACACAACATGAAATTCTTCTTGGCACTTTAGACTACCATAAAAAGGAATAGGCCCTGCCACATGGAATTTATAATACAATTTCAAGTGTGAGACAATATAAGGGTTAGAAAAACCAGAAGGGCAAGATTTAGCTATGCTTTGAGAAAGAAAAGATGCACCACAAAAGAAAATAGAAAATATGCAGATATAATCTGTTCTTAAAATATTCTGAGAATCCGTTATGAAAAAAGGTGATAGACTCTGAATGAAACAAGTTGCTAGCAAGCTTCCTATACTATGTGGGGAACATTTTTGTTCAGTTTATTCTACTAGCCAAATTATTTTCAGTTTTCGGTGTAGGACTCACTACTTAGTGTTTCTGCTTTAAATATAAGGACTTGTAGAAAACTGGTTCTGGAAAGCCTTAACAGATCATGTGGCTAGAAACAGCATATATAGTCCTAGGTTTCCAATATGCACATTTATGCAGAAGAGGAAAATCACTCAGAAATAGTGTTTAATTTTTAACCATTGTTTCTATTCACACACTACTTCCCTCATCCTAAAATGGTGTTCTATATTACAAACGAGGTTAACCAAGTTACACCAAAGTCAAGGGGCTTAAAAAAAAAGCAGTAAAGGTTTCAGTGTGTGTAGATATGTTCCCACCAGCTCCCACTGTGTAAACTTCCTAAAGTTCACTTCCAATACAGCAAATTAACACAAATTTGACCCAAATCTTCTCATGTGATATTGACAGAAAAATGTGTGAAATCATGCATGCAAAAGAAAATTAACTCAATACAGCCTTTTCTATTTTTTGAAAAGGTAAACAGTGTAAGCTTTGCAAACACAGGAATATAAAAGAATGCAATGTTATTAATATTCCACTTGATTAAAGATTACAAATACCCATAAAAAGCACACCAGCCTGCAGTAAATTACACCAAGATGTTCTCCTAACAATTAATGTTTTGACTGAAACAGGAGAACTACTTCGATATCTATGCTCAATGCAGGTGAAATGCACTCCACAAAGGTGGAACTCTGAAAGGATCCCAGTACAGTAGTGGAGAGCACTGAGCTTATTTGATGTGACACGCTCCATTCATCTTCATGAAAGTTTCGAACTCATGAGATAGATACAAACTGATGTCTATTGTCATTTACTGGGAAACTATGAGGTGTAAACACTTCACACAACTCCCTCACAAACATGAAACAGGATGATAGCTTTGATGGCACTGATGGATGGTGTCCTTATGTCCAGGGGAAGGAGACTCGCATCAGCACTGACACTGGGGGATCTATCAGCTGTCTTTAAAACAAAGTGGATCACAGGAGAGTACCAGAGCACAAATACATAACAGTGCTAAGACTTTGTTCCCTCCTCAGGAACAAAGCACAGATAACTTGATGACTGCTCACAAGATGGCAGCTGTAAGGTTCAGAGATAAACTGTTCTTCATTACATGATTATGCCTTATAATTATGTCTTCCATGTATCATTAATATATTCCATATAAGATAAATCCTATTATGGAATGATTATGAACTGACCATATATGACCATGATAGAGTAGGCAGACCAGTCCTTGTCCACACAAGGGGAAAAAACTGAAATAACGTCCCTGAAAAAATGGTTGCACACTACTTGCTATATACTTCCATAGAAAACATTCCTAACATGCACGTCTTTAGGCTCTTACATCAGAAATACTTATGGATGAGAAACAGGAGGCTTCAGCTTAATTTGGGTAAGAAGGATAATGCAGCTGGGTAGGATGAAACTACTTCAGTAACCAGCCAAGTTATTATCCTCATTAATTGTCAAAGCCATCTCTCTGCTCTTGTCAAAGTAGAGCCATCTAGGAATCTTCCCTGAGCTTGTTCAGCCTGAGGACAGACTTTCAGCTTGAACTCTAGAAATCTTTAGACAATACTTTTAGCTATCTGCGTAAGTTTTCACTTGGACCTCTGCATACTCAGACACCACTTCCTTAATTATAGCCTAATAGCTTGCTTAATAATTCCTAAGTTCTTATGAATAGCATCACGAAATAGAAGTGGATGATAATATAACATGTGGCACACTGACAGAACTCAAAGCAACTGTTCAGGAAGGGTATAATTATCCATATTTCACAGATCTGTAAAGTGAGGTGCAGAGGGGTAACATCTTTCCCTGGACACAGGGAAACTGTGGTAGAGACAGAAGCAGTCATGTAGCCTTTATTCCTACACTATCCTACGGGGTTTGAAATGTGGAGTAAATGAGACATTATCATAAAATATGCTGTAATCATGACTTTTTGATTTTTTGATTAAACCCCAGATCATGTTAAAATACTGGATTAAGCTCAGTATTTTAAAAACAATTACATCCAATACAGTAATAGAGGGACACGCTGAGCAATTTGTTTTGATTCTTAATTAGAAATATATGGTTCGTTTATCATAGTACTCTCTGTAGGAGATCAAGGTGCAAAAGATTTCAGTCTGACATCATTATATGAGCAGGTTGGGAGTAAGTACTTTTCGATAAATTAAAATTAGCCCCTTAATGGGGACCAATAGTATTTAAAATTTCTTCTATAGGCATAAGTAAATAATTGTTTTGTAATGCATATCTTTCTTGGTCTGTGAGTTTTTAAATTTTTACTTTATTTCGTAAGACATATTTTCACATGGCTCTTAGGCAATATTTTCATTTTCCTTCAGGTAGTTCCAGGCTCCATGTTAGAATGAAAATTCTGCTTTTCCAGGAAAATCCCTGTGCAAGTCACTCAAATATCTTCATTTGTTAAGTCAGTAATAAGATTGCTGTAATTCTCTGTCACACCAATAGCTCTAGATTCAGTTATATGTCACAGATGAGTTACTAACATCTGTGAAACTTCTTGTTCAAACAGTATTCTATGCTACTTTTGGAAACCAAATGTTAGACCACTTAGTGAAAATGTGATGCTTTCGGGTCACCCCCAGAACCAGAGGACAACAGCATCTTTCCTGCAGACATCCGTCCTGCAGGGCAGCTGCTGGTGGGGCTGCCACGGAGCTGGCTCCTATGCAGAGGAAGCCAACCCGAAACACCCCGATGGTTTGGGCGTGCCTCCCGGAGATAAAGGAGCGAGAGAGGGCTCCAGCATGGGGTTCCAAGGTTTTTATTCTTGAAGGGTTCCAGGGGCTGAAGACGCACAAAATGAAGGGTCCAGGGCTTATATAGGGGCAGATACAAGGGGGCAGAGAAACAACTGAAGCCAATGGGGTGAGGGCCAGGGGGTGGAGGAAACATAGAGTGGCAGGGGACAAACCAATGAGGGAGGCATGGGGAGGAACAAGGGAACAGGGGACCAAAGGGGTACAAAATAACATAGAAGGTTCCGGAACTTAACCATATTAGGGGTAAAACACACATATTGACAGGGACATACATAAAATAGGGTGGGAAGTTAGTAAACCAACCAAAGCCAAGGGATCTACATGTTAATGCATGGCCTCATGGGAAGTCACCCTAACCGGGGAGAACTCCTCGAGCCAGTCCATCTACCTTGGGCTCTACAGCTCCTTAAACACACATTTTACACACCACAACAAAAATGTATCTGATCAATCTGGTAAAACAATCAGATACACTTATAGCATATTTTGTGCTCTATGCAGCTAATTAAGATGACTTTCTTTCTTTCTGTAAAACAAATTATTGGACCCGAAGTGTACTCTTGCAGCTGCAATGTATCAGGCAAACAAAAAAAGAAAACCACCAACAAATCAAAGAATAGCCTTTTCTCATTGCATTCTGACAAATTAAAAAAATCCTACATTATTTTTAAACCTTTAGATTCATCCTATTTCTTATGAAACCACAGCATCAAAAACCAAAACACTTAGAATGTCCGTAAGATTACTGCCCAGAATAAAACACACAATGCAAATATCAGATATTAATTAGACTCTAACTCCGTAGCATGTTTATTGAACAAAAAATCCCAAGCAAAAACAAAAACAGAAGAACTCAAACACAAAAAAAAAGAAAGAAAGAAAAGAAAAACAAAAAAAAACCCTGCCAAAATTATGTGCAGAAGTTACAATTTATTTTAATGTCCTGTGGTCATTCCAGGCTCAATGTGAAATAAAATGCAGAGCAGGAGCACTGTTTGCAGTCACTACATACAAAATAACTCATATTACCTCTTTTCAGCTTTTAAAAGGTGTAATTAGACAATGTTAGTCTAGTACTTCATCTGAAACCTGGGCCAGTTCTGGCTGAAATTTTTACTAATCTGCAACGACATGTATTTAACTTACTCACATTACACTCATTTTATAAGCATGACTGAAATTTCCCTCAGAAACATCTCCCATTCTCTCTCACAAAGAAAGTATATGCGATACATGTGTTCATAAAATACTAAATAGTATCACAAAAATATTTGCTACCAGATTTATTTGATAGATTGTCTATCTCTTAGCATTAAAAAAAAAAAAAAGAAAAGAAAGAAACTATCTTGATACATAAGCAAAAAAATTGTGGAAGGTTAGGTTAAGAGAACAATTTAAGATGTTTCTGTGCATGTTTTACTATTATTGTTATTGTTGCTGTTACTGTTGTTATTCTTTACCTCTCCACTGACATTTAGAATTAAATTGTGATCCGGTCTATGAGTATCTCTAGTGTATGTGAAAACATATCCACAGAATCATCTTAGTCCGTTAAGGCTATGCTCGCAAAAATGAATGTTCACCAAAACATACACCAAGGTTTGATTCCCTTTTACTTAATACATGCGCAACAGACCTGGAGCAAAAGGTTCATGTCTCTGATCCAGATCAGATCCTATGTCCAGTTTTCTCCGTCAAGTACCTCAGAGAATCAGTGCTCCAAATATTCTTATGTTTTTGTTTGATCTCATTGCCAATTGCAACTATTTGAAATATTTTCTCCCCCATTACTCAGAGTAGCAAAACCCAAGGGAATATATCTCTCTCTCTCTAACACAGAGAGTTCTGTATTTTCTGACCAAAACTGAATGATGGTGTTCTGGACAGTTCCACTGAAAGAGGCATCTCTGTTGCTTTCAGTTTTTCTAAGAAAGATTTAACTGAAAGACATACAAACCCACAAAAATCTGAGCAGGGGAAAAAGCATTACAGGGAGCAAACAAAAGAGAAAGTATTACAAAGGCAGAATGCAAGAGCAGGGTGTTTCCTGGGTGGGTGAAGAAGTTGACCTTCTTGGCAGCAAGTTCATGGGCTTGACTTGTGGTATCATCTGAGGATCCCCCCGACATGAACTTCAGAAGTATTCACCATACCCTGTGCTACAGGGATTTTATTATTTTGAAACTCACTTTCTTAGTATGCTTTTGAACATGAAACCCTAAATGGTAGAGTACACTGAAATCAATTGATGAAAAATGCTAAAGATAGATAGAAATTGTATTATCAAGGGCACTCAAAATGAGGTTGAGCTGTTTTAAATGCAGGTATGTGTTCCCAGCTAGTCTAATCGACCCCATATAGTACAAGTAATTGCAACTTTATATCTTATTATTGTCTCCACAGGGGTTTTGTGGAAACAAGATGCTACACATTACACATTTCATATGATAACACACAAACATTAAACTATGTTTTTAAAGAATACAAACATGGAAGCCTTACTGAAAAGTGGGCAGCATTCCTTTTCATGGGGAATCTTATTTGTAGAGATGCAGTCCAAGGACTCTTTTCCCTCAAAACAGCACAGAAAAACGTCCAACTGCCTTTGATCAAAATAATCCACCTTGTAGTCATTCCTCTTAACCAGAAAAGTATAGCAGTTAGTGAATGGACTAAATTAGAAGGAGTAATTAGAATGACTAAATTAGAGAACCAAGCTGAGAAAGGATTCAAAACCAAGAATGTATTGTGGCAAAATTAATCCTTAGTTTAAAATAACACATCAGAAAAGAAAACCTTCCAAAATCTGTTAGGCTTTTTTAAGCCTCTTGCACTAATTCATCAAGGAACTCGAGGAATGAATAATTGTAAAACATTCAGGAAATTCAGCAGGATTCAGGAAAAGAATTTGAAGGTGTTTAGGTGCTGCAGCGTAACTGTGGAAGTTAGGTGTAAATTTTTTCAAGAAACTGCTTGTTCTTAGTTTAAATACAGAAACTTTTTCCCAGATACAAAACAAATCTAAGAATATTGTTGCTCATCATATCTGTGCCCCTTTAAGTAATTATAATTATAATTCACTATACATTTTCAGTCATTTGTTTATCTGGGTATTCTGGCACCAATAAAACAAACATTAAACAAACAAGATGAGCACTTGATGTATCTTACTGGTTTGATAAATCAGTGGAAGGCCTACAGAAACAAACTACACTGTGTTCATTAACATAGGTTTCAATATTTCACTAACAATATGTGACTTGCTTTGGCATTACAGGCTGTAGTTTAATATTTTTAAGAACAGAAAATAATCACCTTCAAAGGCTACTCTATGATATCAGTTCTGGTTATCACATTTGCTTCAGATTTTTTCCAGTTTAAAAATTTTATTTTTTATAGTAATGCATTTTAAATATTCAATTCTACTTTAACTATATATCTGCTGATCTATATTCACAGATAATCTTTAGACAAAAATATTCCTCCTTGATTTATTGTCTTCCATAATGAAAATTATTTTGTGATTAAGTACCTTTGCTGCTGAAGAGTGTGCAGTTCCTTGTCATCTTCTGTCCAACTTCAACTATTAACAATTACGAGTTTTTTCCTAGTTGTACCTGATAGATCAAGAATTCCTGTCATATTCTCCAAACATGTATCTAAACCAGTCTGAAATACTTAAAGTTTACTTTCTGTAGGAGGGGGTCTTTCACTATGTTAACTAAGCCTGTAGTGGTTTTAATCTCAAGCCCTCCATATATCAGTATTCTTTCTAATCATGAATATCTGGAATGGACACATTATTTCAGGAGCTGTTCTTTCTGTATCAAATATAAAATGAACGTGTTCTCTTGTTTCGAAAACAACCTTCTATACTGGCCCCTGAAGGTACCATTAACATGTTGAACCACTGCACTTCACAAGGAATATGAGCACATAAGAATATTCACAAACAAATTGCTGAAGCTGTTTCTCACACAACATTGTCCTACACTTCTTTGTTCCTAGGTACACAAAACGACCTTTGGCCATTGAAATGGATCCTGCACTTAACTTTTACGCCTGTTTATTTTTCCATCTGAAACACATTTCATCAGTAATCTGTCACTCTGCAAATTTCACCAGTTCGAATGCTTTGCTCACTTCCATGTCAACAACCATGCTAAAAGTGGTATTAGATATGCAGTTACAAAACTGAAATATGCAATTACAAAATTTTATACCTTCCTTTTCCATCCTAGGTAGTCGACTAGCATCTTACAATAGTAGGAGCAAGATAGTTTTCTTTTTGTCTGCTCCCAAAATCATATTCAGACTTATCTAACAGCCTGAATGCAGCTGTATGTATTTCTCCCTCCTGAATTCATTTTCTGCTACATCATACATGAAACTAGTTTATTATCTCTTTAAAGAGCAGGACAATAATTCAACTCTGCCACGTCTGGGCACAGAGGGTCTGGAAAATATCATGTAGCTTGTTACAATGCTATTGTTACAAGAGTAAAAAAGAGAAAAAAGTTATATATTTCCAGGAGACAATCGTAACAGTTGTGTAGCAACTGCGCTTTATTTTCAGCAGTTTGATACAACATGAGCTATACATTCTTGCATACAAAGAATACCCTCTCTACTCTCTCTGTCAGATTTTTGGACAATATGGGTTGATTGGTCAGAAGGTCACAGAACTCAGCAGAGGTCACCTGACACAAAATTTTCAAGGAAAAAGAAAAAGATCAGGTCAGTGGTACATATAGGAGATACAACTTTTAGTCAAATAATTTTCCTCTTCCCACTGCAAACCACACACTGTAAACAATGATAAAAAGCTGACTGCCAGCCTTGTTGATTCCAAAGGATGTCATTGTCTTCTCAGATCTTCTGATGTCAGGTCACCACTGACTGCCATGGCTATCATATGAACTGCAATGGCTGTCATCTGCTGAAGCCTAATTGTGGAGGGTCTGTCACAAATTCTTTACATTTGATTTTTATATATTAGTGCATGACTGTGAGACTTCTGGCAAAAGGCCAAGTCTGAAAAGGTTTGATCTGAAAACATTTTATAAACATCCATAAGCCACAATATTTCAGAAGAATTCTGTTTTTAGACAGCAGTTTTGATTTTCTACCACTGCAAGCTCTTCAGAAGAGCATGTATTTTGTGAAGAGTTCAGCGGTACATGTTTCAGGATTAGTTTTAATTATCATGGTTACAAATTGTCTCTTGGGTCATCTCTTGGAGAATACCCTTTTGCATGCCTTCTTCACTTAGTTACAGATAGACTCTTACGTACTGAAGAGTTGTAAAGCACACTGCTGGCAATAAAAGGATTTGAAAATAGTGAGAAGCCACAGAGAATATTTTCCTTGTCTTTGAAATATTTCCTTCAATTTGCCAGACACTACCCAGAGAACATCTGTGTTCGTAGAGTGACAAAAATTTCCAGAAACTTACTAATAATCAGTTATGTTTCATGAAGAGAAAACTGCTTCACTGACTCTGGACAAACAGAAACAGAGATGCTAGCCCGGTATATCATGTAAAGAATAATGCATAGGTGGCTAAAATGGCATCTCATTGCTGAAGTTACTCAAAAATTTTACAGCAGTATAGTCATGGTCACTGAGTAACTGGAAAGGACTTCATTTTAAGTAATGTTATCCATTCAACAACCAACCAGAGCTTAAAATAAACTCTAGACTATCTTTATTTCCAGCACGGGATGTGAAATGTATGCTGTGATAGAATGTGTTTTCTTCATTTTAGAAGTGGTCAGAAGAACTAGAAAGAAGGTTAAAACTGATTCCTTAATGTTTAAATGGGGTCACTTCTTTTGATTTACAATTAGAAAGAAAAAAATTCACAAAGTTTTAAATGTTAAGAAGCCAATAGTAAGCTACTGAGGAAATATAGTTAAAGCTGCAGGATCAGCTCACACTTCAGAACACAGCAGTTATCTAAATTCAGCTAGTAATAGCCACCCCAAACAAATTACTCTATGTTATGCAATGTATATCAGGAAATTGTAAGTTTTAAACAAGGATTAGCTATGAAAGAGAAATAGACGAGTGAGAAACTAATCTATAGAGGATAAAGAACAAAAATTCTTCAGGAAAGACCCCCTCCAACATGACAGCTCATGGGAGATTAAAGATGATCTCAAAAGGCAGAAGCAAGGTCATAGATATAACTTGTACCCCAAGATTTTCCTTTCGTATTTATCAAGCAAGGGAAAATAAAGCAAGTATAGAGCAGCACACAAGAGATCATTAACCAGATGATGAAGACAGACTTTAAGATACCATAGTAGATCTTTTCTTACACAAAATTAATTTGGTTGACTCCGTTGCCAGGAGATGTTTGGGAAAGAGCCAAGAGACTTATGACAATAAATCAATGGGAAATAAAATAAACATGAATTACAGATATTGTCAGAAAGTTAGTGTCTTGCTATCTTGCTTTTCATAATACAAGCTAATTTCTTATAAATGTTCCAGCTATTTTTGCAAAGGAATATTTTTTTTTTTAAATGGCTCTGATCCTAAGGACATTTGAGAGGACTTTAGTCAGAAGAAGCAGAAAATGGCAACTAAATCTTCTTTCTGCTCGCTACAGTGTTTTAAGAAAAATCAAATCAAACCAGACAAAATCAAACAAACAAAAAAACAAAGACAAAAAACAAACTACCAAAAACCTGAACTGAGTGATAATGGGAAGGCTGCAATGTATAGTTCACTCTATGGCCAACTGATGCTTCTTTAGTATTGGGTACTCTCAGAAAGTGATCTGGGCTGACACTGGTCAGTTATCAGAAGAGAGAAGTCCAGAAAAACACAGGTACTACAAAGTGTAATGGTTAATATAAGCACAATTTACATCCTCCTTGAGAAATCATGATATTGGGAGGCAGAAAGGCCATTAAAATCAGGTTTCAGATGAAATTTGGAAAAGTACTACAGTACATGCAGACATCAACAGGTCATGACACTTCACTGTATAATGGGCATGTATTCAGGAATCCCAGTAATTGCATTCTGTCTTTTCTAAACCAGTGTCCCTTTTGTTTCATGCTGAGAAATCATTCTTTCCTAGAATACACTCTGGTGGAGAAGCACAAACAATTTACATTTTGTTATACCCCAGGAAAAGGGGCATTTTTAAAAGAAAGTGGTTATTCCTACATATGTTCAGATTTTGAAATATATTAACATCATATGATAAAATTGCCATGTAAATATAAGATATAAATTAGTATTACTATAATCAGCAAATATTTCTTAATTTGAGAAAATTTTCTTTCTCTGAAACAAACAGAAATATCGAAGCAAAGTGCCCATTATTCCATGTCAAGGAATGCACATATAAGCAAATGAAATGAATAATTTAAAGTAACATAGAAATCTCACTTTCCCCTTCCCCTCCCTCCTCTACTCATGTATACACCACACAAGAGAGGTGAGATGCTTAACAGCAAGATAAAATGATACTCCAATGGCAAACACTTTAGGGAGCTGACTTTCAGCATCCAGTCCATCTTTAGGTTGGTCTTATTGCTTAGGTTGTAGAGTCAGAAAGTTATTTAGCTGTACACATTATGTTCTGTGTGAGCTGAGTGCATGTAATTTATGACTGTTGCACTTTAATGCATATTTAATAAAGCTGCAGACATTTATACACCAAATCAACTGTGTCAATTTTGTTTGCTTTGGGAAGATGGAGATGTCCCATGGCAATGCTGACACTCCTAGTGAGATTTAAATTGTAAGACATTTCATTTGAGAGGAGAGCACTTTTAATACACTATAGCTTGATACTGCAAAAATAATCAGCGAGGGCTGACTAACAGATACAGGGAATAAGAGAACTAGGATAAGTCTTGTAAAGAGTCTCACCTTTTGCTTGCAGACAAAAAGAAGGAAATTAGGTACTAGCTGGCTCAGAAAACCCCCAGCAACCAACCAAAGCTGACAATTAAATTTCATCTAAGGTTTTAAGGGGAGAAGGGGAGTCTATGTACAACAGGGAAAGAAGGACAATCTTTCTAAATTAGCATTGTCTACAGAAGTTCTAAGTGTCATTTCTTTTTTTCCTTACTAGGACCACTACATAAATTTTCTTCTCTGCCATTGAGATCCACAGCAGAAGCAAACTCTGTCTCCTGATGCCCTGGAATATTAGCTGCAGTTTTAACCTTTGTATGTATGTTTGTACCCATTACAAGGAAGATAAATTTGCCTTTCATCTCTTCTTATGCTTTTCAATCAAATCAATCAAAATGTTAGGGCAACAGCATCAACTAACTCGATAGTTTCTAAGTTTACAAGCTCTTTAAATAACTGTACAGGGAAGATGTCCCTCATCCAGTAAAAAAAGCCTGGACTAAAGCTAGCTGCTATTTGAAGCACAGATCTGGACTGCAGTCCTTGTTCTGACAGTCTTTCAGATGGATCTGGTTTACCTAGCCAACCCTCAATGCTGCTCATAGCCTGGAGGTCTGCAAGGCAGATTTGGAGAGACCATGCCAAGCTGCACACTGCTGCAGCTATACAGCCAGCAGTAGCCAAAGCAGCCAGCTTGAAGCTGAGTGGATATGTCAAAGCAGTGATTTCAGGGTAGGTATGTCCACAAATGTCCAGGTTTTGCCCACGTTTGGTGGTGTGAATATTTTTGCTGAATCAGGGTTTGTATCTGAATGTGAGGATATGTTTGGAGAATTACTTCTTTTTTTTTTTTCCAATGGCTAGCAAGCCAAGTAGTGTCATATATATTAATATATATGCATTGTATTTGACTGAGGAGCCTAAAATCTGAACTAACCAACACAGCTGAGAGGTGTTAAAACAAAAAAAATCCTACTTAGAAAAGAATGCACTGAGAATATCAGAATATCCTGAAACAATTGATGACAAAAATATGTGGTCCTAATTGAAGTGATGAAGTGCAAACCTCAACAAATCATGTCAGGAAATCTGTACTCTGTTTTGTAAAAATCTAAAAAACTCAACCACTCAAATCAGAATTTAAACATGAAGAATAGGAACATAGGGGACAAAAGATACTAACTCCAGAAAAATCAGTGGGAGCTTCACTGATGTCAGCTGACCAGGATTTCACCTGGTAAGCATATTTTGCTCCTACATATCTGATGGTTACTATCCTTTGTATGCATACTAATGGTGAGATTTCTTGGTGTTCATAGATACAAAGCATGTATAATATTTATTGTTCTCAAAACTTAAGGCTGTGGTAGGAAATTTTCATTCCTAAGGCTCATTTTACAGAAGGAGGGACCATTGTCTATCAGTCAGGGAACCAGGCCCCTCTGGAGCCCCATAGTTCATAATGGGACTCAAAACACAAAAGCAGATATGTGGGAGAATGAATATATGTGTACATCGAGTAAAATGTCCTGATTTCCTGGAATTTCATTTTATATCTCTATTCCTTTTTTTTTTTTTAACCAATTTTCAGACTTCTTCCTTGTCACCCTTATAAATACTTCTTAAAATATTCAGTGATTTTGGTTGGATTTTTTGAACTTGTTCTTTTAATCTGATTTCTACCTCTCTCTTGCAAGTGCTAAGGTTTTCCACCACTACACAGAAAGAAAACATAATAATACAAACTGTATAAAGACTAAAAAAAATTACCCTGAATGTATGGAGTATTTTCCAGCCTCAGAAGCAAAAAGATGTGCCTGAAAAGCCACGTCTAGAATAAGGGTTTTGGGAGATAGGTAATTTTTTCTATAACATCAGAGTACAGTGCAGCAGGCTATGGGCTGCCTGTTCTGATAGCATGATTTATTCCTGCTCATCTGGTGTCACCAACTCTACCCTCACTGCAGATGATTACAGTACAAAATCATTTAAGGTTACAAAACCCTGCTCAATCAATACTATTCAGTCCAGCAGCTCAAGGGTGTAAAAAATACACTGTATCAACTGTTCTCTCTTCTACTGTATATATTTAAATTGGAGCTTGGGATGACCATTTATTACAGTGCATGTTATGGGTTCCCAAAAATAAATGACTTTTTGACACAAACTTTCAGGCTTTCTAAATCCAGCTTCCACACTGCTTGAGGCTAGAAATTTCATCTAAATATTATTGAATTCCAGCACAACATTAGCATGAAGAGATATTTACAATAACACAGCCATTACAACTCAATCAAAAGCTGATTTCAGCCAGAATTATGCAGAATTAAATCTTGCAGGATTCAAATTATTAAAAATCTGAGACTCAATAAAGTGTGGTCTAGAAGTCCCATTTATCAAGGGAGCAGAAGTGCTTCTACAGTTATAGTGACTTTTTCATATATATTCTGCAAGTATTTGCATGCATTTTAAAACATTTGAGTTTAATTCTTATAGAAATCAAGTAACTATACCACATTTATATGGCAGCAGGAGCCAACTGAGAATCATTTCTTTATGTTTTCCTTTCTGCATATCACATTTTAAATATATTAGGACCTTTTTTTCTGGTTCCCACTGGGTAGAAAAACATTAATCCAAAATACAAGAAATGTATGTATGCTTGGTTTTAATTCGAGCTGAACCAACACACCGTTAAAAGTAGCTGGAATGAATTCAAAGCAACAGTTAAGAAGAACATTGCTATGCAGATAATATAATCTCTGAAAATAATCTCTCACTTATTATAGTTGACCAGAGTGATTGTTTTCAAAATTCAGTATATTCATTTTGGCCTTTTTCCAACTCATCAACTACAAGCAGGGTCAGAGTCCAGTTCTCAATAGTAAGGCACATCTCACTCCATATGCTCTACTTAGGCCCCTCCTCTTACCACTTCCCACCCAAATCCTTCAAACAAAACATCTCATGATTAATTTCAGCATTTTTCATTGACCTGTTTAATGTGTGATGGATGGGCTCCTGACACCTGTCTCACTGTGAATGCTTCTCATCACTTGCTTCTTTCCAAACCACAGCACTAAGATCCTAATCCATGTGTCCTATGTTCACAGGAAACCCCAAAGCCTGTCTTGGCCCTTATAAGGCTAAGAAGTAAAGGAATGGATTTTCAGTCAGTGATTTCAACACTCATATTGAATCAGCTGAACATTTAGTTACAGAACAGCAGTACTGATCTAAAAACAGAAGGTTTCAGTTCTCCTGGTTTTACCCCTCCTCTGGAAGTTATGTTGACTGTATTTCTCAGTGAGTTCCAATTGTTTCTGTATTAAACAGATGTAGAAGCAATGTCATAAACACTAGCTAACCACTCAGTCTGAACACTTCCTTAATGTGAGAGATTACTAGGAATTACCACTGGCAGTGATGAAATACCAGCTTTCATTCCTTTGTCATGGCCAATTTTTACAGGACCATAACGGTCTAAATAACCAAAAACTACATTATACGCTGATGCCAAAAGAGAATGTCACGTGCATCTTCACAAAACTAATTACTCTTGCTCACAGAGAAATTTCCTAGGGAATTACAGGACTGAGTTGCCTTCTTAACCCAAGCTGGCCATGAGGCCAGGTCATACTAGAAGCCACAGTCTAAAGTAAAACCTGTTAGCAGCATCCATAGCTCTCTAGGCAGGACAAGCTTAATCACGGACCTCCCTTCCCAAACGCTCTCCTCTAATCCCTGTGTTTTCTCCCACAGCAGACACTGGTAACACAGCATCTCCAAGTAATGTCTGTGCAAACCCAGCTAGCAACAGCTCTGCTGCTTTCATGGAACCAGTTTCTCTAGTTCTGTCTTCACACAACAGCTTCTTCACATGCAGTGCCACTACTCTGCCATTTACACTGCATGAAGATCTGATCTCAGAATTTCTGCTGTCATGACTAGGGAGGGAGGATTTGGATCCAATTTGCCATATTCTAGCTTTGATTTCATTCTTATTTAAAATTAATTTCAAATTGACCAATAATTCTTTAAGTAAACAGCTCAAAATTAAAAGGAAATAAGCTCAGTCAGCAGTAAGAACAATCCAACAGCTAAATCACCACTAAGAAGAGGTGTTAAAACACCATCTGTAGATATATTTAAAAAGGGATTATAGGGCACACTGAAGATTAGATGATCTAACATCCCTTCTAGTTTTAATCTCTGATTCCATTGTTCAGTTGGCTTAACAAAGCATACCCGTATTAAAGGCAGTCCTATAACTTCCAAGAGCGAAGTATTTTTCAGGCAAAATTGTCATTAACTGAACAAAAAATGGTCCTATACCACTCACCAAGCATTTGATCTTTTGCTTTTGACTCATCAGCCTAAAATTATGTGTACTTCACTCAGATGTAATGAAACCACTTTTATTTTTAAATTAACACTGCATTTTGGTGAACCCATAAGAGGAAAAATGTTACATAGTATTGACCAAAATTTGACTTTGATTTGAGATTCAGAACACCATTGAAGTTAATGGAAGCTACAGGGGCACTTCTAAAGGCAGAATTTTCCCCTACATGATAATATAAAATTATACAGCAGAAGAAGGTGAAAAAGTAAAATAAGGAATTAAGTAATTTAAAACTAGAGGTTGCAATTTCTATCAGAATTTGAATGCCTGTGATTGCAAATATATTATGTTCTTTGACATGTCCAAAGAAAAGTGATTATTTTCAACTCAGGGAATGTATTTTAATGTCACTTAAAATTTATGCTATACCAAACTTCACAAATTATTCTTTCCTTAAAGAAGAGATTGTTTCTTTATATTTAATTTTTTGTTGTTTTTATTTCCCATGAGATCTCTTAAATAAAATGGTAACATTACTACATGGGAAGTAGGTGTGCTTGTAGGTGCATGTGTGTATGTGTCAGGGAGAGGAAATTATTTTCCAAAGCAAATAAAAAATGCTCTAAAATCTTTAAATCTCATTTATGAAAGCTAATACTTTTAATAGCCTTTACTATGGATGGAAAGAAGGTTTCATTCACAAATGGACAGATGAATTAAGACATACTTAAACATAATTAACTTTAATTTCAAGTATACAAAGAGATCTAATTCAGATATCCCTTATGCAAGTACCAAGTTAAAAACAATGCATCAAGGAATCATCTCCATTATTTTTGGTCCATTATATTTCTACAATTATCAAATTAATTCTAGAAATAGACTTCACTCATAAAAAGATGTACATTTTATTGCCATATCTTTCACATCCAGTGCTCCCCAAAGTGTTTTAGAAACCAGTGTTGTAGGCATATGTGGCCACTAGAAATTATCACCACCAGAATTTTGCTTTGAAAATAATAGCTTAGTTTAACATAAGAGGAAAACACTGCCAAGAGGAAAGAAGATTCACATTTCACTCTCAACACTAATGAAAAAGAAGGGTTTTTCCTTTATTTCAGGCAGTCAGCACTGATGGACTGAATGAGGCATAGCTTACTGTCTGAAAGGCTGGAACCTTTTTATTCCTGCAATGCAGCTTGCAACACCACAGACTTCAGTGGTGGAAATATGAAAACTGTAGTAAACTTGAGATGAGCCCAGTCTTTGATGATGGATGTGACAACCCTTCCATCCAGGTATAAACATGCAGAATCCAGTAAAAATAGGGAGAGACCATGACTTTTTTGTATTTGCACAGCCCCTACCACAGAAGTTTTTGAAGATGACTAATGCAAACTGGAGGAAAAATTCTCATTTAAATTAATGGGGAAGAGCTATCTAGGATCAGCCATAATAATTTTATTATTACCACAGTTTATGCTGGTCCATCTCAAATGAATTGCTTTCTGATAGCAGAAAAAAAAATAAGTAAAAAGATTGCTCTATAGAATTTATATTAAACAATTCAGAACAAAAAAGAGGGACAAAAGTTCTGTTAATAGAAAATGAATAAAAAACTAATGAAAATTCTGTTAAATAAATGCATCAGCACCACTTAAATAAAATAAGAATATTCTCTGCTGAATACCGAATTGTTAGAAAAATGAATTTATTTCTTAATTTTCAATTTTCAAATATTCTCTTTTTTACCCTTCAGAAGACCAAATTGTTTCCTTTTCTCTCTGTCAGGCTAGAGAGCTTTAGAATCAATTGCCAATACTCGTCCTGACTTCCGCTACTTTTAAGGACTGTCAATTCACCAAGCTTCATTTACATGTAAGTTCATCTTCCTGGACTTTAACCCAGGCCATTTCTAAATGTTACGAAAATTACTCTGTATGATATATTACTTATTTTAATCAAATACAATTTTTTCTAATTGTCACTGCTATGGCAAACTCACAGGGGATGGTCTGACTTGTGTACATTTCTGACAGTGAAATCGGTAACAACAGCTGCTTTGTGCCAGCCAGCGCATGTACCGTACCTCTCAAGCCTTGTCATTCACATCTCCCCTAATTACCAAACATCTGCTTTCCATTTCCATTAACACTGCACTACCAGCTTGTCTAGTTTAATACCAATGACTCTTGACCTCCCCCAAGGAAGACACTTTCTGTCAAAATTCCCCCAAAAGAAACCAGCTCTGCACACAAAATTTGTATTAAAAAAAAAAAAAGTCCACAAAACACTTCCCCAAGGAAAAGCCTCCTGCAATCAGAAAAATAAGATTAAAAGTAATCTTGAACAAAGCAAACATCCCTTGCAAATTGTGCTTTATGTCTCCAGGAAGCTTAAAATCTTTAAGGCCAGAAACATGAATATTCAAGTAATATACAAAGCAGTGGGTTACATGACAGGTTACAGTAGCAGCCTTTAGGTTAGGGTGACTGCATTTCTGGCAAATATAAAACTATTATCTGTAATGATATCTGTCTGCTTAAATAGAGACCATAATGGAAGGTCCCAACTGCCTCTATTATTTTTTTAATTATAGGTTATTATAATGGTGTTAATGTTCACTGGTTAATCCAGGATCCTAAAATTCAAAAGAATTATGACTCTATAACTTAGAGCAATTCTTTTTCTTTATTCCAGGTTGTGATCTCATAAAAATTTATTCCTATTTGGAAATCAGATGGTACTTAAAATATTTAATAGCTTCATTTTGTTTTCCAGTTACAGTACACCATAAAAGTACAAGAATTTTAAAAAAATGTTAAAAATGGGGAAATGTCTTATTTTAAATTGACTGTAGAATACAATCATTGCCCTCAAAATCACAGAGAAGTCTACATTTCTCTTAGCTTTGATAACATTTTTACCCTGAAATGACACACAATTTAAGACAATGTGTTTCCCAAATCTGAGGTTTATATTGTAGAAATTCTGATAACAAATGTGAAGAAAATCAAAATGAGTCTCTCTCAATTTCACAATAGTGATCTAAATTTTTTTTTCTACTTTAAAGTTTTCCATATAGTTACCTCATTAATTGTGAGACAAATAACCACAATATAACCAGGCATTTCTTTGCCTCCATAATACAGTATTGCAATTCCTTAAAATCTTGGCAGTAGGTTCGTTGCCTTTTACAGTACAGATAGTTCCCACTAGGGGAATGGACACTCAAGAGAGATTTGCACTGCTGAAAACACAATTCTAGAACACAGTCCTCAAATCTCTCAGATATTAAATGTTCAAGTTTAGGTTTATTAATGAATAGGAAAGATAAATGGCTGATGGAAGGGGAATGAAAACTAAAATGTAAAACCATTAGGAGACGATAATACAACATGGTGTAATTTGTAGCAGTAAGTATAAAAGGATTCAAAGCACTTTACTGCAGGAGATCTGCACTGCTATCAGCTGAGTGGCAGAGGATACCACCATGGACAGTGAAACAAAAGAGAGTTAAAGAGAGGAGTTTGTTTGGGAGGGGGTGTTCGGAGTATTTTGGTTGCTTTTTTGAAAAGAAAAGAAGGTGACAAGATAAAATGCTGGAAAAATTATGTTAAAACTCTGGGGTTTCAATGTATAGTATCTTCCTAACTGTCAGCCTCCCTGAAGAACCTATCACAGAAAAACATTTTAACGGAAAGAGAAAAAAATGATCTTTTAATCTCAACAATAAAAGCATTCCAGCCTTTGTATCTGCTGACTTACAAAAAAGTGCTTTCTAACAACAAAAGATGGAGCAGTAATTACATAAATCTCTTCATTCTTGATGAAGACACAATGGAGTATAAGGAAATCAATAGTGTTTCTGCTGTAATTCTGGTTTTTATTATGAGCTGAAAGCAAACTTGTTAAAATTGGATTCTGCTGCTTGTGTGTGTATGTCTGTGTGCATGGAAAAAAAAAATTAAGATCCAACAACACCAAAGCAAGAACATGCAGCTTTTAAAAGCATATAATTTTTTTCCTATAATACTTATAAGACTTATTATGCTGTGAAATCTTACATTAGGAAATGGGTATTATAAGAGCAATTTAGCATTTTACATATATCTTGAAAAATTGATAGCAACATAAAAAATACAGTTTTAGTGGTTGTTCTGCAGACAGCCAAAGTGCCTAAAGGTTACCAACAAAATTGAAATCCATGTATTAAGTAAACTAAATGCACCCTGAAGTCAAGTGTTTCCACCTTATTTTCAATAAATTGGCTGTAATGATTTTATCCCACAACATACATTTATAATACATGCCGCTCAAGAATGAGTAATACTGTTGATTTTGCAAAGAAAAGGTGGAAATTATTGCATTTAAAAATAATTAATAGATGGGTCTGCATACCTTTGAATTAAATTAAAAGAAAAATATTTCTTTTTTGTGGAGATGATTGCATTCATATCCTGTTTGGTGTGAAAAGTAGATTCCAAAAAGCTTTTAACTAATTTGTTCAATTTGTTTCAAAGCCAACATGAATAGGCTTGGTGCAAATTCAGATTCATTAAAACTTAATTAATATGCATCATTATGCAAATGAGGTTGCAGTTAATGAGTTCTTAAAAGAAGCTTTCTTTAATTAGTTCAGTTTTAATGGCATCATCATTTATCTGACTTGTTTTTAAAGCCACATGACATACAAAAAGTGACCATCCTCTACAATGTTGCAGTTTTCTGTTTCCTAATTGTGTTTCATCTTAATTCTTTAATGCTGAAAACTTTGAAAAAGTTAAATGTTTTGATGTTCAGTTCTACTGAATGTTATTTCAATTAAAAATACACTGTTTTGTTTAGACTAGAGATATGTCTCTCTTCTTTTTAGTTATTTTTGCCTCCTATTATCGAGACCCTTGTTTTTCAGTGTACATACAGAAAAGGCAAGATGTGTAACTGGCAGTCTTTGAACTCTGGGATGATTTAGTCTATGCATTATTAGTAGAGTTCACAAGGTTGTATCTATATTGCAAGACTTTACTAAAAGATGAGAGTTCATTGAGAAGTAGTACTACGAGGAGAATCAGAGGATTAGAACAGGTGTGAAACGAAACAGGTTAAACAATTGTCGTGAGAACGAAAAAGACAAAAGCAATGTAGTTACACACTTCTGTAGTTTCCAATCTGGAAGCTTCAGAAATATAATAAGTTTTAAAACATCTTTAAATCTACAAAATATTGTGCTACATAATTACAATTATGTTTTGACAAGCTTTCTTCAGAATGTAAGTTCTATGCGGGGAAAAATTATAAGTCTTTTACAAAGGTGTCATTTGCAATACAGCAGAGTGATTCTTAAAGAGTATGGGACTTGCAGCATCTCTGCAATGAGCTAGTCTGGCCACCTGCCTTTGGGGAACACATGCAATCACACAATTACTTGTTTGGACCCCAAAACCTTTACAGCCTGGGCTTTAGGTAACAGAAAACCTGCTTTCAGTGAGACTAAACTCTGTGGAACATATTCTTGAAGCAGACATAATTCAGTGCCAGCCTGCAAATAAGGATTCAGCTTGTAAGTACCCAGACCATTTGAGGTTGAATCAAAAATGCACTTATTATTTGCATTTGTTTACAACTCAGGTTCAGATAGGCAATCAGATTGGTTGTATCTACAAGAATTACCAAATAAGAATTTTGAATGCCCTTTGTATTTTGTTTATTCATGTTCATCTAAACCAGAAAAAATTTATGCCAACAGAAAGACTCCTAATGTTTCCAGTGACCTCCGGATCAGGCTGTTGGAATATCAGATGCTAAGGGAAAATGAGGTTCCACACAGCTGTGCTTTCTGTTCAAATCTGTATGGCTGCTTGCATGAGCAAGGACAGTTTGCCTCACTACATATATGAGGATCAGGCATGTGACAGAGAATTCATTTTGCCTTCATCATTAGTTATTGACTGCTGGTTTAAAGTGGTACCCATGAAAGAATGATTTCTAATACTGTTGGCAGTGGTCCTCTTTTCCCACTGCTCCTCATCCAACAGCAGACCACTGCAGAAGCTGAAGAGATGGAACAGCAACAGGCAATTGATACTTAGGTCATTTGGCTTCAATGTATGTAGCACAAAAACCCACATCTTTAAGATAGTTTGTAATGTGCAAGGATGAATCTGGTGAGATTGAAACATGCAGAGACCATCTGGGGAGTGGGACAGACGTGATTATGGCACTCTGGTGCAGGAGAATATAAGACCTAGGCAGTGAGGAAGAGTTCACATATAGAGGCAGGTAAAACATGAATAGTACAGAGAGCACTAGAATATCACTAGCTGGCACTTGCAAAATATCTGTAAAAATTCGAATAGTTTAAGTGACAAAAGGGAACTGAGATGCTGTTGTAACATAGGGTAGAAAATCCAGTCTTTTGCCATTTCACCAGGTTTTCCAAATACAGCAAATGGAACTCAGTGCATCAGCTCCAGCTTTCCATCACATCTGGACTTTGCTTGGAGAGCAGCAGCTGTATTTTGGCTGTAATTCTCAGACAGCTGGACAGACCCATCGGAAGTGTCCAACACAGATCTTCTCTATCTTCTATCAGAAGTCTACTATGACCTTTTCTCATCACCCATGTTTCATCTTTACCTACCTTCACACTGGGCAAATATTGAAACTAATCAGGAAAGCTGCACCAGTTACCTTCAGACATTTTAAATGCAAAAATTCCTAGTCAAGCATTTTCAGAGATAAATTGATACAAATTATGATTTATAGATGTTTAGCTTCCTGGACAGCAAGGTTCAGCTACGCAAATGGTGGTACACTGCATGTCCATGAGCACTTTGCATGGAAGTAGATAGTGAAATCACTTCT
Source organism: Oriolus oriolus (assembly GCA_013400235.1). Taxonomy (NCBI): domain Eukaryota; kingdom Metazoa; phylum Chordata; class Aves; order Passeriformes; family Corvidae; genus Oriolus; species Oriolus oriolus. The sequence continues at coordinate 343,069 of VXBT01002912.1, forward strand.
GCAGACATGTGAGGATGTGTTTTGTTCTACCTGTCATAACCTCCTCCATCTGAGAAGGCAACAGGGGTTAAAAGCTGTGAACTTTGTCACTTGAAAGAACAGAGGATTCAACAAATACAGGATTGGTGGACAAAAGCCAGCAATTTCCAGGTACCAACTGCTACACTGATCATATTTCCACTGGTGCAAACTTTTCTGTGTCTGTGCCTTTTTAATAATTGCCAAACACTGATAATAAATTGCAAACATTTTGACAGGGCAAGTTCCCCTTCTCTTTTTTATTCCTCTTCTCATATAAATATTGCAACTAATTAACATCATTTCTATAAGAGTTCCTCCGCCCACAAGTTGTTCTATCATTTGAAGCTTGGGTCAAATATCTAAAATGTCACACTATCATCATTAAATTGATGTTTTAATCCTCCTTAATATATGACAGAAATGAGCTGTCAATTATGAGAGAAATATTGGCATTTTATTCCTGACATAATTTTCAATGCAAGGAATAAAACACCAATTAAACAACAATTATACACCAAGGTACAACATGTTATATATTTGACATACAGTAGAATAATTTAAAAAATAATTTCTCACTAATAGTAAGAAGAGGAGTTTATTAAGAACATCAATTACCTCTTGTCTTGATTTTTTTATCTTTGTACACCTTAATACTCCAGTGGGAGTTATGGCCCAAAACTACAACACCAGCCTCAAGTTAGGAATAGAAGAAAAATATTCAGGAGGTGTTAGGGAAGGCAGTGACTGATTTCTGAACTTAACTCTGGGGAACTCCAAGAAGGATGGAAGTCTTACTGCAGGGACAGAGACAGAAGGAGGAAAAAAAATACAAGCAGTGATTAAAATAAGATGACTAATTTTAGGAAAGTTACTTCCATGTGCCAGTGCTTCCTGTTTGATCATGACTTCTTTTAAATTAAAGCACCCCTCAATCTGTCCTTGCACATTTAGGAAGTGTTTTCTTAGATGCAAGGAAAATGCTGTACCAGCAAATCACATAATTCCAGGGGATTCATCTATGCTGGATTCCCAGCAGAGCACTGAGAGAGGAATCTGCCATTAGTACCAGCTGTGTGTATACCCCACAATCGCTCTCTAGTGATTGCAGGGAAAAGCCAAGTATTGGTTGAACTCAGTTGTATCTTTCATTTGAGAGACAGCAAATGGCTATTATGTGTCAGATCCTTCACGACTTCCAATGCCAGCTCTTTGTGAGAAAGCTTCCTCAGATTAGCTTGAATGAAACCTTTCTTCTTGGGGGACTGACTGCAGAATGAGAAAATCTGCCTGTGAACTGAGGGTAGCTAGGTTACTGCATCCTCCCCAAATCTCACAAACCAATATTAGAAGACTTTTTTTTTTTTTTTTTCTGATGTCAAGATAAGTGGGATTTCAGAGGATGGCTTTGTATTTTAAGAGGATAAAAAAATTGAGGATCCATGTTAATTTGCCTTTATAACTTCATTATTGACTTTCACTGAGACCAGAAATAGGCCTAATTTTTAAACATCATATAAAAATATTTTCTAAAGGCAATTATTCTTTAATTATCATTTTATTTTTTACTTTATGCAGTGGAAAATAACAGGAAAAATTCCAACCTCAGACCCCATATATTTCATAAAATGTCTCAGTTAGAAGTCTGAGAATGTCTTGAAAAATGTATTTACTAGGATACAACCAACAGACAAAGTCCTGTATTCAGATAACCACACTCCATATTGGATGAGTTATATTTATATTCAGCTGAAAGCTTCATTATCTTTCTGAAGGTGGTAGAAAATCTTAATCTGAACTATAATCAGTCCCTAGACTATCATTAGTGTCTTTCAAGTATGGATAAGGAAGCTTAATTCTGATTTTATGCTCAAGTAAAGAAGAAATAAATCCAGTGGAAACTTGTATGAAAGCACACAGGGTGAGTTATCATGGTTCCAAACATTGCCATCCACCAGCTGAGTCCTGGTAACCCACCACTTGTGTACACCAAACTATCCCAGCTGCAAAAGAAAAGGAGTTTGTTTGGCTGGTTGTTTTTTGGGGTTTTTTTGATATGCTACTCTGTGAGCAATCAATTAGTCATTAATGCAGTAACTACTTAACTCCTTTAGACACAGTGACAACATCATCACCGTTACATTTTTGTTTTTCAGTAAATCAGACCTCTTGATCTACATTAAAGCAAGAGATAGTTGGGGTGTCCTTTGATTGTACCCTTAATTTTGGCGAAACTGACACATTTGGCAAACATCCTCAGATACCACCTCCATTACAAATCCCTACAATCCTTTTCCATTGAAATGGCTTTCTCTCAGGATCAAAAAAAATCTTGAATAGTGTTACCCTTGCCTAGCCTGGATGCTCTCCAGGTGATTTCTCTTAGCAAATACCTTTCCTTTTTTGGCCCACAAGCATCCTATTTCTAGGTGTTATTTCCCTCACAACTAACCTGACAGGCTATCCAAAAAACCCACAAAAATACATTTTTATTTATGAAGCACCCAAGAAAACTTTGTGTATCTAGTTGTAAAACACTGTAAGGGGTAAGCAGTAAATAGGAAAGAGAACATAAAACTGATGAGCACTTACCCTCTATTCCCTACTGATGCTTCTACTTAGCCCTGCTTAGCATTTCAATCTATATAAAGTCAATGGGCCATATAACCTTCTTCTATATACACTAACCAATTAACATTATTCTTTAATAGGAAGAAGTTTAGGGAATTCTTTTTTCCAGTTTGCTTCAAAGTAACATTGTTACTAAACAACAGTGGTGATGGGTGCAAGAAGATGCACTTGTTCTGTGAAGACAGCTGATATCTAAACTACTGAAAAACTTTTATTTATTTTTAGTAAGAGAACCACTTAAGCAATAGTTTCTTAATAGTAATTAAATGTTCCGTATACCTGTTAAAACAGTTACAACAAAATATTGCACTTACAGATTACTTTAAGTAACCATCAATTTAAAGATTTTTAAAAGATACAGCAATGCATGGTAAAGTAAAATGTGTTCAGTCAGGTTTTACCTTGCTTGTCTTTTTTTTTCTATTTTTCTCTTGTATGGCAAGAGAAAATAAAAAGGGGTTTTTTTGAGTCCACTTTTGTTCAGAGTGTGTTTAAAACTCTCTTTGCTTGCAGTTGTTCAAACACAAAAATAATGCTTGTTTGCTTGCAAACCCTTCAAAGGAAACAGATTGGATAGTTCTGGAGGTGAGGTTGCATTTGGGGATTTGGAGTGGTTTTCTTTTGTTTTTTTTTTTTGCTCCCAAGTGTATAAGGTTGGATTACTTTCAGGGAAATTTGTCTTTTGAAGCCCAGATTCAGCAATTTTAGTTGGTACAATCTTTTCAATATTCTTTTCATCTCACTACTTCAATATGATACTACAACAATTTTAAAATATGTCTTTAATATCACCCAAAACCAGGGCTCAATTTACATCATCTTTGCTCATTCTAATCTCTAATTATGCTTTTTAAGACTTCAATGTGGAGTCTGTCAGCTATACCATCCTAAAGAAGGCCAGTGCCTCAACAGCGAGAAAGGTACCCAGTGTCTTGCAGCTCTCAAGCCACACCGTCTGTTTTGTAAGTATTTCTGGAACATTATTTCCTTTGCCTGCACCTGCCCTTCAGAAGCAAACACATATGATTCTCAAGATCCTTCTCCAGGGTTCTTCCCACCTGTCTTTACTTTTAAAACAGTAAATGACAAATGTAGCAACAGGGAATAGGTGAGATTTTCCCTCATATGGGAAGGATGGCACGCTAAAAAGGAACAAAGTACTCTGGGTGTCTTCTCATTGGCTTTTTGTGTACAACACAGGCAGCCACACCAATAATTTAGACATGGAGTGGGAGAAATTATGAAGATAATTTAGGTTTGGTGAGGGCTGATAGACCAATAATGCAGAAAACTGATGAATCAATTTAACAACAGAGCAGAGAAGCCAAATTTTATTAATTTTGGCCACTAAAACTTGAATAGAAAGATCAAACTTTATTTGAACATTTAGTAAAGAGGAGAAGGAAGAAGTCCCAGGAAAAATGGTGATAATTTATTGGATTAACAATGCTGCCAGACAAAAGCTGTGCAACATTTCCTGGGAATACAGCACCAAAACCTTTGGGTTTAGATGGAAGCAGTAACTAAGGAGAAAGTGATTTCATATTTAATTCTGATTAGTTCTGAATGTGCAAAATAATTTGAAAGTCACTGTGAAACGACTGTCATTTGAAAAACAAGGTAAAAGCAGAAAGTAGTGGAAATTACTAGAAGAATGGAATTCAAAAAAGAAGAAACCAGAAAACTTGGAGAATTAGTGACTAATCCAATGGAAATATGATCAAAATAAATGACTACAGAAAAGAAAACAACTGATCAAAAAAACCCTATCAATTCAATACTTGGGATATTGTCCCTAAGGAGCTTTTCTCAATCCCACAATATTTATATTGACAGCTTGGATGACACAATAAAGAATAAATTTATAAAATCTGTGAGGAATAGCAGGAAGGAGCTTAAAATTCAAACCAACCTGAGTAAATTAGAACAATGATCCAAAACCAGAAAGAGTACAAGCTGCTTCATACAGGGATAGAAAAAATAATGTTCAGAAATCTGCAGTGAGCGATAATTGGCCATGCTAGTGCTGCATGCAGTGGTTAGGGGATTATAATAGATCTCAGACTGAGAATGAACCAATGCTGATACTGCAGCAAATGTCAGTGTCATCCTGGAATTTTTAGCAGGAGCATCTCAACAGGAAGAGACAGTTTTCTCCTCAACTAGAAATGGAATGCCCTCAATATAAATTATGTCTATTTAGGACACTTTATTTAACCAAGACATAGACCAAATCTGCAGAAGTGTCAGAACCAGCAAGTACCTTACAAAACAGGTGCTGTAAAGAAACTCTGAAAGGACTGAATATATTTAGAATAGAGAAAAATGAAGAAGAAGCATGATGAGAGCCTTCCAGTACATTAAAAAATTATTTTAAAGTCAGTAAGCAAGACTGCTTTGTCAAAACACAGCACAAAAATGATTTGTTAATTTGCAGGGAAAAACAAGAAGTATTTTAGATATTAAAATTCTTTCAAGATACAGGACTTTAAAAAATGAACCATGTTAAGTAAGCAAAGCACCATCTTGGAGCTTAGGTAAACAGTTCTCGAGGTGATTATATATACATTTTAAGAGAAGAGATGAACAGACCATGTTAACTAAAAATGTAACTCTGAGTCGGCCTAAAGTGCAAGTTTCCCTATACATCCCCTATAAATTCTCTTCTCTCAGAAATTACATTTCTCTGGGGTATTTTTCCCCACTTTTTTTGGCCCTTTTGAAGACAGTTCTAGAATCTCATCATTTTAATGTTCAGAACTACTTTACATTTGCCCATTTGTCCTCTTGCCACTGCTTCCTCCTAGTTACTTACTTCTACATTTCTCACTGTTATTTCACTTTAGATACAAAATACAGATGAATGATAATGGTATTAGAATCTTTTACAATCAGTGAAATTTAAACTCAGAAAACACTAACCCACATAATTTAAACAATTAAGAGTTTCAGATAAGGCCTCAAAACGGATCAAGTTTTGTGATTTTTGACTACCAAACTATTGAGTGTCAATTTTGAAACTCCAGATTGTTTCTAAGCTTTCTCCTTTTCTGTGATTTCTGTCAGAGCCATCTCAATCACTGTTCTTTCACTATTGACATGCCATTCATGTTTTTATTTATAATTTTATTTGTGCTCCTTATCATATGGACAGGAGACTGCTTACAGCTAGTTATTTAAATTCTCTGATAGCTAAAGTCACATGTAGTAACTTCAGTAGTCTACTGAAATAAGAAAAGTCTGTTTCATTTTCCTTCACATGTTCTTAATGGACCCCATAAGCACACTCAATCATAAGAAAACTCCACAGGCACACTCAAAATCTTCCTTTGTGGTCAAAACCTTGTCTCTGTTTATGGCACAAAATTTTCATGAAAGCATATACCTGAGTTTGTTCCCATAAGTTTCTCTCTCTTCTACTAACACTTCAGTACATGACCTTGTGCATATTGCTTAACCTCTCTCAGTTTTTACCAGCTGAGATTGGCCTAGTTAATTAATGATTGTAGTTTTGTTGGTACACATTTTTGAATCATTTTTAGACCCGATAAATGAATATATTTCAATTAATAATATTTGGTTAATATTATATGTTCACCATTTATATTACACAGTGTAAAGATTTAGGAACAATCTATCTAAAATACTGTTTCTCTGAACATGAACCAGTGCATATAAAAAATTGCTGGTAAAAAATTGCAAATAATCTGGGATTGGACATAGTGAGTAATTACTACACAGGCATGTATATGGTAGAATGCAAAGTCTCTTCCATTATAACTTTACAGATTCAAATTCCTCTCTCACAGCACAAAAGCAAAAGAAAGATCAATGCAATTAAACAAAAAAAATTTAAACTGATAACTGCAAATACATGACAGAAAAAACTCATTACCCTGAAAACAGGGGTTTGTCAGAACTAAAATAAGTGAATTATAAATGTACATGTATAGAAATGTACTTAATATCAGATAAAATATTCATAATCCAATTAAAACAATCAGTATACTTCATCAGACTGCTGGGTAGGAATCAATGGAAGGCCTTGTCCAAAGCACAATGTTAGTATGCCTCAGTTAACGTGGGCCAATTAGCAGATTATACATGTTGGCGGAGATGAGCACAGGACTAGTTTAGCTTGTCCTGAAGGCAAAGTTCAAGTTAGGTTTCCTGCTCTCTAAGCACAAAATTTATGTCTCTGTCTACCCAAGGCCTGACAAATTTTGGATTACACTGCTGTCCTGGAGTTCCTTATAACCCCCACCGATGCAGCTGCTGCCAGATAGAGAGAGGATATTGGACCAGAGAGATTTATAAATACTCAGCCTGGCATCCTGGGTAACAAATCTACGTGAGAGCTGCTTATGAAGTTCAGGATTCGAGCCATACCCATTCAGCATGACCAATTTTTTTCCAAGAAAGCTGTGAGTGCTCAGTCACGAATAGCAAATCACTCTCTTTCAGTTACCTGCTAAGTTTGTGATGTTCTTCTGAACCTTCACAGTTCTTCTACAAAAACATTTTTATTTCCTAAGGTGCATCAGTTTTGAGGGTCATCACTTAATGGATCAATTTTCTCCCGGAATCACATGGAAATACACAGTGTCAGAATCACTTTTACTCAACAGTAACCATGTAACAGTAAGCCACATGGTATTCCCACAGTAAAAGAAATTGTACATATTTTCCCTTGCAAGCTTTTTCTGTGAATAAGATTTATTTTTAAAAGAAAGAGAACACATATGAGTCAAAAGGTTCATTTACAAGGCTGTCATGGAGACAGCATTTTTAAATAACTACAGCTACATCAAATGATAATCATCAAACTAAACAAACTAAATGCCAAAATACTCTGAAACCTAAAAATAAGAGCCAGGTCTAAATTACTCTAATTTCTAAGGCTTTACAACATATCAAAAGGTAAGTCACGTTCTGAGTGTATACTCTTTGTTTTTCATACTTGAAGAGTAGTGAAGTGGTTTGTGAATCGGGCTTTTAAGACATTTGGCTGTAGCAAAATTGTAATAAAAAATGCATAATATGTACTTAAGAAGGAAAGTAACACCTCTGCCATAAATTGGTTCTTTGAAATATTTAAATTAAAAAGTCTAAGGCATGCTATGCTTGCATAAAATAGAATTTAACAGCATGTAACTTAGATATGTGAGTTTCCTCACAGAGATAAGTTTAAAATTGGGAGTGCTTAAGGAAAGGAAACTTTATTCAAGACAATATCAACATTGTTAGTGGAATTTTCTCAAATTCAGGGTTTGGGCATTTTTTCATTCTCTGGGAGATTTCTTTCCATTGTAATTCATGGAAATTATCACTAACAATGAAAAAATTACTCATTTACTTTCATTCCCTTTAGTATAGTGGAGAAATTTCAGTGAAGAAAATAAAACAAAAAAGCCTCTTTTAATGGACAGCAAAGTATATCTCTATGGTTTAATACCACCTCTACTCTCTAAACACAAAACCTGAAAGTCCTTAGACTTGGTTCCCACTCAGGCATAATTCCCAATCAAGTAAACTGGCATTTTGCCACAATAAAACAAGTAACACAATAGGAATTCAGCCATGAGACTGTATCAGTTTATTGCAATATTTCCCTGCAGACCACAAGCAAAACTGTGCTCTGGATGACAGAAGAAGGCTGCCCAGCACATATGCAGCTACTGGAATCCTGCCAGTCGGGCAAGATCCATTGTATTTCTTCAGAGCAGAGCAAGAAACATATTGTGATAGGCAATCAAAGCAGAAGCCCACGGCAGAGTCAGTTCTGCAAGCAAGACCATTTGCCTTTCTGAGATCCATTTTAATATATTTGGGGGAATTACCAGATTTAAAACAGGATGTAGAAAAAAGACATGTTCCAAGTTCAAGAGATTGCACCTAACTTCCAACTAATTCCAAACCAACTAATTCCACAACTGAAATCTGTTTCTTTGCAAAGAAGAATTATGTTTATTTACAATTTTTCTGTCTCACCTGAAGTTCAAATGGAATGCAGATGGGGCTCTAATAACATATAATAGATATAATAATTCAAATTCAGAATGCCCAGAATACAGTTATCTGAAGTTGAAAAGGATAAGGAAAAGTACAAATAGCTTAAAGCAGTAAAATCCCTCCCTGCTACACGTCCCTCTCTTCTATCTTGAGGAGTTTGTCTGTTCCATTCAGTGAGTTTTATGTAGAACCCCTGCATGTTTTGATTTGAATTCTTCTTTATTTCTCTCAATTTAGCCTCTTGGAACCTGCGGTTATTAGTAAATTGCCAAGGCAAGTCCTGATCTAAAATGAGAACCACCTCTACGGGCTATAAATACAATACAATTAACTTCAACCATGAGCTTATCACCAAACACACCAACCCTCTTGTTTCGTAGACTAAGACTTCCAAGGAAAGAATGTGTATCTGTAAATATATAGTTATTAGTGCACTTATTCTGTGTATCATGGTATATATCACATACACAAACAGATTTATTAATAGCCTTCTCTCTTCCTTCTCTGTATTTTCAGTGAATATTCACCCTATTCATGCTCTACATCTTTTCTTGTTCAAAGTCACGTCACTATGTGTATGACTTTCAGAATTTCTTGAAAAAAGAGCAATATTTATTAACTGTCCAATTAAATGCATGTATTATATAGTTTCTGTTAGTGACATGATAGTAAGGAGTCTGTCAGCATTTCCCTTACAAACTCCGCTTTCAGAGTTTTATAATTACAGTGTAAAATTTGCTTCTCCCACTACAAAGTTTCAGCTTGAGGAGAAATGTTGTTCCATAAGGATTTACTTACAGCTATCCAACACATAATATTTAAATATGGAACTAAAATTTTCATTAATTATAATGGTATCTATAGAATATCAGACTTCTTTTAATTTTTGTGATGTAAACGCAGAATTTTTGTTAACAACCAAAACAATAAGGTTCACATGAACCTTAATTCAGAACTACTCTTTTTCCTAAACAGCTCTTTAAAAGAGGCTGCTGATCAAAGGCACCACTTTTAAGTATTACAACTTATATTGTCATTACAAGCTTAATGATAACTTGCTAAGTCTTAGCAGAACAGCAGGTATTGTCCCTTGGCTAAGTTCACTTTTACTTGTCTGCACTGCAAATGTATGTGGTCATTACTGTTCCACCTTGGCTTGGTCTCTCTTACTACCAAACCTACCAGCCGAAGAAAAAAAAAGAAGTAATCTGCCTGTGTAAGAAGTGAAAAGGAACTCTGAATTGGGATACTGGTCACTGGTTTCAGGAGCATCCATAGCTGGGAGTATCCCTCTCGCAATTGTAACACCAGTTGTTCTGTATTTTCCAGGCAGAAAAGTAGATCTTACCTGTAACTCTTATTTTTGTGTTCATGCTGCTCATATTCCAAGGTAAGAATTTAAATATGGTTGTTATAAACTGCACTGTATAGAAATAAAAGAACTCACCCATACTTAGACACATGCACCTTTATATTCAATGTCTACATTGCAGATAAAAACTTTGCCAAGAGAAAAATACTTCCTACATGTATCCCCAGTAACACAGCAGTCACTAAAGCTTTTACAAATGCCAAAGTTGTAATATATTTTCCTAGCTTAATTTTGTCTGAGGCCTACACATTTGAACTTCAGGTACCTTCATGAATACAATTTCTTCTAAAATTTGACCCATCTTTAGATCCTTCCTTCATACTAGGCCAAAAGTGTGGCTTTGCAGCTGCGAGCCACTAGCAAAGGATCCAAGCAGGTGATCTGTGGTGTATCTACACTGGCCTGCAGTTGCACTTGTTCTTTACAAATATATCAAAATTAAATTGATTCTCATTCCTCAAACAGCATAGTCCCACAAAAGCTACTCTGACCTTTGAGAAGAGATATTAAGAAGTCCCTGGTTAGCAAGACTTCCTTTAGTTTTGGCTGGCAGCCCCAGCTGAGAATGCTCTTAGTGCATCAGAACAGGGCAGCTAAGAAACAAAGCCAAACATATTTCTCTGAGATGCAGTTTGGCTGCAGTACATAATCTGAGAATGGGTTTTGGTGAAGCTCTGAGAAGAATCACAGTTTTAGCACAATGTGTTTCACTGTTGCCTTTAACTACCTGTTTCCTGCCTCCATCCATGCTTTTTCTCCTTCTCTGAAGGAGTGAAATCTCCAAAGAGGAAAATACCTCCTTCAGGGTGGCCTATGTCATACATTTCTCAGAACATGAGTATAATTGTATATAGATATATAAAGGCATGCTGGCCTTAAAAAACAAAAAAAAAAACAAACAAAAAAAGAAGATAACTCAACCAAGAGGCCAAGTATTTTAGGACAGCTGTCTTTTGGTCTCATCTCCTCTAATAGCTGTTGGGGTTTTTTTTATTCTGATAAAGTAGTACACAAAAACTCTGCTGGGTGAACACAGAGATGGAGGAACTCGAAGGCCAGAAGGACTCTGGGTAACTTAAAGTGTGTTGCTTCTGTACCACAGTCTAACCTAGATCACCTTAGATTCACCACTTTAGCAGCTTGAGGCTGTACTATAATCTGCTAAACTGTCTTCACACCACATACTCCAACGTTTCCCTCACTGGGCTCTTTCTGTCCTTGGCACCATCTGGCTTGCAAAGGCGTCCTCAGAAGTCCTCATTCTACGATGACTCCTGTGGAAAGACCTTCTTCCCAAGGAAATGCCAATTTTAAGAGCTCATAAGATCATTCTAGATCTTTTAACAGGACAGAGCAACATCCAAATTTCATGTTCAATGCTTTGTCCCTCTATGCTGCACACTTGGCTTATTTAATATCAGCTCTCAGACTTCAGTGATGTTTTTGTTTGACTCACAGCTGCTGGAATCAAATAATTAACTATTTTACCTCATCCTATTTTAAAACAGAACTAATTACTAGCACTCAGAATTGTTGAAGAAAGTTTAGAAATCTGTACTCTGCCTTTTCAAAAAATCAGAAGTCAAATAAAAAGAATTTCAAATGCATTGCTTTTTTAAATCTCATGAATTTTCAGTCAAACTCCTGATTTTTGCCAGTGCTCAACTTGGCAATACTATTTAGCCCAGCAAATTTACAGTTATGGCTGCATCACAGTGCAGCTGAGATAAGGAGAGATTAGCGCTCCCTCAGATATGCCAGCAAAACTGCACATGTAGCTGCCCTCTAAATCCTCTCATGTTGAAATGATAGAGAGTAGGACTTTTCAAACACAGCTGATTTTGACTAATGTAAGTTAGAGAGGAATATGCAAAAAAAAAAAAAAAAAAATATGCAATGGACTGAAGTAGTGGTAACTTCTGTTGTGACAACTATGGCAAAGACATGGAGGATTTCTTCAGCCTGCTCAGCCATGTTCAGGTGCTGAAGACCACCAGCACCTTCATTTAAGACAAGGAACATTGGCAGTATAAAAATAATTATTTTAATATCAGACCAGGTAGCTGTATTATAGATAACCTCTTAAATAACAATTTTTTTCATAACTTTAGACATGAATAGGAAAATTGTATGTAGTTATTTTTACTTTTAATTATGAATGTAATATTACAGCATCAGGAACTACTGCTGCAGTTAACATACTTAAAAGTACTTTATGCTTTCAGCTGTCACAAACAATACATAGATTTTGCAGAAGTTATGCTTACTCACATATTTTTTCCCAGACACTAAACAGTTAATATTAATTCAAAATTAGTGATAGATTTCAGTATGGGATTCTCTACTGTGACTTTAAAAGAAATTTCTAAACATCTATGTAAGCAAAACTGATCTTCTAACGGCAAAATTTTTCACCCAAATTTTCAGACTATTGACCTTCAGCATAGCTCCACACATAACCCATGAGCAAGAAAGAGCATAGCCAAGAGTCATCCATAAATCTGATCTTTTTCAATATACCTGGCTTCTCCCTTATTTTCCTTATTATTATGTGACTAACAAGTCCATTCAGAGTTCAAGCACACAACTGATGGTCCAGAAAAGTTTTCTGTCATTTATGAATTTTCACACAAGCATGACCATGGTCAGAATCCCAGTTTTGTGTTAGAGAGATAAACACTGTCCTTTGGGATCTTAAAGACAAAGAATGGCAAATGAAAATAAAACCAGGAAAGCGTAATTCTATATAAAAATTCATTAAAAATACTCCTATGAAAGACTATAACGGTATATGTAGACAGAGTAAATTGATTTACTGTATTAACTTCCTTACTACTGAAAGATGTTTTCACTATGCAGTTTTATACAGAGCAGGAATAGGATGGCCTGCAGCTGCTTGCCCAGCCTTCTGGAAAACGTTTTCCATGGAATTTGCCACCTTGAACTACTTTATTCAAAAAAATCCAAAGGATTTGTTATATCGCAGCCTTCCAAACATTTTTTGCCAAAAGTCTTACTGTGTGTCATTAGAGCTGCCAAGCTGTACATAGCATTCAGAATGTCTTGCTGGAGTTTATAGAATCTGACATAAGAATGTTAAAGAAAATAGAGCACATATATGGAGAGTGACAGCTGATTATTTATTTTTACATATTTTTCAAAGTATCAATAAATCCATCTGAAATGTCATGGGCTTGAGATGTTGTATGACCAGCAAACCACAAATTATAATATAGTTTCATTTCCCTTCTACACAGTTTCCTCCCAGCCCCCAAAGAAATTTATACAGAACATATGCCCAAAATGAACTTTTAATAATCAAACGAATTTCAGCTTTCTGGAAGGCCTAGAAAAGTGTTATCAAAAGAAAATTATAAAGTAATATTCACTTCACCAAACACATAGGACTACTGAAATGTCATTTCTATCTTAATAGTTCATCAGGATAATTTAAAGAATAATATGTTTGATCCACCACAGAACTTAGGCACCCACAGTTTGCTGCTGAGGATGCAAATCATAGCCTGGTTCACAGCCCGTGACATGCATAAAGTACCGAGTTCAGAGACCACCTTTGGCCACAATCAGAGGTGAAACTTATGATTTAAGGTAAGACATCATACAAAGCTGGTCATAAATCTTGCCAAACTTTAGTCACTTGGGTTGAAATTTTCTCTATCTGCCACCTGCTTCACATAGTGAATCATTCAGGGCAGGGGCTTGCTTTGGTCACTGCTGAAACTTATGGTTCCACTGTGGAAATTTTTCCACTCTTGATCACTTACTAAGCCTTTAGAGCAATTGCACCTTGCACATGCTCAACAAGAACCTGCCCAGAATTCAGCTGCTCCCTAAATATTTTGATCAAGAAACATCTAAAGACCATTTCAACCCCGGGGTCAAGCTTGTCTTTACAAGTGACTTCCAGAAACAGTTATGACCACAAAGGATACTGATGGTGACTTGTGACTGGTGACTGTTTGTTTTGTTTTTTTTTTTTCCCCTGCTTTAACCGGATCCCTGAAATCCATGCCAATTACCTCCGAGGACTGGCTCAAAATGTGCAAAAGTCAGGTTCTGAAGTGCAGGGAGAGAGAAAAGGCTGCTGCTGAGATCAGCCACCCCCTACATGTCCTCCCCTCCTTCCAGAAGCAGCAAGCATGATTGTCCAGAGTTCTCCTCCCTGTCTTACTGTTACTTCTCCCAGCAAAAGAAAAATCCAACTGGGACTACAGTTCCTTATCCCTTTAAATTTTGCCTACAGAACTGAAAAGCTTTGAAGTGGCTCTGAACACAAAGCTGGCTCCAGGACTCTCCCTCCTGTGTTCTCAGTGGACCATATGCCTTGCAGCCTGCAGGACAATGCAAATACAGTCAGTTCAAATACAGACTGAACAAATGCTAAGCCTACTGGAGGAGCAAGAGGGAGTCTATGGAATAACCCGGCATTAGATACAAATTGAGGCTGGAGGCTGCCAAGGAGGGAGAAGAACACAAGGAATGACTTCAAAGTAAATAAGGCCCAGGGTCTTTCCTTGAGACATTTTGAAGCCATTCCCCACCCCAGAGTAATAAATTGTGCTTGGAATGCCAAGGGAAACTTGGAGGTGCATTTCTGCTGCAAGGATGTTCTGGAGATCCCAGGATGCAGCTGAAACTGCCTTAGCCAAGTCCTATGTTCTGTTCCTATATCAGCAGGAATGGCTAGAGGATCTGGACACACAAAAAGGGCTAAATTTCTTTAAAAAATCTCTACCATTATTTTCAGTGCCATAAAACTGGTACTTAAGCATCTCACCCTAAAACGAAAATGTAAAATCTCTCTGTTCATCTGCTGATTGACTTCATCAGAGACCTTTCCAATCACCTTAGTTTCCCCCAGTGCATTGACTTCTGTTTCCAAATGCCAAAATTACCTCAACCTGTATGGCTCAGTGCCCATCTTCAACTGGAATCCACAAGAAAGGTACACCTTGCAGAAATCGTCTAATAAGTTTGACCTAGCAAGTGAGCTGGGCAATGTAATGTTATATTTTGCAATATCTTTTACCCACTATTTAAGCAGATAATATAATCTCCATGGCCTCCAGTATACTGCAGTACAGCTCATCTCAAAACACATAATTCCATTAAAAATAAATATATCAAAAAGAAAATCTGTATTAATTAGTGATATGCTAGAAAGAAAATATTTCGTCTTCCTTATTAAAAAAATTCTATATATTATATTCCCTTGGAGCCTGGCATTTAAATATAGTTGTTTTCTTTGTTTCAAATAACATCTCAGCCACAATTACTTAATAAATTATAAATCACAATGTAGTTTTTATGTAAATGCATTTTTTGTGTTCAAGCAAAGGATTAATGTTTGCATATACAAACGAACAAAGGATATTTTCAAAGAGGTTATGGTTCAAATCATGGCAAACTTTAAAATGCTTTACTGTATTAATGGTTGAATAGGACACTGTTCTCTCTCTCTTTTTTTCCCCTTAACAATTAATAACTTGTTTTAAATGCACTTGTTGCTAATACCTAATTTCTGTTTAGTGCAACTTCAGGGAAAATAGGGTCCTGTGTCAGTGTATAGTTCCTGCTTGATGTTGCATATAATTCTTATAATATTCTGAATGGCATGTGCTAATTATTTAGCACAATAGCTCATCTTATGGAGCTGTAAGGCTGTAAAAGAAGGGTGGCAATTACTTAGGGTGGGAACATCTATTTTTCTTGTAAAAACCAAAGCATTGAAGAAAAAAAAAAGAAAAAATTTCTAAAAAATTAAAAAATAAAAAAGGAGGAAAAAGTAAGTAACAACCGAGGAGCACTGGAAGGGTTAATGTTTGAAGTTTTTATTATCTGTAAGGCTAGATCTGAAGCTTACAATCCAGATAGTAAGAGCTCTAAATTTCTATGTGTTGTACTAAGAGGCCAGAAGCTGTTCTTTCCAGATGGCTGACCAAACATAAGTTCTTAACCCACCACTCTCTTAAAACTTGATTATAAGAGCACACCTATACACTTTATGCAGACAAGATGTGTCTCTTACAGATGTTTACAGCAGTTTCAAAATCCACACACACAGAAAGCTGTTTAAATTCCCACAGAAGAGATACAGAACAAAACAAAATCAAAGCAACAAACTAAGCAGTTCACTGAATATATCATAGATTCATGGGATAATTTAGTTTGGAAGGATCTTAGGGATCTAGTACCAAATCCCCTGCCATGATCAGGGACACCTTCCACTAGACCAAGTTGCTCGGAGCCCCATTCAGCCTGTCCTTGAACACTTCCAGGGATGGGGCATCTGCAGTTTCTCTTGCAACCTGTTCCAGTGCCTCACTATCTTCACAGTAAAGAATTTTTTCTTGATATCTAACCTAAATCTAGACTCAGTTCAAAGCCATTACTGTACTGTCACTAGATGGCCTTGTAAAAAAATCCCTTTTCACCTTTCTTGTGGACCTCCTTTGGGTGCTGGAAGGTGCACTAAGGTCTCCCTGGAGTCTTTTCTTCTCCTGGCCAAGCAACTTCAACTCTCTCAGCCTGTCTTTGTAGGAGAGATGCTTTAGATTTCATGGCCCTCCTCTGGACTCACTCCAACAGGACTGTGGATACTAAAAGCTCCTGGGCAGAGGATTTTTCCTTCTCCTTCATTTCTGTGGGAAACTTCTAGTTTGCTACGCAGACTATGTAAATAGTAAGATAGGTTTTTTGTAAATAATCTCGTATCTGGTGTTTTTCACTTATGTTATGGTGTTGTAACAATAATAAAGATTCATTCTCTCTCTGGACTCGCTTGTGGCTGCATCTCTGAATTCCCCCAAGCCTGCTACACAGGACCACCTTCTTCTTATGCTGGCAGCCACAGAGCTGAATGCAGCACTCAATATATATGCTTATTTGCTTATGCTAGGCCTAGATTTAAAAAAAACACAACCTGTATGTGGAATAAATGAAAGTAATGAAAAGGATAAAGTTTTTTTTATTTAAAAAAATTATGTCTTAGAGTTCTGAGTTAACGTCAGGCTAAAACATAGAAAGGAATACTCAAAGGCTCATTCAGGCAAAGGAATCATGACTTGGGGGACTAATCTGGAGATTAAGACTGATTATATGGAATATATAAAATTTATGGGTCTAAGCCTGTTTATGATGATTGGTCCTACTGTTTTTAGTCCCAAGATCTTGTCACAAAGGTCACAGAGGGGAGTTGGACATGTAAACTAAATCAATATGGACTACAAAAATATACATGAAATACAAAAATAGACATAAAAAACCATAACAACGCAAAGAACACACAGAAGGGAAAGACTCTCAGATTGTACTCTGAAAACACATTAATTGTGTGGAGAGGGTAATGAATAAAAATCTATGAATACTCATTTAAATCTAGATATACACAGTGTCCAGACCTCTTCTCAGAGTAGTCATGCAATCAAGACTTGTTAGCTCAAATGTTTGGGGACAGTGGATCTTCAGCCTCTATGTTCTACAATTCACTGAGATACAATTTAAAAATTTCCAAAATCCTTGCAGCAGAAAGCAAATTAAAAGGCCTCCATTTATCCATCTGAGGTACAAACAAGGCCATGAAAATCACATGACCAGTCACAACTAAGCGATATATTTTACATTTCTGTATATTAGGATTAGTTGTAAGTTTCAGGTTAAAAGAAGAGGGTGTGGAGAACTCCTCAGGAAAAGCCGCTTTCATGAATTTCTAAGAATGTAAGAAATGGTGAGAAAATTGCAATTTACTTGTGAATATTTTCTTTCTAGAAGAGCTGGTAAAGTCTACCAAATATATTCCGAGTTGTAGTGACAGACCTTACGTGACATTTTAAATGTAGGTACAGCCCGCAGAGAGATCAGAAAGTCAATACTTAAATTGAAAAATGATAAACTAAAATTACCTTAAACTGCTCTAGATCATCTTTGAGACAGAACTCAAAGTAAAAAGATCCAGCTGAAGCTGAAATTTTACAGGACATTTGAATAGCTGAGACAGCCTTCACAACTAACCATATGCTGAGCATTTATCTACAGTGGGCTTCCTGCTTCCCCTGATGATGTGAATGTTAAATTGCCACTGACTTCTAACAGAACCAAATCAAATACTATAATTATACACTTCGTGCTATCTGTGCTGCACTGTATTATTATCTATAATTGATTATTCAACTCAGTAGCTATTGTTCTTTAAAATGCTTTTGACACGTTGTAGGAAAAGTACTATATTAAACAAAGTTGACGAGCAGAGAGATTTCGGACATTCTGCCACATGTAATGATGAAGCTGGTGCAAACCAGACTAGTTCCCCTTCCAGAAAGTCACATCCAAAATTTTTTGGGTCTGTGTTCCAAACTGATAACCTTCAGCTAAGAAACAGACCTTGCTATGCTGAATATTGTGCAAATGTATTAAGGGGAAAAAAAACCCAAACCTGACTGCTAAAAACTTCTGTACACAGAAAAAAAAATATTTAGCTTGGGGGAAGAAAGGTGGGAAAAGTGCAAAGCAGTGAGTTGTTTACCAGCGAGGTACATTATCCTAAGTTACAAAAGCACAGCCTAGCTCAAGTTTCTGGATTTACCATCTTAAGTCATAGTTACAGACCCTTTTCAATCAAGTGTGAATCAACAGAATCACAGACAGGGAAGGTCTGGCTATTCCTGTCTGCCTGCTCCTGCCTCCCATTCTGGGACAACCCACTTGTCGTCATGTGGCCATGTAGTGGACTGGACTAAATAACAAATCTGGAAGAAAACAAATTATTTTCTTTTACTGGGTTAGTATTCAGTTTTTGTTCTCAGCCCTTAAAACATTCAAACACAAGAATTTCATGCTCTCTTTGAAAATCCAGTAGTCTTTAAATATCTGATAGTTAAGCACTCAGATTCTATTCCCAAAACATGAAAACACTGTGGCCTATCCCCTTAGATTCCCATATATCAACTTATTTGGCTAAGCACAGAAAGCTGTTTTTATATTTCCCTTTCTTACATGCCAGTTAAATAAATAACGGTTGGGTTTTTAAGCTATCTAAAACTAGTAGGGTTAGTTCCAAGTAGCCTCAGTATTTACAAGAAGGCCAAAGTAATGTCTACATTATTTTCAGATTAAGAAAAGAGCCCTGAGAAAAAAAAATATTGTTGGAGTGCAACAAGTTTCCTAATCACAAAAATATTTATTTTCATGTCTTCAGAACACATACTATTGCTTCCCATAATTACAAATGAGATTAAATGTTAACCAATTTAAATCTGTCAAAATATTTTAATAAGTGGGGCAGATGTTCTGTTTTGTTAAGTATCACTATTTACTTTATGAGGTAATAATAACCTTACCTTTCCTCTGCAATAGTTAATAGTAAATGGTTAGAGCTTGCCAAAGAGCAAATAAATCATTACACTAAATACAGGTTGTCAGGCTAGTTTAGTACCTTGTACACTCCATTTTACTTAGATAAATGGCTTAGAATGGGATTTACTCTCTGTGCTATTTTCTAGAAAGATTCTGGCTTTCCTATTGTGTGTAGTTTCATACCAGATTTTAAGAAAGGTACTGTATCAATACATAGATTTTATATTCACTGACTTGTTTAGGTTGCCTTCATGTATGTACAAATGTGAGACAAGCTGCAGACCTCCCAGGAATATCATTACTGAGAGTACTTTTGTACAAAGACTCTGGCTTTCATAAATAAATAAATATACCAGTGCAAAACTCAAGACAGTTTCATAGTATAAAATCAAGACTCTGAAACACTCTTCAGAGTTCTCTTTGATTTAACCATGTTAGTACCATTTATATTTGCTCTTCATCAAATTTTCAATTGTTCAGCTCCAATGAAATGCACAGACACGTTTTAAAATTATTGCTGAACACATTAAGTGTAGATGCCATGCTCTTCTGGATAGCTGAGACATCTTCAGGGCTAAGCACAAGTGGTTCTGGCCAACATGGGACCCTCAGTCCTGAGACGGTTCCTGTTAGGGCTATTACACAATTCAAATCCCATTAAAATCCACCTGTCAGTTAGGAGCTTATTTGTTCTTATAATTATATAGATAATGTCTGCTTTTTGCACAATTGGACATATTTGAAATTTTGTATGGAACAATACTTACACTGTTACATATTTACGTATTTCATTTTTTCCCCCACTTCAAAATTCCTACCATCCAAATACTGAAAAGCAATAATTTGGAAAATTATGCAAAGCTAACAGCTAATAATGGTTGAAGGAAAGAGATCACAAGTTCCGTTGGCTGACATTTGTATAAACTATTTGCAGAAAACTTGAGAAAAGCAACTCTGGCCATGGAAAGAAAGATGAGGTTATGAGTGATCTGTGAACAAGGAAAAGGTCCAATAAATTGGCTCACTTATTCACACTGAATAATTCAAACAGCTTGACTCAACACTAGACATACTCCTTACTCCTTTTAAAGGATTAAAATATTCATGGTTTCTTCTGTCAAATGCCATTATCAGTCTGTAATGTCAGGAGCAATGGTTATCTTCCCAGGGCTGCACAAGGCTTGCATGTGGGTCATCAGCTCCAGTTGTGGAAGCTGCCTGGCAAACACTGCTTCTACCAGTGGTCTCAGAATAAAATCTGTGTATCCTTCTGGTTCTAGCAAAGGTAAGTTCGAACACGATCTCCGTCTTTATGCTCATGTTCTAGTGCCACATAAGCACTTTTGTGCTGCCTGACAGCACTGTGTAGTGATAGCTCAGATGAAGGATATCTACTCCATATCACAGTTGTGACAAGATCACATTAGACAATATCTTTACCTTAGTAAAAAAAAGAAATTCTATTTTCCAGCTCAAGAAAAAACTTCCCTTTGCCTCTTTCCACAGTCGGGCACACAAAGCCAAATGGGAGCAAGTGATGACAAAGAAGAGGGGTGCTGAATCTTAAGTGTTTTATGTCAGAGAAAACCACTACAATGAGCTTTACAGAAGCCATCAACTTCCTTAAAGCAGCTATTGGCATCTCTCCTCAAAAATATAGGGGACAAGGAGCTAATGTGCTGGAGCACATTCCCAGCCATAAGCTTTCGAAGATACTCAGAAGACAGCTTTTCTCTGACTGTATCAACAGTCCAGTCTACTTCAATTCATGTTTTACAAGATGGACACACTTTATAAATTCTATAAGGATTCTCTGTGTATTTGGTAAATTCCTCTTTAATACAATCCAACCTGTTCAGTTTTTCAGTAGATTTTTTTCCCCTTTCTTTTAAAGACATCTTAATTAGTCTAATCCTGACTGGTCTCTTTCCAATGTTCCTGTTGGCACAGTAGGATTTCAATTAACATTCTGCTTTAGCACTGCAAATGCCCTTGCTCAGATTTTTTTTTTTTTTAATGTGCTATTTTGGATGCCATCTCTCTTCTCTTTTCTTCCTCAAAAATTGTTCAGCTTCTAAAAGGTTTTGGAAGCAAAGGTTGTTCTGTCCATTTGTGCTTTCTGAGCTTATCAAGAAATACCCCGCCATTAATTTTATTTTTTTTTCCACTTGAGGGTTAGAGTCTTTGTGTGTTCTGACCACATCACTCACCCCCTTCAATCCCTTCTGGTTTCAAAACAGCAGGTTCATGCTTCTTGTCCTCAGCTTCAAGGCTCTTCAAAACTCCACCCTTCTTTATTTGTCTGTTCTTGTCTCTAATTGCATTTCTCTTTCTCTTTTTCACACACACATACACACACACACTCACACTCTTCCTTCAAATCCACCAACAATAACAATCTTCTCTGCCGTTTGTCAGCTTCTCTCACACACAGCTCCACCCTGCCCCTCACACATGGAGTGCCCTCCCTGAACTGAGCTGTCAGGCAATTGTCCTCGCTTCTTTGAAATCTATCCTTAAAAATCCACCTCTGCTGCAATGTCTACAATAAATCAGCTAATTAATGATGGTTATTTTGAGGGGCAGATGGAATAGCTGACATTTACTTTACAATAATAATTAAAAAAACTCAAAAAATCCTTTTTGTGCAAGTGTGAGTAAGTATCTTAATCTGTGTTAGACTGCTCTTCCAAAGGGACAGAAATATGGATGGAGCAGTGCCTAGATCCTGCAGCCTGTGCACATCATCCCTGACTGATTTTAGAATATGGCAAACTCTCTCTTTCCCTACCCTTCACCTGTTTTGTGTGTTTAAACTATAAACTCTGCAGGGTAGCAACTGTGGATATGTCTACTCTGCATACCATGCAGTAACTGATAACATTTGAGTGGAATAGGAGAGAGTTCTCTCAGCAGTGTGGACTTAATTTACTCAAAAGATATTCTATATTACACAATACATATCCACAGTAATTAACACAATGACGAAATTATCTTAATTGAATTATCTTGGAAATGCACAGAATAAATAAAAATAACAATGCTGAGCTAAGTACTACTGCAAATATGATATAATCATACTTATGTTTGACCTGCAAAAACTCAACTATTTAAACATGTGGGCTCGTCTTCAAAGACACTGCTACCAAAACTATCAATTTATGTCCTCTATATTTATAGTTGCTTACAGGCAAACAAATTCCTGCTGTAGATCTAAATCTGCAAATTTCAGTTCCAATCCAGACTTCTGTAAATTTCTGCTACTTTAGTACAACTGGAAACCTCATCTGTTAGGCTAGAAAGCAGAGGGAGACACATCTGCAGCTAACCACTCCTTTTCATTGCTCTTGGCTACAGAAATTGGCACACCTTAACCACATGGGCCCAATAAACCAATCAGAACTTTCTGTGCTTACTCATCTTCTCTGGAAAACTAGCTTATGTTTGTGGTACATCAGTTTTCAGTTACTGAAAAGAGTGCAAAATATCTACAGGTTGACAAATTTGTTGTAAAACTTAAGTATTTAGAGAATGACAGACGAAGAACAGTGGTAAACCAGGATTGTTGCCACAATAAAACTACTTCAAATTGGAACAGATAATCAAGATAGCAATCTGCAGCAAGTGGATGAAAATTTTCAACTGTTCCAAAAGATGTAGTTAAGTGCAAAGTAACTGATAAGAAAAAGTTCATTTCCACCCCTTATATAGCGGCTGAATAGTGCTGCTTCTTTGTGACCTCATATTACATTCCTCTGCTTCCAAAATCTCCACTAGAAACCATGAAAATAATAAAAATAATAATAGTAATTAAAAAATTAAAGCCAGGAACATGATACATTTTCAGCTCTACAGTATTACAGGAAAGCAACCCAAACTATCCTCACCATGGGCACTGAATGCTGACGTGAATTTTCAAGCTTTCACAACATAGAGGTACAACCATATGGAGACCTAAACATCACCTGAAGAGCCCAAAGGGTCTTCCTGTTCCAGTTCCCCAAAGTGTGACCCTGTTCACAGATAACTGGTTCATGGCTGCATCAGGATTTTCCATTCCAAGGTAAGCCCAGCCATCTGCTATTCAACACCTTCCCGTGAGTCTTCATCCAAAGGAACCTCACCCATGAGTTCTGGGATAAAAGGGAGCACTGCAGGAAACACCCAAGCAAGTCTGCCAGGGTGGAGGAGGAAGATAATCTTTCAATTACAGTTTGCTCTGTACAGGGAGCAAGTGAACATAATTTGTGCCAAACAGCTCGGGTTGACATGGTGCACAAAATCACAATTAATCTGGCATCATCATCCTGTAATACCACTGGGTTATTAGTTTTACCAGTCAGGGAAATATCAACATCTTATTACTTCCTTCAGAAAACATGACATGAGGTGTTTACACACTTTATATTTTGAGCACACAAACCTATACATATCTTTTTTCTTCTTTTTTTTTATTTAAATTAAATTGATGCTTCTAACAGGTAGGGGAGGAATACAGAGCTGGTAATGGTAAGGAAAAGAAGTGTGTGGGATCTTCTTTTGAGCATAGTTCTCCAGTACATTAAATGAGAGTAACAAAAGAGAAATTAAACATAATACTGTGCCATAGTACTATGACATAAGTGTCAACTTAGAATTTCAAATACAATGATAAGAGTCTTCTAATAATTATATAGGTGGCAAACAAGGCTTTAGGGCAAACATCTGTGGCAAAAAATTACTAATGGCATTCTACAGAAAATCAGCTATGACCGACCCTTCCTATGCATCATATTCTGGTAAGGTCAGCTTGGTGGAAAGGTTAAGAGCAGTTAAACACTGACCCATCCCTCCCTAGTCTTTTCCATATTCATAGGAAACTATCATCCATATTCATGCAACAAGATAAGTACCTTGAACATACAGAGGTTAAAAAAAAAAAAATTACTTCTTTACAATCTTATTCAGTGCCATGACACTAATTCCCAGAGCATGGATCAGGACATAAATTAGTGTGTCTGTAAGGCTGGGCAGGACAAGTGAACAGAAAACACAGAACAGCCTCTGGGTGACTCTTAAATATTGAAAATATATGTTCTGAAATCCTGTAACAAATCCACAACTCTTGGACATGGGTAGACCACAAAGATTTCATTACATGATGCATATGGGTGTCTGCCTTTGCACGGATCCACCTGCATACCTGTAAATACACGGATATCTGGAACTTGAATTTCTAGCCCTCACAGGTAATTGACATGAGAGGCCCAAGGCTGTGATATGAAATCTTAGGCCAGTACCCTCAAACAACAACAACAGAATCAAAAGGCACATGCTGTAGTCACT
The DNA here is from genome assembly GCA_013400235.1 of Oriolus oriolus. Lineage (NCBI taxonomy): Eukaryota > Metazoa > Chordata > Aves > Passeriformes > Corvidae > Oriolus > Oriolus oriolus. The sequence continues at coordinate 367,799 of VXBT01002912.1, forward strand.
GTAATACTGGGGTTACTTGTACTTTTTTTTAGCAGAGAACTATCCAGTAAAATCATAGCTTTTAATGTACCTCTTCTTTCGGTGTTTACACTTCTTCTGGTGTGTAGCACTGAACGTATTTGGAGAGGAACAAGGCTCAGAAACACCCAGTTCTTTTGCATAACTTACCTTCCATGCATATAATTTTTTTTCTGTGAATTAACTCTCCAACATAAGTTCTCCTTCAGTATCTCCTTTGTTTCTCTGTCTTCAACTCTATCACCTAAAAAAAAAATTTAATTGCCTAATATTAACTTTACAGTGAATTTATATTTCTTTTGCCCTACCCCTTTTGCAGGTGAAAAACATATCCAATTAACTGGTCCTCCCTCCAAACAGAACTTCTTTCCCTGCCTACAGAAACAGAAAATAATGAACCTCACTAGAATAATATATTCATACAGTAAATGCAAGCTTCACTCCCTGCCCATTTCTTTTTACAGGAAAAAGTTACCTTCTTTCTTCCCACTTCTACAGAAGTATCAGCTCCTTCAGTGCATTTCAGCAGGCAAAATGGCTCAATTTCTCTTGCCACTCATCATTATTATCATAAGGGTGGCAGAGCAATAAGGGAGGCTAGATGGTTAAACTAATAGCTTTCTACTGTACTTATTAGGTATAGATTTATACAGCATCTTCGCAGGCATTAATTTACAGATTTTTAAATGCAGATTCTTTCTTCCAGGGTTCAGTCACAGAAGCCCCGGTGTCTGCACTGGAACTTTGCTGAGACAGAGGTCTGAAAACTTGTGCGTATCCAGAGCACGTGGAGGTACCTCAGCCTCACGTGACTAAAAAAATAAATAAATGCAAAAAGGGAGGGAGGACACAGGTGACCTTGAGTGCTGACAGGGTGGAGAGGCCCCCTGCCACTGCATCCGAGCCCCAGCACTGCCATCCATACCTGGTGCTCACAGCTGCGAGGACACACCCATGGCCAGGGCCAGACTCCAGGGCAGATTTTGGGAAGAGGGCCTGGCAGCAGAAGGCCCATAAATTGTCTCTGAAGATGAAATGGTTCCCTTAAAAACTCCACTCCTGTTTGTGGCATACAGCTAGGCCGGAGGGCCCCCTCTAATTCCCAGACACTGGTGTTACAACAGTACCTTGTGAGCCTTCGCTGCTGTCAAAACAGCCTTTCATTTCCCTACTTCATACTCCTTTCACTCTTCAAGGATAGGTGTAATGTCCAAGCACCTTGCTGCCTTTAATGGACTGTGTATTTATGATGCCCTTCTGAAGCGAGGAAATGATCTTATTCCAGGCAGGTGTGAGCTGCCTGAGCTGTCCCTTCATGGCCCCTCAGCTCAGCCAGTCTGACTTCAGGGCAGGAGAGTTTCTTCACAGCTTTGGGCTGGGGTGTTTTACATCTGAAGCAAATGTGCTTCTCAGCTGTGATACAGAGACCAAGATGCATGTGGGTAAGACAAGGCAGCCAGAACTCAACAAGCAAGTAAAGCCCAAACCATTTCTGGAGCTCCTGAATTCGCATTATGACTTTTACACTTTTCTCATCTTAGATCTTAAAAAGACAGTTAAAAGAAAAATATTAATATCTGTTATTATGCAGTGCATTGTCTAATTTGCCACTTTAGGTTGCACGAGTTGCTGAGTTTCATAAAGAGCACTGAGAAAGTTTATAAATATGTAAGTAAATATTTACTTCCCTTGAGAAACACTTTTTGTCACTAACTGCTGCAAAGGGAGTTTATTATTGATGAAAGCAACTATCCTGAATGTTCTAATTTAATAGAAGCACACAAAAAAAGTCCTATTTTTCAGCTGTTATGCAAAGGAAATTATGAGCCTTTTAAAATTTCATAGATTTTTTTTGATGAGGAAGAAATCAGGCAGAAGTAAATGTTGATTAAAAATATAATCTTTAAATAATTTGATTTTATCTTTGATTCTATAGCAAGAAATGTTTTTGCTTCTTTGTTAGCACTAAAACTGCACTGTGAAGTGGGCCACTGATAGAAGAATTAGAAGATGATACTGCAACTAATAAAAACTCTAGAAGAAAATAATTTGGAAAGAGATGTGGCTTTTAAAATTCAGGATCTATTCCTAACCAAATACCTACATGGGAACATATTATCCAGAGTTGTCTTTAGACAGTAAAAATTAATTGAGAGCCACAGTGAAGGCACACTGTAATGAGAACAAATTACTTAGCATGATGTTCTAGTGTATTTTTTCTGTGTGGCAGACTGAAATGGTATGGAGAGAGATCTGAGACAGCTGGCCACTATCAGCAATGCAGCAATGTTACACCATGTTACCTGCTGACACTAAGATACCCTATTTTTTACCAGTATTCAATCATCCCGTGCAAAGCACCATGGTGTTCCAGGTCACACATGCCCCGTTCCTGTGTGGTTGTCACCTCAAAATACTGACTGTCCAGATTCATTATTGCATCTAAAAGTCATTACAGATTGCTAAATCTGAAACATATTTTACATGCACAATTTTTAGCTCCATCTCACCTGAAGAGAGTATTTGACCCTTCTTTTACCGACTGTACACACTTTGTGACCTCGTCTCTGGACAGATCAAATGGCACATAACAGCAATGCTGGTGACAGAAGCTTGTTTGTACAGTGAGGAGAACACACCAGCAGAGAATTATCACAAAAGATAATGGGAGTATTATATGCAGCAGGGGAGAACAGCAGGTTGCCACATGGGTCCTAGAACATCTGCCCATTTTGCAGGTCAGAACTGGTTGATTTGAAGTCCTTCAACAAATATTGTGTAATTTAAATACTTTTAAGAGAGTCTTCTTGCAAAATTCCACAGGTCTGTGAGAAACTTATGCAGAGAAACTACCTAGCACACTTTGTGCTCTCTTAGCAAAAGCTTGGGGAGAGTCCTCTCAGCAACCTGAGCTATTCAATGTGGAAAAGCTAAGTAGAAAGACTGAGAGTAGAGCAGTAGTTTAGGTTAAAATATATACTGCTGCCTGGGATTACACATTTTTCTGTGTTTATTTTATGTTTCCATTTGTCAGCGTATCTATAGTGAATTCTTTGTGGCTTTGACACATTGCAAGGGAGAAGTTCGTCCTCTGACTAATCTGCAGAAATGCTTCAGTTCTTTGACAATAAGAGTTACGGAACCTTTTGCTCAAGTAAATCAGGCACTTCAGGATTCATGTAGATTTAATGCTTCTTGGAGAAATTGTCCTACATAGGCTTACTTGCCCTAGGATTTTGAGGGCCTTTTAAAGGCCTCTTTTGAATAATAACACACTAAATAGTCTTCCTTTCTGTTTGCCTCCGAAACTTCCAGTTTTCCACTTGGCTCCCAAAGTTCAGTACAAGACACAAGGATATAACTTTGTTTGTTACTTTTTCTTCTGAAAAGGCCACAGTCTGGGCCCCAGGCTGGGGGCTCTTTTTCTTCTCAATCTCTTGTTCAGCATGCCTGCAGAGGAAAGATGCTTTAGCAAAGTGCCCCTTTGCCCATAGTAGAGAATTTACCAGCAAATGTAGATCCCGACCTTGCCAGATATCCCAGCTTCCATGGACAGCATGCCCTACTGACAGAACACTCCTGCCAGGGAGAGCAGGGGGTTTTGGCTTCTGAGTCTATGAGGCCTGAACATCAGCTCTGGAGTCCACTTGTGCCCTGATCTCCACCCACTTTATATTTTATTCTAGAACTCTTTAGTCTTGTAAATAACAAAGCTCAGTTTGGTTTTTACCCAAATCTGCTTTGTGCCTTTTTTAGAATTACATTTTTTAAAAGTCCCTCCACCCCCATCTCTTGTAATCAATAGAACGGGATCAATATCTAAGGGTCAAGACCTTTTCTTTTTCCTGTGGCTAAGCTTTTTCCAGCCTTGCATTTCAAATAAAACCTGTATTCCCAGTCATCTGTAAAAAGGATAGGAGGAAAAAAGCCAGCTGATTAGTGTCTCTCTTTTAGGTCTTAGGGTAATGGCTGCTTTTACCTTTCTAGTTTAATTCAGCACATTTACAAAGCATTAAATCTGTCAGTGTGGCATTAACTTCTATCATGTGCATATTAATAGGAATAGTAATCAAAACATCGAGTGAGTTTGGGTGTTAAAACTGGTAATATTTTCTTTAAGTGCTAGTACACATTTGGCTTGGAAGGTGCTCAATATTGCAAGGGATTTCTAAACTAAGATTTATCTCCTATCTATATAGAAATGTTTTGTGGTAAATCTGCTCATTTGTACCCCAAAGGGCATGACTTTGTCATCATTCTGATGTTTTCATGGAACACATTTGTAAAATACAATTCCTAACTTTTCTTGCTTCCATTAAGAAGAATGCTGATTAAGTGGAATCAGCATGTAAGAAAATATTTAGCAGCTGTTCTCTTACTGAAAAATCATAAATACATGGAAAAATAATCATACATGTATTTTATGCCAATTAGCAAATACTTCTTTTAATTAAAGCATATTGAACATTACGGCATAGTCTTAAAATTACTGAAATCCATATAAAATATAGGGGTAGTGGAAGGAGAGAGAAAACATCTCCATCAATATATTAGGAAGGTTTTGTTAACAAGCCAGCTGAATGGATTCAGAGGGATTCCTGTTTTATATAATTTTTTATAATATTACCTCTATACATTTTACATCATTCCAGTGCTCTCATTAAAAAAAAAAAGCTGCTTTCACTTTAAACAGCACAAAGGATAGAAAGAACTATTGCTTTACTACAAATTATTTGCAGCTTCAGTGTTGCCAACATATAACAGCTGTAAATCAAGGATATATTTTGAAATATCCTAAATCAGTTTTTACAAATCAACACTCTTAGTAACAGCTTTCAAAGAATAAAAGAATACAGCCATGGGAATTCATATTTATGGCTGAGGGTAAGTATGAATTAAATGTATCTATTTCACTTATATTGCAAAGTACTATTATTCAATGGTCCAAAATATTATCAATTTATCTGTATTCACTTTTTATTAGGAAAGAGGTGCAAAACCATGCAGGTTTTAATGATGTAGATAATAATAATCAGGAAAAGAAATACTCCCCAGTGAGGATGAAAGGAATGCATGCTACCTTCTCACAGGCTCAGAGCTGTATCTTTAGGAAAAGAAGTATACACGCAAGAACATTGTTCTGGAACACACTGGAGGAGTTCACTGTCTTTGTCGACTGCAAACTAAAAGCCTTTGCTCTACCCTCCTCTCGTATCTAATCATTTTTGCCTTGCACACACCACCTACACACCTAACACTTCACTGACAATGGTTTGCCTTTCCCTGCTACCCCTCAAACACAATGGAAAGTTAATTGAATGTTTTATGCTTTAGCAATATCAAAGAAATGAAAAGAACGCAGGTTTCAACTGTATTTCAATAATAAGTGCATTAATTTTTACCTTTTAACTGACACTTGTACTAATTTCCTTAAATGCTCTTTTTTACTCTTTTTTGATCTGTCTGGCTTTGTCGGGTCTGATGATGAGGGCTTACTTCAAATGCAAAAAGATTAGCTCTCTTTCCTTTAATAGCACAATTACAGCTTGTGTGATGTCTAAATCATGAAAGATATCAGGGACAGACTTCTAAAGTCGCATCAGTTTATTAAAAAAATGGTAGTAATCATTTTCATATCAAAATAACTCTCATTTCCTAGTGGCATTTAGGAACTGTTGGGCATGCATACACATACACACAAAGATTAGTAGCCATTTACTTCTAATTTGATTTAGATAATTGTTATAAATAACACAATGAAATTAAAAGTCTCTGTGTTAGATTTTCACCTCTACCCAAGATGTTGTTCAGGCACTAAAAGAATATTGCCACATCAAAGCAAGAACCAAGAGATCTGGTTCGACATTTTAAGATATGCCAGAATCTACATCTCATTTTTGGATTTAGTTCAACACGGGACTTAGCACTAAACACTAAAGAATAAATGTGTCTTCCATAAAGATATGTAATACATTTAATCCCATCAATGCTTAGTCTACTTTTTAAATCCTGGATTTAATGTACTTTACCACGAGAGGGCAAGATTAAGATACCCTTTCTCATACTGGATCACACCTACCTCCTTAAGATTACCATTAGTTATATTACAACAGCAAGAAAAGTCCCTAGTCAAGATGTGGGTCTGCAAATGATGAAGTGGAATATAAATCTAAAGGGAGAAGGAAGATTTAGCTTACACTCCAAACTGGCTTTGAATCACACACATTCATGGAATGGTCATGGCTGGCTAAGATAAAGAGGGATAGCAAAACTTGGATAAGGTAGCAGCTATCTTCTTCAAGAATATCCCCTAAAATACTATATTCTGCATTAAAGACTTATAAACATTATTAATGCCCTAAAACATCTACGTAACACGTTGTGTGAAGCAGGTGAAAGAGGAAGGCTGTTGCAGTGATCTTTCTCAAATGTTTTAGGATGTTGTGGCTATTAAATAGTAGTTGCAAAGGAGGATTTGATAGTTAAATCCAGGAGTGAAAATACAAATTGCTTTCGAAAGAGCAAGTACTAGCTTTGATAAATTTTAAGTTCATAACAGATAAAGTGGAACAGTTTGACCCATTGTCAGTCTATTTTAAGATGAACATTTGTTAAATTCTAATGAAAAAATGTAGCACTTAAACTTTGGCAGAAGGACAATTAGGTTTTTTTCCCTGAATTGAATAAAATCACATGCCACTGATTTTTACTTTAACTAGAAGCAATAAATATGAGCTGCAACAGACTCTAACAGCTACTGGCCATATCTACATGGATACAAGCAAAGTTCACTTCAATTTCAAGCACACAAAATTTATGTCTACACCATATAGCTTATCATGCATTAAGCCTGTACACGCAAGAGCCGATTTTCTAGTGTTAAGAACAACTTGCACCTTTTTGACGAGCAGGGCTATAATCAGCCTAGCCAATCAATGCTGTCTGCACCTAGAAGCAAGAAAAAGGCTGAGCAGCTATTATACACCATCAGCTAACTCCCGAACACTTCAGGCAGTTGAGCCTGAGAACTTTTAGCTCAATTTACATTAAAAAATATCCCTCCTGCCACTTATGTGCCACATGCATTAGGATTATTTGTTTGGTTTGAATTTTCAGAGATGCTAGTGAAGCATGGTGGTTGGGGGGACACTGTGCCTCCAGAAGATACTTGAGAAACTTTATAGGGGAAACAAACTCCCAGTTTTCCTAGTCACAGTCAGTAGATTTATGCTTTACTATAGTGAGAATGAACATTTAGAGGTCATCCATTGGTAGATGCTATATGGGTCTGTCCATGGAGAGAAGATTTCGGAAGTGGATAATCTTTGCATTCTTAGGCTCTGCTTTGAATATGTTGATTAGAGAAAAAATAACAAAGGCAGACCAAAAAGAAACACCAGAGGACTGGAAAACCTCTGGAAGAAAAGCTGGTAGTGTCATTTTTAAGGTTGAGCTAAGTGGAGAGAGGGCTGTCTGCACAAGTTTCACTTCTGTGACTGACTTTTGCACAAACCCAAAATAATTAGATGCACTGGCTCAGGACTTTTAGCACTGACACAGCACATTGTGGCACACACAATGTGAATTCTTATCTTGAATGCTGGCTTACTGTCTTATAAACACAGGGCATAAGCTCTCAGACTCTAGTTTTAGCCTGTCTGGACAGAGAAAACATAATATGGCACTTTGTCAGGCTTGAAAGTGAGCACACTGTCCAGGTGGAGCTAGCTGGACTGTTGCTGGCCAAAAATATATTTTTGCTCCCCAGTAAGGCTCTTATAATCATCCAGTGATAACCATCATACACATTCCCATTCCAGGCCATCAGGGCCAGGTTAGGCAATGCATGGTTTCAAGAATATTAATAGAAATGGTCTCTTTTTAATAACTGAGATGTGTATGCTTGAGAATAAAAAGATGAATATTTTATGCTTTTGTTTATTTGAATTCCATTTTATCTTTTTAATACATTAAATTCCATGTTACTTACCACTTTAAAATGATGACTGGGGGAAAAGTTTTGCCTTTATAAGTTTAGTTAAAAATAATAAAAATTTACAAAATATTTTCCTATCATTTTAAGAATGAATTACTATAGATGGAAAAAAAATATTTTATCCAGTAACAAGATCAAACTTTTAAATTGTCTTAATTAACAAACTTAGTAAAAAATGAAGATAATTCTTTTTCAGAATTTCCAGAAGACAAATTTTAAGGGAGAGGCCAGGGTATAAATGAGTCCTACAATGACAATTTTGACAGAAGCATAATCAGTTCTTAATAGAATCTATTGCACTGTTTTATGGTAATTGTAATGAAATATATGGGCAGAAGTTTCTTTTACCCTTAGTATGTCCATGCTTCTTCATACATACTTCTGCCATTAGGATCCAGCCTGCTTCTCCCTCTCGTGCTGAGCTTATTGAATTTCTATCTGTCTACATCATCTACAATTTCCTACTGAATTAATTCTTGTAGCCTAGTTCTTGAACCTATTAAATCAGATTTTCAGTCTGTACTCCACTGAAACTTAACTGAAACTTCTCTTAAAGGTAGTTCTTTTCTTCGTCTACTCAAATTCCAGGGTCTAAATCTTCTTACCTTTCCCTGTGACATCTCAACAGGTTTTCACACAACCTGCCATCCTTTCTCTATGAAATCTTGTCTTCTTAATTTTTTTTTTATTTCAAATTATCTTTCTGTTCTTCTATCTCTCTAAACAATGTCTTCAACATCTCAGTGCACACTCCTCATCTCTATCCACTACCTCCCGCCCCTACCTAATACAGAAGGTAACACAGGGCCTTTTGTTACTAATATCTTTTCTGCAATGTAATCTACATGAATAAACAAGTATTTACAGTGTAGTAACTATAAAGATAAGACGAAATCCAAGCTATGGTAGATAAGACAGTATAGCTGCTTTTTAAAAAAAAAATTAACTGTTTCAATAACAAATTGAAAAAAGGCAAACATAAGGCAAAGTTATCCTCTTTCTAAGCTCCAGGGAGGGAAATAATGTAGCTTTAATTGTGTCTTGTTGAAACTGTCCATTTGAATGGCTATCCCTTTTCTGACATGGTTGTTTTTGTATCGATAACTGTTCCAAATGATGTCTTTTCCTATTACAGTGACATTCTGTCAGCAGTTTGTGCCTGGTGAAAAAAAGTGAGGCACTGAAGCAAAGCAGTCTTGGCAAAATGGAGAACGTGATATTTGGCATGATCTATTGTTACTGTCTTTAAAAACACCTTCAAAGAATATATTTTAATTCTTTGAAAGTCAAATCCAAACATCAGTGTTTTCTTTCAGGCTCTATTTGGTAAAGAGACGTAAGAGTCGCCTACTCTAAAATGGCATTACTTTTCCAAATAGAGATGTCAAAATATTTGGTATATGAAATCTGGCTTTCTAGATATTTGTGGTGGCTGTGTGGTGGGTTGACCTTGGCTGGATGTCAGGTGCCCACCAAGCTGCTCTATCACTCCCCTCCTTGGTGGGGGAGACAGAGAAAAATAAGAATGAAAACAACCCTTGTTGGTCAATATAAAGGCAGTTTAATTGAGCAAGAGAAAAGGTTGAGCATGCAGAAGCAAAGAAAACAAAAAATATTTATTCTCTGCTTCCAGAAAGCAAGGTATGTCCAGAGACTTCCTGGGAAGCAGGGCTTCAGTACGTGCAGTGCTTGCTCCAGAACACAAGTTTCATAAATAACAAATGCCCCCCTCTCCTCCTCCTTGTTATTAGCTTTTATTGCTGAGCAGACACCATACTGGATGGAGTATCCCTTTGGTCAGTTCAGTTCAGCTGTCCCAACTGTCACCTCCCAAGATCTTTCCCACTCCCAGACTACTGGCAGAGGGGGTCAGGGATTGGGGTTGGAATTTTGGAGGGACAACATTGATGCTGCTGGAGCACTCCTCAGCAATAGCCAAAACACTGCTGTGTTACAACTTTTCAAGTTACCAGTGTAAAGCACAGCACTGTGAGGGCTGCTACAGGGAAAAATTGCATCTCAGCCAGACCCAATACACAGGGCTAAAGGTTTGCTCTTCTTTTGGACAGCTTGCATTGTCTTTCTCTGTGGAGTGATGGGTCATATATATATATATATAAATAGGTATGCATGTATGTATGACTTACCTTTTTTTAAGGTTTAGGGTGGTTTTGTCAATGTTAGATCAAAACAGTTGCTACAACAGATAAAAATAGATGAGACCCAATCACACAGCAATGACACTGACTTTACTCAGATTGAATGCAAGAAGAGGAGGTCAATTTTTTTTTAATTGCAAGTGGCTAATTCACTGATTACTAAAAACTGTTCATGAATAATTTATATCTCAAATATTAAACTATGTATGGGATGAGTTACTGGGGAGACTACAAAACCACAAACCTGCAACTCTTCCTTCCTATAAAGCCTATCCTAGGACTTGACCTGTGTAACTTGGACTATTTATTTGTTTTAATGATTAATCTTAAAGTACATAAATATCTGAGTCATTTATGTAACTTTATTGGAGAAAAGTATTTGCAGTTTTAAGAAATGGTGATTAACAAAACTAACCAAATAAAAAATTAAAATCTCATGAGACAAATTTATCTTTACTGCCTTTTATCATTATTTCCCTTACACATTGTGATGCATGGGAGGATTCATCCCAGTTTGAAACAATGACAATAGGAAAAGAGAGAGAACACAAAGGTTCAGGAGATGAATTTCACAATTAGATTCTTCATCATAACGACAAATATAAGCACAATGCTCAATTTTTTACTTTTTTTGCCTAGCACATCACAAACATTTTCATCCCTTACTACACTTCTGGAAGTCTTAGCCAATATATAAGTCTTAGCGGTTCCATTTTACAGCCAAGAAATTAAGGCATATTGAAGACTAAGGTTTTATAAACAAAGGCTCCCAGTTTGAGGCACCAGGGACCTGACAGATGAAGGTTTGAGTACTACAAAATTATGATAAATGGAACTACAAATCGTCAGCTTCTGAAGACCTAGCAAACAAGCTCTCCTCAAATTTACCAAGCGAGACCAGTGAGCTTTTTTTGAAAATGCCATCCTAAACAACCCAGTGGACCTCGGAGTTGCATCTTACTGATCTCTAAACCTGGTTTCCATTCCCTATACAGGTTTTCGGGGAGAAGTGGATCCTGAGGGTAAATGTTGCCCACTTGCTGAGATGGTCCCTGCTTCTCTCCTCTGCGCAGGACAGGTACAGAGCTGTGGCAAACAAGCTCAGGACGGCCCACAAACCAGACAGACTGATCCAGCGTAGGATGTATTCCAGCCTGGACATTGGCAAACGCTAGTCCCTGGCACCTCAGCAGTGCAAGCCGAGGCTCTGCCGTGTAGCTTCCTGCAGAGCTCCTGCTTCATCTCCCGTGCGGCACCTGGGACCGGGGCTGGGCTGAGCTAAGGGGAAGAGTGCCACCTACTGAACCACGGGCCCGCAGCTCCCGCGGCTCCAGCCAGCGCTGCTCCGCGGGGAGAGCCCGGACACGGCCCAAGCAAAGGGCTGGCCACGGGCTTGAGCTGGAAAACAAACGCACACCATCACACTGGAATGAAGGGAAAAGACAGGGCTGGATCATCGAGCAGATGTTGCTAAGTGTTACCAGGCAGGCCGGTATGCGCCTGTGGCTGTCGTGCATATGGCAGTGCACAAGAAAATGATGCCTTTTAAATGTCGATTAATGTCTATTTATATATATATATATATATAAATTTATATAATATATAAATGTATATTTATAGGTATATTTAAATGTCTGTTAAATATACTGAATTTTGATAATCACTTGGCTAGAGAAAGGCTAGAGTGAGCTTTCCTCTCAACTGTTTACCAATAGGGTTGCTGAAGCCCATCAGAGGAGAGGACACAGTGGTGAATCATGTGAAAGTAAAATGCAGAGCTTAAGGACCTCCTGTTTAAAAATACTTTTCTTTCCAGTACTTTTATAGATGCTTTTGTTTTAATCTTGGGACCCATCTGTCTATCTACACAATTTCATATCTATTATGCAGCTGCTTAGCTTGCACTGCTGAAATACTTCCTCAGTTCACTCAGGATGTCCTGTTTTATTTACAACCACTCAGAAACACCTGAAACTGACATTTTTCATGTAGAATCCATTATGTGGCAGAGTGCCATATTTACATCAATACCTAAAAATATGTACAAGACTCCTCTGGAAACCCAGCTACCTTACTTTTCAGTCCTGCTCAATTCCGGAAATAATATGGAATTTAGATCTTTAGCAATATTTCAGCCTCAAACATTTTCAAAAGACACTATTAAAAAAAGAAAAACAACAAACAAAAAACCCCCACCAAAACAGATTTGAAATGGTTAAACCTTTTATTATTCACTATGCATTCATAGTAAATTGTGTAATAGTTTTCATGTCTTAATTACTTAAATTTTATATTGAGCTATAGTGATATTATCTCTCTTTTTGTCTCCACACAATTGTATTTTATAATAGCTTTTATTAGGGCCTACATGAATGGAATTTAAAATGAACACATCATTTCTGTTACTTCTGCAGTTGAGAAAAGAGAGTGCTTTTCTGATATTTGGCGTGAAAAGTGCTTTCCTTTGTGTTTTATGACATATAGCAAATTGTATTAGTTAGGGACACATTTTGAGCAGCAAAGTAACTAAGAGGAGTAGAGAGCACTTCTGTCACTTCTAGTGACTTCACCTCAGCCTGAAAGTGGGTACATAGCCCAGCATTTTCCCCTTAGAAAAGTTTGGTCTTGTTCTCATTGAAATAAAAGGCAAAACTTCCACTGGCTTTCACAAGAGAAATATGGGAGTAGCAGATACATAAGCTAATTGAGTGTTTATACAATCTGCCTACCTGCCTTTGAAAGCAAGGTCAGCTCTACCTCCTCTGCCAGCAGTGTGTACCTTGATACCATCATGAGGCCCTCCATGGCTCAGGCTGCTCCTTGCATTTGGAGTGCCTCCTTGAAACCTGGCTGCTAAGCCATTTCCTTCACCTGTATGAAATCCTTCCAAAAGTCTCCCTTCTGTCAGCACACCTACACTCAATCTGTGTGTAGGATGTGCAAATAAATTTAAATAAATATTTGTTTTCAATTGTTAACAGAAATAGCAAGGTATGCACATCCAGGGCTTAGACACACAAACAAGATCCCATAAGGTAACAAGTTTCTGTTGAGCTGCAAGTATTGCTTGGAAGCACACTGTTCCCCCCACAGCAATTGCAAGGTGAGTCAAGTCAGCCTCACACACCTGCACAGTGAGCTGAGCCCACTCCAGTTACCATGCATTTGTTGGAGCCCAAGAGGACACGTGTGGGCACTACCACACATCAGCTGGCACTCGGTAACCCTTCGGTACAACTCGTTCATCCAAACTTATTATTGTCCCAAACTTATTAATGTCCCTGCCATTTCTCACAGGTAGTTTTGGAACTGTAATATAATCATTTAAAATGTGTGTATAAACACATGCTATGAAATCAAGGACGTGGGAATCTATTGGTTCTCTTTTAAAAATCCTTTAGACAGACTTGTGCTTACTCTTTCATTGTAAGTTAATAAAATATAGTTTAAAAGCCTATTTACAAAAATTTTAGTGGCACCTGACCATCATGAGATGCATTGTTTACAGTTCTTAGGCCAGTAGAAGATGTCAACAAGAAAAGAGGGTATGCTAAGAGCACCATTCCAAAACATTGACAGAAAAATGAAACCTCTGAATTTCACTCATCTCTCTCTAAATGTGTGCTTGTGAGCTCCAATCTTGCCATTCAATCGGTAGGCCAGATTCCGCGTTCAGTTATCATGTCAGTAAATTTCCACCCAATGACAAAAGCTGCGAAATGTCACCTTATTATACACCACAGCTCTTTGTATGGCTGGCAGAGTTTGCCCAGAAGTTCCATTCAGTCCTCCTCTTGCTAAACGAAGTGCCTTCAATGCTGATCTCCAAGAATTCTTGTTCATTCGGAGCACTTTTTTTCTGAAAATGGGTTCCTTTTTTTTCTCCCTCTTTTTTTTTTTATTAACATGTCCACGCTGTTACTAAACATAAAGGGTTTCTCAAGGAACCAATTTTACCACTTTTGTTTGGGTGTTATATGGATGTTCAGAATAGAAATCAAGGGTACAAAAATAGATTTTCTTGATTTATGAGACATTCCTGTTTTCAATTCACCATCAGTATGTGCAGACACGATGCAGTCAAGAAATGAAGCATCTGGTTCTCCCACGTTTCATTTATGAACTTTAGCACCAGATGTAAATCATTCATAAAATCCCAAAGTGTTGGAAGAGTCTCTTCCTTCATTTTAACAAACATATATTCCAAGTACTGTACCTAACACTTCACATCATTTGTTACAAACGATGGGATCTGAATTTTAATGACTTCCAGAAATAAATTTCAAGAAAGAAGGAAAGAGGAAGAAAAACAGGTGAGTGTGGCATTCCTTGTTTCTGACCGTGAATTCACTTTGAAACCAAAAGATGTCACTTTAAGTTATTATAAACAAACTCTACGTGTTATTACCTGCATACAGAATGTTTTGAAGAGAACAAATCTATTACCTTATATCTATTCTTCTCCCAAATCCTTTCCATTAGTGTCACATTCATGTCAGCAAATGCTGATTCAACTTCAAATCTGAATTGCTTTCCTATTCTCATCCGCCAATCGCCCTTCCTCTCCTCCTTCAATCCTCCTTTCAGTCCCATTTGTTCAGAGAGCCCCTCTTGCCTTTCTCTCAACATATGTAATCCCTTCCTCCTCCCTTCCCACTCCTTTGTTTCACTATGTGCATTGAATTTCATAGGATAACTCACACTTTGGGAATTAAGCACCTGCCAAAATAATTATGGGATCAAGGCCTATTCTTTATGTCAAGGAAACCTGTCTTCTTTGCCTACGAGAATCCTTTCAACAATATGCATTAGACAACGCTTTCAACAACAAATCAGTCTTTTCTGGCCCTTTTTAATACTGCATTTCTTACATATTAATTTAGCTGCAGAGTTATCAGGTGAGCATTTCATGCTCTGAGGTTGCCTGACAATGTAGAGAGCTGAGGAAATGCTAAGGAGGTGCCCAGCAGGTACAGCAAGAAGGCTCCTTTACAAAGGACATCCTGCTGGAGAAACCACTACATGAGGGAACAATGGAAGCAAGAGGATTCACAGGATCTCAGATCTCCCTCAGTTCTGCATTCCTCCTGAAACCCTTCCCAACGTGCTGCTTGCTGCCGTTCAGGGCAGCTCTCTTTGCTGTCCTCTCTCTCATTCTACAGTTGCTTAACTGCTAAACTTCTACATGAATGGGTGCAATTAGCCTCAGTTTAGACAGCAGCAGTAGAAAAATAGGGTAACATCCACATAGTTCCAGTTGTAACAACCCCTTGGATAAACTTTCTTTAAAAGAAACTTTCCTTTTACTTCAACATCTGGCATTTGTTTGACTTTTTATTAATACCCAGAGAACTAGTCACTACTGTAGCCGAGCACCTAGATAACACCACATTTACCTCCAAGAATGGACTTTAGACAAGGAAGAGCTTTCCCACCAGTGCCCAGGCTGTAGGCAGACTACATGAATTGATGAGGCTGTGGAGCAGCCTCCAGATATACCCCAGCCTGATGTGCAGCACGTTCTGCAAGGACATGCTGGGAACGAAGCAAGTTGCTTTAGTCAGGCTGGGAACACAGCAGGGGCAAATCCAGGGGCTGTAAATCTCATGCAGAGATCACAGCTGCAGCCATAGCCCACAGTTTACGGCACAAGCTGTAGATCAGTTGCTTGGGTGCCTTAAGCACTTGGGCAGAGAAGGATTCTTTCCAGTCTCCTGCAGCCTTGTTCTCCAGCACAAACACTAATTGTTCATCCCCTGCCCAGAGACAGTTAATTCCCCTTAAAACTTGAGGGGAAAAAAAAAGGAAAAAAAAGAAAATAATATCTTCTCTTGCAGGCAAAACTCAGCAGCAACTTTTGAAGCAGAGCAGATGTTCAAGTGTGGGGAGAAAAAGTTGCACTGCACAATTTAAGGCACCAAATGAATGATACTGTATCAAATCAGAACTTCGGGGGAGATTTAGGTAGACGCACTCTGAATGCTGAAGCTGAAATCCAGCCTGAACATGGGGAGTTAAGGTCTCCATTCCTGAGAAATGTGATACAGGAACTTAATTGCCGAGCGTCTCAGCCTCCTACGTCACTCCGAAGATCCTGTTTCCAGGAGCATAGCTGACACCCCGCTGGGACATTGGTTATGGGAGGCAGAGTGCCCATAAACCACCAGCACCGTCCCTCTGTGGCCAGGGCATCTCCTGGCAGGTGTTAAAGGTGACGTGTCCCAAGGCTTCATCTCACAGCCTCTGGCGCAGTCTCCAACCCAAACCAGTGCCTGTCCTGGCAGGGTGGGGGGCTGCACGTGACTGCAAATGCTGATGGATTGCTACTAGACATGATCAAGCCAGGAGGAAAGGATGGAAAAAACAGCATTTTTTTACAAACGTGCTCGTTTTTTTAGCAACAGTTTTAAAATAATTTTAAAACAATTTAAGATTTTCTGCTATAAGAGAAATGTTGGTACAAAGTTCAATTATTCCTTCAATCAAAATTTTTAAGAATTATAAAATTTTAAATTATAATAGAAAAACATCAAGATGCCTTTCTTCTTAAAAAAAAAAAAAAAGAGGATCATTTCCTATGAATCATTTTCTATGTTTCCTGCCTTGCTTCCTTACAACCCAAAATTCATCTAATTCAATACTGTATGTAGACTGCAGCCTTCAATCACTAGTGCCATGTATAAATATAAAAAGGTGATCAGTTGTACTCTAAGAGGCTTCCCTGTTAAAGATGATCATTCCAAACCTCGTATCTACGTCTTCCTTACAAAAATTCCAAAGTTTTAACTATACGTATATTTATAAGGATATCATCTTTGCCAGACTCCTTTTAACTTGGGTATATTTTGGTAATACTCATCCACATTCTGTAAGCCCTATTCAAGTGGAATGGGTGCCTTGTTCCATAAGTAATTCTTGATGACTTCAATAAACCAGTTATGATGCAAGATTCTTAATTTCAATGAGAGTATCTGACTATGGCTTCTGTATTCTGAAAGTCACTAGTGGCAAACAGTGAATAATGTACAAATTAATAAATTAATTTTTTTTAATTTTTTATTTGACCTAAACTTTAATTTATTTTCAAAACAGGCATAACTATTACACCTCTGCCATTTTTTCTCTTTCTAATTTTATCTATTGGGGCAGTCCAGTCAAAGGAAAAAATAATATTAGGAACAACATCAGTTCAGGTAAGTCATGCCTGCTATATGAGAAACACCACCAATTTTATTATATTCCCCACCTTCATACTGTGTCAGAGCCTGCAGCCTGGGCCTTTCAGAACTCCAGAAGCACTGCTTAGAGTCTCATCTTAGTTCCACAGTGCTTGGGTGGTCTGTCTCAAACCAACCAAGGCAGGAATACCACCTCCTTGATCCATAATGCGCTCATCCATTTCACTTGTCTGCTCAGACATCCCAGGCCAATGATTTATTTGCAGAAGTGAAGCTAGAAAAACCTCCCCCCTTCTAAACATATGTACACATACTTTTATAAACTGGCTGAAATATTCAGTAACATCCCAGTGGGGAATGGGGTTTCCCCCCTCCCTCTCCTACGTGTTCTGTACAGTTTCCATTATTATTTGATAAATGTGTTATGACACACTATTTACCTCGGTCAGCAGCTCTGGGGAGCTCTGTGCAGCTTTGCTCCCCACCTCTGCCACCCACTAGATATTTCACAAATAAATCACATTCCCAGATTAAGACAATACAGTTTGGTACTGGAAAGGGAGAAGAGAGGTAGGATGAAATTTGCTGTATGAGGCTTTGGTTTCATTTCTCTCTTTCACTTCTGAGCCATGTGGAGCTGGTCCTTAGCCTATAACACTGGTATTGCCTCAGTCAACTCCTTTTTTCTTTCAGGGGCAGGAAGACATTCTCTGTTCAATGTGCTAATTCTCCATGCTTGAGGTTCCCAGGGAAATATTCAGAGCTCAGTTTTCGATACAGGAAGGAGCAAGTCTAAGTATGTCTCTTGTAATGCACATGTTCACAGGTATTGAAATAATCTTTTCCAAGGGCAGGAAGTGAGCCAGGATGTACCGTGTGAAAGAAGGTTTGCAGTCCTCTTCTGCTGAAAATTAAAAAAATATATTTAAGATGAATGATCACAGAGAGTTTTGTGGGACTTGCTCAGTAGCGTATTACAGGCAAAATTTGTGGGGCAGAGGATGTTACCCTCCAAAGTAGTTACCAAATGACATTACTGCAGCAACTTCACATACTTTCAAAATAAGGCTTGTCAGGGAAAACTGAACGTCATCGCAACTTCTTTTTATGTCAGTTTGATACCAAAATACCAGGACACCATGAGTAGGGTCTGCAGACACAGTGAGTGGTTTGGGAAGCATTTTGGAATCAGTGATGCAGATGTGTGAGCACATATGTGTGTGTCCAAATGGGGCAGTATCAAACCTGATTAAGCCTGTTTGCTGGAAAACTACTGAAAAGTGTATCTTTCCTAGAATCGCAGGTTGACCTTCCAAAATCAAGCACAACCAAAAGCTCAAATGAAATTTGGTCCAGGAGAAAAAGTAGCCAGCTGAAGTAACTGAAAGTGTTTCAGAGAACACCACTGTTCCAAACGCTGCCTTGCTTATCCCACCAACACAGAGTACTATCTGCAGAAAAGGCAAGAACACAATCACAGTATTGTTGATTCCACATTCAAAAGTATAAATTAATAGTCTCTTTTTCTTTGCCATAAATTAAAAATAAAAATAACAAGACCGACTGAGAATCACAGGAGTTTTGTATTTTTTCTTCTGTGTTACAGTTGCAATAATTTTTAAAAATAAGTGAATTATGATAGAAGCATACTAGTATAAGAAAAAGAGTGCTAGTACTTCCTCTCTAATGACTTCACGCACCTGACAGGGTGCCTCAGTTAAGTTAGTGGAAAAGCACCTTCAAACTATGCTCAAAGTGATTTATGTCATGCACACCCTCAGATAGCCAGAGTCCTTGCAATCCTTCTTTGAGCTCACTAACAAAAGCAACATGGGGAGGTCCTCCCTTCTGGGCTATGTGGCTCAATGCTCATGACTTTTCCTCCTTCTCCTGTGCTTGTATAGAAATTTTAAGGCTTTTTTATCCAATATTTCCTCTTACATTCATATGAGGAAGTGAAAGTTATGCTTTCTCATCAATGCTGCCAGGCTAGGCTTCACCCTTCAGTTAAGATAAGTCAGCCTGAAGAGAAGTAGAACAGTCACAGACCTTCTGTCCTAAATATCAGACCTCTGTGTAGGGATGCAGAAGCTGCTGCTGGTTCCTCTTCTGTACATCCTAGAATAGAAACCAGTTACAGAACAGTGCCTGCAAACTGAATTTGCAGATGCAACAAAGCCTTTCCCAGCTCCCACATACATTTGGAATACAACTCCTATCCCTTATGTCCTCTGTGATATTAGGGTGAAAGATAAATGTGCTTACATTTATAAGCAATGACCTCAATAACATGAAATGTGGGTATTTCCCTATGAACACAGAAGTAGTAAAACCCCAGTAAAAGCATCCCCCCAAATTCCTATATTAAGGAAGAAATTTAGCAAATTTTTGTCACAGGTAGTATTTAAAGATCTGAGCTATGTAATGAATGGAATGCTGTATTCTGACAGATTACAATAATATGTGGCATTAAGCAAAAAACATGGTATGATGATGTAAGGGGACATGGCACACTCTACAGATGATAATTCCTGTCTGTGTCAGCAACAATATGAAAACAAAAGCAAAACGCAGGACAAATCCTGCCAGATAATTTAGAGATAAGAATTATATACTGGGAAAAAATTTGGAATGTTAGTTTGATTTTGTAACTGGCTCAAATGCCAATATTGGGGTTTCAGCATACCAACTTACATTTCTGTAATTATTGAGTCCAGATTGTCTTGGTGTGTATGTGTCGTGGTGTCTTTGTTTCTCCTTAAGCCTGTTGAAGACATGAACAAATTTCTAAAATAATGGAATTTCCAGACTTTTGCTTTCTGTTCATGAGTCTGTCAAAATATAAAAATAATTAAAGTAAATCAGGTGAAGTATATATGTTGCTTTTCTAATAAGAAGCAGGTTAAAATCACCAACCTAAAAAATAACCCAGATGTTATAGACAGTTATCAAATTTCAAAGATGAATCAGTGGGAGGAAAAAAAAAAGGAAACAATTGTATGCTGTAATAATTTTTATAGTCATTCTTCCCTTTTTACAAATGTTTAAAAAATGAAAAAGTTTGTCAAAGCAGTCAGATTATTTCATCAGAAGACAAATGAAACCCCAATGTCGTACAAATGTTTATCCTATATCCTTCATTTCCCTGTCAGAACAGTGCCCCAGCTAGGCAAAGATAATTTTTGCTATAGTTAGCCTGGCATCAGGAGAAGGCTGTTTGACTAGCCAGCTAATTTTGGCTTGCTGAGGGATAATTAGCATAAACTATTTTTTCTAGCCACTTATTCATTTTCATTAAACTTACAGGAATTTAAATATTCCACTCCTCAATCAAGTTTGTCAAAACTGGGCCTTGTTTTCGATTGGCTTTGGGCACAGCAGACAAACAGTATAGTTACACAAACCTTCATTCCTAACAGAGCTGAAGCAAAAGCTCAAGTGCCTCTAAGAAGGAGCGTAACCTGAGCACTCAGAATAAGGTTATAAATTAAATTAGAGCAATTTGTTGAACCTAGACAGAACTGAAAGATTTTCACCATGAAAAGTGGATCCTGGTTTGCAGTAGCTTTATATTGCAATTCCTTATTTCCACACCTCTTTCTGTCAGTGTGTATCACCATGTCTAGTGTAACACCACATAAAATTTCCACTGCCATCTCATTCCTCCACTTCCTCTCTCAAGTCCATAAGGATGATCCTGGTGTATGACACCCCCAGATCCTTCTGTGACTGCAGGGCAAGGGGCAGGCTGTGCTGTGCTGAGATGAGAGCCCCACGATGGCTGCCAGGCCAGCCTGTGCAGGTGGGATAGTGGCCAGCACAGCATGGCACATGGAGCAGGTGATGGCTGCACCAGAATTACAGCCCTTTTCTCAGGAGGGTGCAAAAGACATGTCCCAGTTTGGCACAAACATCAACTTTTAGGAAGTGACTTAAGAACTTTGCATTTCTGATGGCCAACAGCTTGCACAATTAGTGGGGGAAGAAGTTGATAGACAGGTAAACATCATGACAGCACATGTCTCCCTTAAAAAACAGACTAAAAAGATGAGGAGACTCATGTTCACCTGATTGTAAAGGGTTTCCTGCCACTAGGCTGTGTTTCTGTGACCCCAGTCATTAAATATATTTGCTTTTCCCTATGTTGTCTAATAGTGGTTTGGCAGCCACCCTCCCTGTGACAATGACTCAGTGTGCTGCTTTTCCTGTCTTATTCTATGAAACACATCATTTGATGTGACTAGCACAGCTCATTTTGATGAGTCACAGAGCCAGGAAATACAAAGAAAATGCATTTTTCTGAAGGATGCAATTCAAACAAATGTTAGAAAAAATATAGTTAAAAAAAATTCTTCATCTTAAAGTTGTGCACATGGTATAGTTCATGTCGACCTACCTACATGGTACAAAGTCGTTTTTCTGTGTTAACATTCATTACATGTCCGATTAATCTGGAAAATGGGTGGGGAGAATTCATGGAAGGACATTCTCTCTGTCCATGCTACACAGTTAACATCCATTTCTTAGAGAATCCTCATAAAGCTGAGCCTCATTTTCTATTTCCTAATGTGTAGTCTGTAACTTCTGCCTTTATTTCAGTTTATGCTTTAAGAAACTTGTATTCTAATTTGATGGATCCAATTTAAAAAAAATCTTTTTTTTTGCCTCTGCTTGGAAAAAAAAAAAACAAAAACAAAAAAAACCCCCAAAAAACCCCAAAATAACAAAAAACCCACCCCAGACTCTGAATCTGCTTTTTCCCTTTTCCAGCCTAGATCTATAACCACAAAAATATTCTACCCTTATATGTGGTTATAGATGTTTATCCTATTTATGTAGGAAGGAAAAACTATATGGATTGTCACATTTCTTTATCTAGGATTCTTTATAATTGGGAAAGAAAATGGCCAGAGAAAGGGAGTTGCTGCAACCTTCCTCCTTTCTCTGACCTTAAGCAACTGCCTCTCCTCCAGCAAGAGTAGAGTGGGGAGTGGAGAAGAACCAGGACAATAATACAGCTCTTCTACACTGCTTCTTATCATTGTTTTACTGGAGTGAAGCAAATTCCCTCTGCTACAGCCACTGCTTCATCAAGGATTTGGAGAGGTTATAGATACTTTTATTACTGTTGTATTCTTTAGAATACAGGAAAGTTTTCTCATCATCTCCCTTGACAAAAGCAGCAGCTCGAAGATCAGGAATGCAATAAGAGCTCTTCCCCTGCCTCCCCTCCAGTCGCCCCAGAAGTTTGCACTGCCACACACATCAGGAGATGTGTCATATTTCTCCTCCTTCCTCCTCTCAGGAGCTAATAGGGAAATAGAGAATGTTTGACGCCAACACCTCAAAAAAATCATTGCTTGCTGCAGAAAGGGCATAGGAGCTCGGGGTAACACAGCAGAGATCGTTTGGACTGGACATCAGCAAGAGCCAAACTGACCTGGCTGGAAAATCTTTGCAAAAATCTACAGCTGCAAACAGCCAGACCACCAGTGAGCAATGAATGAATGTAGAGCATGGTCACTACAGCCTTTTTTTTCCTAAAGGTAGAGAAATAATCAAACTGAGCACCATCACCTCCTCTCCAGTTACGACCAAGTGCACGCACTATAGCATACTCTTCTGAATAAAAATAATGTACTTATTTGAAAATAAAGCATGATTTTTTTTTTAAGTAAATGGCAGAGAACAAAGTGCACAAGGCCAAACTTTCTAATAAATGAGATTTATTATGGGAAAAAAAAGTCCAATAATTGCATTTTCAGGGGAAAGGTCATTAGTACTTAGAAAGAGGTTAATAGAACAATATTAATGGCTTTTTACAGGGCAAAAGAGATAGATGCAGCATTAATATGAATGAAAACAAGAATGAGAATGCTCCCTGTTACCAAAGTTTAGACTGAAAATTCAGAAGGTCAAATTAGCCTTTCATATTCCCCAAAATAAAGAATTAGACAGTATAAAATGTTATCAAGCTTTTTTATTCAATGAGTTTAACAGAAAGGAGAGGAAGAAAGTGATGAAAAGTTTTAGCCTGAAGCCAACAATTAGAAGCATGGCTCAAGTTCTGTGTTTCTGGGAGACTCTAAGGGAAGATTGTTGAAGATAAAAGTCAACATGAGTCCATCACTGAACTTTTACTAAAGCAGTTGCAGAAATTCTGTCTATTTGGCCAATATTTTAGATTAGACTAATTTTCTAAAGTAATGGAAAATTGCCAGAGATAAAAAATGATTTGCAATATACATTAATAATAATATTACATTACACATCCGTAATGCTGTCCATGCAAAAGTCTTAAAATACTTTATAAACACTTAATTAAACCTCCCAACACCCTGAGAAGTAGACGATTTTTCTCAACCATTCCTCAGCTGGAGAATCTAAGGTATAGACAAAGCAAAACATTTGCCTCAAGTTATATAATGACTAGAACTGGTCACAATCAATCGTGTAGGAATGAAGAAGGCATGTGCAACAAATACTGCCAAAATCAAAAAATTTTTCTGTCAAAACAAAAAATGTCCTGCATACTTTACCAAGTTTGAGCACCCAGAAATCTCTTAAATATATCTAATAATTTTTTCCTCATGAATATCTTTACATACATCCACAAATACATATTGTCTATCAATAAAATTAACAGGCAAATAAATAAATGAACTGTGTTTATTTAAGATACATGTTGCAAAAATATTGCACATCCTCATTGACAAAACTAGCTAAATGATAAAAAAATTAAACCCCGAGAATCTCCAGCCTTGACCACTAATACAGATTTTCCCTTTTAGGTGGTGTTGAGTGAGGAAGAAAAGAGAAATTCAAAGGTGATTATAAAGATGGTTATTATCATCTGTCATAGACATGTGTAAACTATTAGCATGTTTTAACTACAAGGCTAAGCAGGATCTGTCTAACTGGTAATTCCAGCCTGAATACGCTCAGCAGTACCACACCAGGACTCACAATTATGTAAGTTTGCTATTAAAATGCAAGTTGGAATCTACTGCTAAATCTCCATAGTGATGAATACACTGAAAAGCTGTCCTACTTTGGAAGATTAAATTGACTTTATTTTTGGTTATTGTATCTAAACACTGTAACTTGCTTATTGTACTCTCACTAATTCAGTTTTACTTTACCAAGCACCTCAGACAAGGGAATTTGGTTGAAGTCACAGTCGTGCTGTGAAACATATATATTTAGGACATCATTTCAGAATACTGTAATTATAAGTAGTTGAAGTCAAAACTCATAATTGTGCGTGATGAGGGAAGACTGAGGAATCTTTTCTTGAATGGTCTGGCTGTAAAGTTCCACCAATCCCACCAGTCTGAGCAAGTTTCAAAGCAGATGTCTGTATATTATTTGGGATGTAATTTTGTCACGGATATAAATAAAGAAAATTATTCAAGGGCTACAATACCTATTAAATCCTGATGTGAAACTTATTTTACTATTAGTACTGCATTGTACAGTCGTTTGAGGAAGATATTGCTTAACATAATATAATGGGGGAGATTAATGTAAGACATTAACTCTTCAGTCCTTACTCTTATACTATGTTCTTTATATACTGATCAGGTAAGAGTATGCATAGTAGCATCTTAAAGGCTTCCTCTTTTGTGCTCCCTTCCTCTGAGCAAAAAGATGATGTCTAGCCTTCCTCACAATGAATTCATTGGTTTGGTCTGTAAGAAAGGGCTTTTGGAAGAAAACCTTTAATATAAGTCAAGGTGAATGAGATAGTGCAAAAAGTATAATGTGAACAGAATATCATGTGACAACAGGTAAGGGCTTAATTTTCCCAATTCTACAGCAAGACTGGGTGAAATCTAATAAATCACAGCAGCACAGCACCACATGGAAATCAGCATCTTACCTAGACGGAACTCACAGCTGATGACTTTGCAAAACAAACCCCAAGATCCCTTAGTATTAACGAGGTACCCACTCACCACAGCTTTTACAAGGCACAACAAAACGCTGCAAATCAAGAACATTCATGAGTTTTGGCTATCGCAGTGCATGCAGTCTGCAGAGAGTCACACGGGTAGTTCAGCTCCCTTCGCTGCTGCCAACAAAAGCAGCCAAGTGAGAAGGACACACAGATCTGGGTTCCCTCCCCAGCCCTGCCACCTCGTCAGGAAATCACTTCCCTCTAATTCCTCTGGTTTCTGCCTGGAAAAATGGCTTTCTGCAGGGAGTTTTAAAGAGAAATGGGAGCTTTAAAAAGAGATTTCAGAAACACCCAAGTGCAATTCAGAGCTTGATGATGAAAGTATTTTGTTTTCTGGGGCTTTTTTTCCTCCTTGCCATCTTCATAGGTGGATAAATCAGTCAGGTTTTTCAAATAGAGATATCTCTTAAACATTTTACTGTTCCTGCCCCTAAAACTGACTTTTGCACAGTCAGTATTGAAATCTACTTATGTTTCAAACTCTGTGGTATTATGTGATTTTGTTGGACACAGAGATGGATACAAAGGAACAATAGGTGTTGCAAATATTTTAAAAATAAGCCGTTTCAAGTATTTTAAATCTTAAAAAGTACTTACTCAATTTAATCACAATCTCCATAAAGTACTCAAGTTGTCAGTAAGTCTTAACCCTTGAAATGTGAATGCATAGGGATTTTTATGGGCTTGTTGGTGGGGGGTTATAACATCTTAATTTTTTAAATTTATGACTGAGTTGTTGGGAAAATGTCTTATAATGGCGCTGTAGCTGAATGTCTAATTAGGAACAGCTAATCACCTCTTCAAGTAAGCTGGAGAGTTACATAACTAAGTGTTACCATTCCTACAGATAAAGACAGTTTAACTTGGCTTCCTATGGAAATAAGCTTTATGTAACTGTTTTGTCTGTCTCTCCATCTTTCTTTGCACTCCCCTTTACTTTCCCTTCAACAAAAGGCTGTACCATTAGCCAGTTTGAACTTGAGGGCTAAAAAACTCCAAAATAATATTCCTACTGCTTTTATGGAGACAGCTGATGAGATAAGAAAGACCTAAATCACAGCCCTAGTTTTCTCTGAAAGAAGCAGAGAAAGTTAAAACTTGATGTGAGATTACTATTTGTAATGCCTGAGCTGCCAAACAGGTTGGCTGCTTTAGATTTCATGTGCTCAATTTCCTTGTACAGCAAAATAAATGATCAATTTTCTGGCCTAACAGAGGCCAACAGGTGGTTGTGTTCTCCTGGGTCAGTGCAGGTCACTCTGCCCTTACTCCAGGCTCAAAACACAGTCCTTTAGGAAACATGGCCACAATAAAATAAAGCTGAATGGTATAAGTGATTTGCCATTTATTTGAATACTAATACACTCTGTATTGGTTTGTCTTTTCTGTTAGCTGAATGCAATGACAAGAGCTGATGTATGATGAACTGTCCAGAGGTGTTCATAATCATCTGGTTCAATGTACACTGCAGCAAAGTCAGGTCTACATTGAGAGCAATTTTGAAAATCAGATGCCAGAATGATAATGATTTACGTATTCCTAGTGTAACATCTGGACAGGACAACCTTCCTCACATGGTAAAGCCAAATTACTCTGATATTAATAAATCCTCTGGTTCAATCCTAGTGCTGTTGTCTTTGATTTGAAAATCCAAAGGGGAGAAAATAATTTAAAACAACCATTCATTTTAGCTGTGAAGTATTCTTTTCATTTTATGTTTCTCACAGACACGCAAGAGACACGCTTTTAACAAAAGATAAGCCCAAACAAAAATTCCTGAATTTTCTGAAATATTTGAAAATTACTAGATTTTGAAAAACTTGGAAGCCAAGACCAATCCTGTGGTTCATTCTTATCTTCACTGGTCTAAAGCAAAAGCCCAGATTCTCATGTTTTGGGAGACCTCACATGAAGACTGAAATATTGTAATCCATGTTCATAAACAAAGAACCTAGAAGGAGCTACACGTTAATCTAGTCGGAATTTGAATCTAGTTTCAGCATTGTATTATTTCAGTAACCTCATATATCATTAGACTGTTGAGGATGAATTTTCTCTCATCTTTTTAACCTGGTCAGTCTGACCAGCCAGGGTCAAAGGAACAAAGTATGAACTGACATGAAGTGTGAAACACTCATGGCACCATCCCATAGGCAAACTACCATGACCCTACTGACAAAGTGAGCCAGGGATGCAAAATATTTGTTGCCCATAGGAGCGCTTCTCTCAGTTCTGTTTCACTAACTCTGTGTACTGTTTTACTCTGCTGGTCTATAGTTGTGATTTTTCTGTCTCCTTTTTGGGTCACAATGTACACAACAGATTTATTTTAATATTATTTCAGATAGGACTAAACAGAGAACAGTTTCATGGTGTTCAAAAACTGAGCATAGAGACTACCACAACTGTTTCTTTTGAGAGAGAGGAGAGGGAAAAGGTATTACAGATTGTGAGATGGTTGAGGCATATATTTGCTGTAGGTACTAAAAATGTTATTTTGGTATGAGGTGAAAAAAACCACCATTTTTTTACCAAAGGTAAAATCATTAGAAGGCTTACAGAAATACAGATATGTCTATCTTAGCATTATGGTAAGATTGCACCAATCATAATAAGGTATATACTCAGAGCATAGCATTCAAGAATCAGTATAGAAGATAAATATACTATAAACAATATAAATGATCTGTCACTGAAATATCCTCAAGCAATGAAATATTTAGAAAAAATTATAAAGATTAATATAATGCCTCATACATTTGCATGTAAGGAAAGAGTAGCAATGTTCCTTGCATTAGTACAAAATTAATAGTTTCATCAAGATTTTTATCCTGATAAAGACCTTTTCTTACGGCTATAGAAACGTACTGAAGTATTTAAATCACCTGTCAAATGTAAACCTACTTGAGTACTGACACTTTAAAAATATAATGTGAAATCAGATATCATTTTTACTTGCTAGGATTTTTCATGTTGACTTATAACATATGAATGGGGAGGCTAGATGCAGAGACAGTAGATTTTCAATTTTTACCTTTTTTTCTCACTAATTTCCAGAATGTAATTCTGCCCCCAGCTGGTTAAGACATAGCTGACATAGGAGATTGAAAGTGAGAGAATGTTGAACCTATGAACTCTGCTTCTTCTCGGATGATGACTACAATTTGCATGCAAAGTATCAGCAGCTTTAGTGCTCAGCACAGGTGCTAATAGATTCTAAGTTCTTTGTGTAAGTATATACTGCACCCTCTTCATTATAGCACTAATAGCTCAAAGGTGAAACTGTTTTCAGGAAACAGAGTTCATTGATTACTCCTACAGAACATTACAATTAATGACATCGGCCTGTGGTAATTGCTACACCTGTATCAGATCAACTGAAAAGAAGAAATTTAATACATGCTCAAGTCACCAATAGATTCCAGAAAGTTGCATACATCTACTGCCTGGAATGGATTTTTACATGCTTATGTGTCTTGCTATTGCTCTTTTTTCATCAGATCCTTAGTCTGTCGTTTTGCAAAATGAACACATGTACCGAAAAATTTGCATGACTTTCACTTATTTTTTGTGTATAACTGCAGCCCATCCTTATCTCCCGGGAAGGAAGAAAAACAAAGGAAAAAGTACAGCAACAGAAAAACAAGGATATAAGTTGTTATTATTATTACCTTTTGAAACAAAAGCTTTCATTCACCCTTCAACCTCTCTCCACTATCTTCTATCATATTTCAGGACATCTCTTCTGATGCAGCTGGAGAATAGATTACAAATACCTTCAAATTCATCTGACTTACTTTCCATTCCATATATCACCTTTTCATATGCAGCAGTTTCTGTCACATCAGCAATCCACTCCCTCAGTAGCAGTCCTGATGCATCCTTTCAGGTTCTCAGTACTAGTTTTCAATACCGTGAGACTAAAGAGGGCAATGCCAGGAAGTTTAGCCCTTGTATTTGGACTCCGTATATTCAAATAAATAAAATGGGTGAGAAAGCATAAGTGGAAATATTCACTGGAAATACTTTTCATAGAGCATGACCAAAAGAAAAAAAACTTAAAAGGAAAAAACAATCTTAAAGCAATAAAACAGGTTTTAGCATCTATGCAAATGTTAGCATGAGTACAAAGTATGAACAAAATAAAATGGCCCCACTGAGTGAGTAGGGCCTGACTGGCTTATAGAGTTTGGCAACTGCTGCTTTCCAGAGTTTTCTGCTGCCTCCACACCCTGGTGTCCCGAGTAGGCTCAGAGGACAGGGCAACCCGAAGAACCCATGGTCCACCTGAGCCCTGCAGAAACTGAGGAAGTGGAACAGTGTATGGTGACAGGAGTATGAATGGTGAATGAATTTAGTGAGTTTACACAGCAGAGAAGTGGAATTACAGGAGGGAACAGAGCTGCTGAGGGAGCACATCATTGAAGCAAGGGGATGTGAATACTCAATCCATTAGCCTTGACACAAATCTTTGGTGTAGGTTTGGGAAGACACAGAAGGAGGAGGAGTTCTGTTGGGAGGTGAGCAGGGGACAGATCCAAGGGGAACAAATGGCTGTTAATGAAGAATGCTGTAAATTCACAAAATTAGTCCTTGACCAAGCCCAGACCAGACACTGAAGATACCAGAATAGAAAACTGAACACATGCCTGAAGGAGGAAAGAGCAAACCCAGTCACAAACATCACGAAATTACTGGATATCATAAATTTGTCAGAATAAAGAAGTCTGTCTCTAAGGATGGAAGTAGTGAGGCAGGGCTGACACAGCATGGTGGGAAGGAGATGAGTATCATTCCTGACAGAAGAGAAAGTGGAATCCTGGTCAATATTTGCTATCTGAGAGGATACAACTATCCCATACCCAGCACATGAAACTTTTCAAAGCTTTCTACAGTCAGTTTTAAAGGTTTAATTTCTCTTTACCATTTACCTAACAGTTCTAGTACTGATGTTTAGTTTACTCCAGATAAATCCTGTTGCAAGTGAGCTTTTCTCTTACATTCCATAGCAGCTGGAGTTTCTTTGTTTTCCTCTACCTATTACTTGTCACATAGCAGCACTTATGGAAAGTGTCCAGTCAAATAAGCACTGGAAAAACTATCTTCTCTCCACTGTCCTTTTTAAAAGGTCTCTTCATTGTGCCTTTCATTAGAGATGATCAAGAGATGAAGATAGGGGAGGGGCTGAGCACACCCTAAAGACATTCAGAACAAAATTTATTTGACAAATTACCAGGCTTTGAACTACTGTGTCTGCAGAGGAAAAAAAACCAATCAAAATGGAAAAGCAGATAACTTACAGTCTAACAGCAAGGATTCATAAAAGAAAGAGAAGTATTCTCCATTAGGTGTTATGTTGTGATTATTTTTCATGGGGCCAATTTCTCTATTGATTCATCAGAATGCAACAGCCCTGACCTACACTAATAGAAAATTTGGGCCATAGTGTGACCTTAAATTATATTCCTAAATACTTGCAAAGTATGTA
Organism: Oriolus oriolus; assembly: GCA_013400235.1. Taxonomy (NCBI): domain Eukaryota; kingdom Metazoa; phylum Chordata; class Aves; order Passeriformes; family Corvidae; genus Oriolus; species Oriolus oriolus. Next base: position 398,598 of record VXBT01002912.1, read on the forward strand.
AACTGCAAAGGCCTCTAAGACGAGGGAGAGTCGCCTGGGTAATCTGACACATTTCCAGTCTGAGGATTTTTATATGCCTTTGAGCCTTTTAATGTAAAGCCTACCTCCATATTATAATCTTAACAGCTCTAGTTCTACAGCTCTCTTTTTCAGTGTTTCCTTGACACACCACCCCACCCCCCAATACCACCCTAAGTTCTTTTAAAATCCTGGAATAATTTGTGGTCAAAACTAAATCCAAATTAAGTCCATCTGGGGGAAGTGGAAAAACCTGAATTCCATCTTGTTGTCTTGAACATCCTATGGTTGCATAATAACAAAATGCCTTTGTTCTCACAACTAAAGTATGCATCAAGAATCAAAGAAGCAAGAAAAAAAGGGAATGTTCCAAGCTATTACTGTAACAATCCAATTACAATGCCTATCAAACTTAACTTCACAGGTTATAGCTCCTAATTGCCTGACAAAAATTGACACTTCAGTCGCAACAGCATAATATAATCAGAGTCCAAATTAAATTTGATCGTGGGCAGAAAACGATGCTATCATTCGGCGGCATGGAAACAGGAGATCAACTAGCATGATATCAAGGATCAGAAATGAAAATTATTCATTAATGGCAATGGTTTTCTGATAATGGAAATGACACAGTTCAGACGGCTTCGTAAAAACACTATTAATTAAAAAGATGATAGACCTAACAAGGCATAGAAACCAGTGGAACCTTTCTCTGTGCTTGTTAAGGTGAAGGATGACAATGTTTAAGAACAGAAGTTTATGCACTTTTGTGAAAAGTATTCCGCTGATTCTGTAGCAAGTTTACTGGTTCTTGCTTAGTGAAGCATCTTTCTCTAGGGTGCTGTGTTAGAGGGACATAAAAAGTGTCTCAGGCCATAATATGGCATTGTAATAAGCATGAATACTACCAGCTATAAAAGAGAAGGGTCCAGTTCATAAAAAAACGCACACGGGATTTTTGCATACTCCCAAGAAAATAGTGCAGGGAAAACTATTTTATTTCCCTGTGCAAGCAGATCTGTCCCCAATTCACTTTGGGGAAATATAGAGGTGCTTTATGCTGGAAAGAGAGCGAGCCAAAAATCCACCCTCAAAAGTTTCCTTGAGCAAGAAAAGACGAGGCCAGTGCCTCAGACTGCTGAAGTTCAGACAGTGCCTCTGTTCCTTACACAGAGCTCCAGATATTACCACAATAAAAACCTCCAATACTAATGCAATGCCACAGGCATCGTGTTTGAAATAACACTCTCAAAGGGGTGATCGCTGTACCATTGAAACCACTGGGTGCTTCTGCCACGGCTGGAACAAATGAAACTGCAGTTGTCCCGGTTTGAGGAAGAAAAGGTCTATTGGCTGCTAACAATCTCCATGATCTACTCCCCTGTGCTCCCGTTCGGGCTCCACACCCTGCAGGATGGGTCACTGCCCAGCGCACATCACTGACACTGCTCCTGAGGACCCTCAACTCTTTCTTCTTCAGTAGCTGAGAGAAGCAAAGAGGCATCCCCCGCTGCAATTCCTTGCTCCACAGGCAGCCGCTTTGGAAACGCACAAGCAGGAGCCTCAGAAACTTCTTGCTGTGGGAAACCAAAGATTCAAAAGCCTGAAAAATAAAGGACTTTCAGAAAGAACAGAAGGGAAGAACGGGCAAAGATAGGTGTACCCTTGGAAAAGGACGGCTCAAAGCAGATCCTCCTGACCCTAGAATGCAACTGCAGTACATTTCAGCAAATCAGAGACTCAGTAACTAATCTCATGTTCCTTAGATTATCTAACTGAGGGTCACTTAAATCCACATGTCATCTCCATCTGCCTCTGAACTATCTTCACCTGATAACCAATACCCTCGAAGATCACCTCATTTGCAAAAAAAACCCAAACCAAACCAAACCAGAAAAAAAAAAAAAAAAAAAACAACGAAAAACCCCCATAAAATACTTCATACTAATCTATTTGGAGCAGCTCCAAACATGAAAATCATGCAAATAATGGATGTATTTTTAACTTGCCCTAATTATTTAATAGTCTTTTTACAGAATGCACAAAGTTTGTCTGAACTGCCAACATTGTTTATAAAAATAGAATCTTTTGAAAAACCTTTGAAAAACTCCACCCTTATTTTTAAAAAATTAAAGGGGGTGAGGATATTATGTAAATTATATACAATCATTGCACTGTACCTGTAAGAGCTCTAGGGCAGGTCATCAGGTTTCAGTGCATTTTATTGAAATACTCTTTAGCTCTTTGCACACAATTATTTAAGGCAGATGCAAGGAATGCTGTAATTCAACATGTAGACAGCTCAGGTGTCTGAGTATATATACAGTAATATATATGAATGGAGGAAACAGATACCCTATAACATCACCTAGCATGACATTAAACAATATTGCAGCTACCATATGATTATCTCTTGGGTTTCAATAACTTGACTTCATGAAAGGGTGTTTATAGATACATCAAGAAATTTTGAAACACAATGTATTGGCACTTTCACACTGTTTTTTATTTTTGTAGCAAAATTCAAGACCAGGAAGAATGAAAAACAAAGAAAGAAAACAGAGACCAGAGTTTGTGTTGTTTGGGTTTTTTTTAAAAAATAATTTAATTATATAGCTTGTGATGTATTCTGAGCAATGATGTAAACTCCTTTCTGATAAGAGTGGCACTGTTCAGCGAGTGGGTGTACTTATCCCCACAGCAGGGACTTTAACACGGAGGCAGCCAAAACCCAAATCCGTTGTGACTGTTAATCCTGCAGGGTAAAGTTATAGACTGAGTCATCTAATGGATAACTTCCCTCTCTAAATTTCAGAAAATTAAATGCCCTTTAAGTGTTCCGGGGTCAGATCCACACCCACTAACCCTCAGGCTTGATGGGAATTTTCTGACAAAAATAATTGCAGGAATTGTCAGTTGATGTGCTTTGACTATTTCGAGGGCCTGGTGTGTTCCAAGGTGGTATTTCAGGTAAAAAGAGAGAACTAGAATATCTAGACTAACAAACAGGTCAGCAGTCAGGATGCTTTGCAAACTAACAAAAGAAATCCACGCCCTTGTCTCTGCAAGATCTCATTCGGGGCTCACTGGTGATTCCAGATTACCGAGTCACCTCTTACTTCACCACCTGTCTGTTCATCACATCCCCCTTAGCTGTGAAAATTTCGAGTGGTCTTGAGTTCATGCTACTGACAGCTTAACATCTCACATTTCCACCTTACCTCTGCTAACAGTGTAAAATCAAAACAATTACCATTCTTTAGCTCAACCCTGGCCAGAGGAGAATCACTGCAAAAAGAGATTCACCACTCTGCATCCCACTGCCATTGACCTTGAGGACTTAACAGCAGGAAAACATCTTGCTTAGGTAGGGCTGCTGTGGCTGAGAGCCCTCCCACAGCCTCATTGCAGATCGCAGCTCCTGATGGGTACAACCTGAAATTCCTCGGTTTTCCAGCAGCATTCACTGTGACAGGGAATACACAGCATTAAGAAGAAAATAAATAATGAAATTAAGCTTAACAGGGTTGCTGGCCCATTTTCAGGTTCCCCATTCTAAAACTTGCAAGTATCACCATTAGGCACATGTCCAAGTCTATTTCCCTGGTGAATTCAGGCTTATGCACCACTCGAGAGGAGTCTGTTAACGACTACAAAGATCCACAGCTGTTTACAGTTTAGACTCAGTGGTGGACCAGGCAATAAGCTTGATCCAACAATGAAGTTGTTGGACTCTCACAGCAAGCGGAGACATTGTGTCAACTGTTTGCTTGCTCATAGCGCGAGTGAGTACCAGGACAGCCTAGCAGGGCTCCACAGAACAGGGAAGGGAGTAGGTATGGTTTGGAGAGAAGCTGTGCAGGGCCCCGAAAATGAAGGAAGAAGTGTGTAAAGGAACGAAGCTTAAATAGCTTGCAGAAGCAGAGAGGAAGTAACAAATAAATAGGGCAGAGAAGTTTCTTACCACACATCCAAAAAGGCACACAATCTATTCAGAAAAATATTTCAAAATCAGATTTATATTCACTTGTAGATGTCTGCTGTGACATTATTTGCTGTAAATCCTTTTTTTCTTTTCTTTTTCTTTTTTTGTTAGTTGCTTGCCATGGGGGATTTTCTTGCAGAAACTTTGGGGGGTTTCATGAATGAACAAATGAGAGAAACAGCTTTTCACAGTAGGGTCTGGTCTTCAGGAAAATGATAGTAAGAGACAGACAGATTACCAAAAACCTGCAAAAGACTGGGGGAGAGTATAAGAGAGGCTTATATTAAGCTTCACATTTTCAGACATGGAAATGAATGTAATATTAAAAAAAATATGTAAGTAGGTGTTTGAGGTAAAAAGAAAAAGGAGGAAGCAGATAGAAAAAGCAAAAACTATTTTATCAGAGGATACAATCTTTCAACAACATATCAAAGTAATAACCATCTCTTCAAGCCATGCTCTGACTACAAGTCCAAACTGTCTGCTGATTAGGAATGGATGTAATAATCCACTTTAAAACAAAATAGAAAGCATTCTTCAAGGAAGAATTCCTAGACACGAAGACCAGCAGATCCAAAAGAAGGCTTCAAATATTAAAAATTGACAGAATTAGAAAATTTGCCTAAGAGGCACCCTTGTCAATGCTAGATTTTAAAGCATGACCTGACAATGTGCACTGGTCCAAGTTCATTTCACTTAGAAGTAGTGCTTTTCTCATTTAAGCAGCGTTTTCTGTCCTTTTAGTTAAGACAGTTCCCAGAACTTCCACAACTGGTGCCAAGGGGTTGTTACAAGATTATAGAGAGCCTTAAGAACCTGTCTGTGTGGGTGGGCAGCTGATGAAATTATTTATTGATTGACCAGATAGTATTAAGTACCAAAATTCAGAGGGGAAGGATGAAAATGTTTCTGGTAAGGTGAAACCCTCCATATTTACTGAATAGATTACCCACAACAGGAAATACTTACTTGATGGCTTGATTGCAAAGTCAGGCAAGTCCTCGGCCTCAATGACTTCACTGGAGTGCTGACAATTTACCAACGGAAAATCTGCACCGCCAAGATAGTTTCTTAATGCAATGGCAAGCTCTTAAATTTATAAAAAGCAGGACATAGGAAACACAAACATGAAATATCTTTTATTCAGTCACTTTTCTCACATGCAGGATTTTCTAATATACACAGCTCCAAAAAGCAGAAAGAGAAAGCAGTAGAAATGTGTAAACTCATAACGTTCTGTTTGAAACAGAACTCTCATTTTTGATTTATATGTGAAGTGCATCTACAGCATAAAAAGGGGAGCAGAATAGCTGCTGAAAATCAACCTCCTTTAAGGGCACAGCTGTGGTGCAACTTTCCTTGACCTTCTGCCTGCCTGACACCTTAAGCACTCAAGACTTGCAGCACAATTTTAGACTCAGAGCCCTGCCCACCCTTAGCTTTGAAAATATCCTTTTCATGTAAGGAGGTTAAAACTGGATGCCCAATCTCCAGAGTGTGTCTGTGAACTGCCCTCCAAAAATGTACCACTCTGCTCTGTGCCACTGATGCTAAAAAGAGCTGTCACCAGAGAAGATAAAGGGATTTCTGTGATCACACAGCTTTTCCAAATTCAAGCTCACATCAGAGAGTGAAGGAATGTCTTTGCATGGCACCTGCTTACATATTTTCTGGAGTGACTGCAATCTAAATATTGGCAGCTGATAAGAACAAGAATACTGTACTGTTCCATATAACACTGTTCATCAGGACTGTACGTTGTTATTCAGCAACAGGAGGTCAGAAAACAGAAGGCAAAAATCTGTACCACGAATGTATCACATTGGTGATTCCAGGCCTCACGGACCAAAATATCGCATGACTAAACAGTTTCTGTCTGTTCATGCACCCTCATTTTACATTCAATTTCTTCAACGGTTCAGAAAAGTCTTTCAGTATCAAGTAAGTCAGATCAAAGTAAACGTATAATATGCATGAACAGGTCCACTTTGTATAATATTAACAATGTAATTTCTGTCAGAAAAATGAAATTAAGAATGTAAAAAAAAATTAAAAAGTGATTAAAAGCAACAAGGCAGAAAGCAAAGCAAAGGATGTCTGTACTTGGGGGGGAAGGGAGGATTACTGTAACACACAAGTATTTTTGTCATCCCACTCAGCCCTCTCTATAGCCTATTGCTACAATAACATCTTAGATTGCAGATACAATTCTCCACTGATGCCTAAGGGACGAAGCCTTTAGATGACACCCACTGCAAAATATTTTTATTTCTCATCCATTTAAGATGTCCATTTTTACTTCCTTAAGAAATGGAAACTGCTTTTTTTGTCGGCTCTTATCTCAGGTTTGGTTAAAGTCTGAATCACAGCACTTACATCCTTCCCTCCTACTTATTTTCACCTGTACATATAATAGTAGAAGAAGCTACTGCAGCGTGTATATGCCACTGTGTCAGGCTGCGGGATATAGGACCTAAAAAAAAACTGCTAAAAAGGTAAATGTGCCATGATTCATCAAGTAGGTAGTGAAAGACTGTTGGGTTTTTTTATTTTATTAAAAAATAAATAGGTACTTCCCCATGGATAAGATTTTATTATACAATGCATAGGAGTTTGCTGCTATCTGCAGGTAAAATACTCTATTACTGAGTAAAAAGCTGAAAAGGAAGGCAAGCATTTAGCTCCTGGTTTTAATTGCAGCTTCACGCAATTCCATGTAAAAATCCCAGATCTATGCAAGATGATTGAAGATACAGATCCCTACCATGGGTCTGAGAGGAATGTTTTCTCTCTAATATGATAAGCTGTAGGCACACCACTCAGGATGTTTTGCTGCCAAGATCTGCTGGTGACCATGGGCTGGATCAAGCTTTCACACGGCCATCCAAAGCAACACTGGCACCCTCAAGTTATCGCAGAAGCAAAGATTTCTTAGGATCTAAAAGTATTCTTCTGATGCTCAGTGGCCCTCAGATGTCCTCTGAGCTGTGACAGGCTCCCAAGTGGATGGGACACAGAGCTGGTTCCACAAATGCCAAAGTTTTCAGAGAGTCTGTAGACTATATCAGGAAAGGCAGTTCAAAAGAGTTATAGACAAATTGTAATTTGTCCCTCTGTCCACACACCAGGCCTAAAAAGCCAGATGTCACACAGACTGTCCCTCACAATCCTCCCCTCCATCCTTTCACTACATGGAATGGTAGTGTTTCTTTTGTTTTCTTTTTTAAATTATTATTTCATTTTCATTTTTAGTCCTCAATTTGTTCTACAAGCATGCAATGAACAGAAATACATTCAACACTCTGAAGGACAATTGTTGCTGAATTTTCCTCACTTTAAAAGTCATAAGCAGACTAAAAATTCTGCATGTGCTTAACATAGCTCACTATGTGGGAATACCACCCCAATACTAAAGTGTAAAATATGTTGCAAATAATTTCTGGATTTATAGGTATACTGCTACAGAACTTTAGCTGTTACAGAAAGCGTCCTAGGAATTTTAGCTTAATTCCTTGGGAATACTACAGATGACACACTTTGTCTGTCTTGAGCCTGAAATGTACTGTTTGAGATTTGTTCCAAATACTGCAAGACAGCCTTGACTACTCTGTAGATAGAAATATGAACATGATAGAAGTCCTTAAACAACACTTAATCAAGCAAGATCATATTAGAGGAGTCATTACAGGAAATATTGACTACAGGAAATGACATGCCTCACATTATCTCATCAAGGCTTAGATAGTCATCTTGCAGTTTTGCACTGCACTGCTATAATACAGCTCTCTAGCTTGCTATCAAATTCACATCTTCAAGGCTGTGATCAAAAATTAAAGAGTCACTGGTGTTAAACTTTTTCTACCCACCATTTTTTTAACGTGGCCTCAATTTATGAAAAGCTGACAAAACTTTGAGGTTGTTTTCAAAAAAGAGTTTCAATTTGAGCTGATTTCAGCTTGTGGGTAAGAGATGGGCACCAGAATCGCTTAGCACAAAGAGAATACATAACACAAGAGAAAGAAAAACACAAAATATCCATCACCAAAGTTTCTCCTTTTAACCTTTAAGTGTAGTCAAAACCTAATGACTTGCTAATTATCAGGAGTTTAATGATGCCTCTAAGCAGAGGTTGTACTACAGAGCACAGTGTCCATGAACCTCTAGGATCTGGGGTTACCTCGTGACTTCAGCCTGCAGTGAATTCTCTTCTTCTCCAATTCTGCTTCTAAGAAAGCTTTCAACCCACCACCCCCCTCCCCATTGTTGCTACCAACAGTGAAGGAAACAATTTTGAACTCTGGCGTAGGCTGGTCTCCAGATGGCTGCCAGCTTTTTAAGCACTGAGTTGACTAACCTTGCTCAAAGCAGGTCTATAGAACACAGTGCTTCAAATATCAGTGTCTGCTGGGATTGCATCTATATATGTGGAGTCCCACCGTTCCCATCACTAGCATAGTTGAATGAGTGAAACAGGAGCGAGAAGGATAAAATTGAGGAAAATGCATGAGACCTCTCCCTCTCTGATGTTGAATCAGCCCATTAAACAGCAGGGAGTAGCTGAGCATAGATTTTCCTTGAGCTTGCTGACCACTAAAAGCAAATTAATGTAACCCAGGCTGAGCCTAAGGCTGGGAAAGACCAAGAGGTTGACTTCCACGTGGAGATGAAAAGGACTGTCCTTAATACAGTCCAGGTAAAAGAAGTGGCTCAGGAAGGAGCAAAGTTAGCTCTTATTAGAGCCATAACCCGAGAACAGAAATCATGGGCAATTACTATAACTCAATTACTTGATTTGATATATGTAATGTTCTTATGGATTGACAACAATAAAATCATCAGCCAAACCATCCTGGAATGGAGTCACCCACTTTCTGAGAATAAAATTTATGGGGACAGTTTGATGCTGTTTCCCTGGAGTCTGTCAGTCTGACCTCAGCCACAAATAAAGCCTTTTCAAATGTAAGGAAATAGTTCTGGGATATGTAATATCTGATGTAAAGAGGAAAAGCACCATCTTCACTGCTAGCCACAGGAAAGCCTATTTTCTTTGGTTCTTGGCCCATATGAGAGTTAGTGCATGAAACATAAATTGCTGCTCAACATTTAAGCTTGGCAGAGCCAGTTAATACTGTCTTCTAAACATGGGCTTGGAGGTTATTTCAATTAAACCCTTTGTACAAAAGCAGCCGCTGCACCCAGGATTTCTTGGTATTTCTGAAAGGCTGTCCTTAGGGGGCAGTTTAAGTTCTGCAGTGCATTCATCTCTCCCTTTGATTACAGCAACCTCCTTTCTCTCTTTACTTGTCTGATATCTGTGTCACCCTCCTGTAGGCCATCTGAGCACTGCTGCCAAAGAGATGGCCTGCACCCTCTCTCACTTCAGCTCACTGTTCTGATCGGCTCCCTTGGACAGTTCCAAATGATCCAACTTACTTCATATTTTTTTCTGTTCCTCCAGGCTTCTCTCTTCCATCCTTGCCAAAATAACATATTCTATTTCTGCTCTGAGAGCCTTCAGTGTTTCTGAAGGATAACTGATTAATGTTGCAGCAAGGAGAGGGAAATTTTTTACACAAAAAAGTGGAATAAAACAGGAGTAATTCAGGAGGCCACAGGACTGAAACTATTTTCTCCATAGTTCTGTAAGGCTCCTAAAGTCATGATGCTTTAACCAGCTTCTCAAGACAACATGGAAAACAAGGATCTAATACTCTGCCAACACTAGAAAATCTTGAACTCAGAGTAAAGCACACCTTCTTTTTAACTTCCTCGAAAAGCTCATCACTTCTTCAAAGTCCACAGAAGTCATCCTCATTCTGATTTCCCTTACATTTACTATTTAGTAAGATTTCTACTGAGGAAAATAAATGATGTTCATGTCAGGATGCAACCCTGACTTCCAGCTCCTTGTTATCCTGCTGACTTTCACTATAACCTTGGACACATTGCCTATCCGCCAGTGCTCCACACCTCCAGTTTCACTTCAGGAATAACTGTGTTTCCCAGCCCCTCAGGAACTGTGTGAGGAGGAATACATTCCTGATGATGTGGTATTAAGGCTCTGAAAAGGCAGTAGGGAGCTACCAAAACCTGGCCATGCAAACCCAATACCCATAGATAGAATACTTCACATAAATCAATGATAATGTGTGAGGTATCATTGTGTAGTGAAGGTAATATCTTTGAGACACATCAGCTCTGTCCCATGCAACATGGTGAATTTCTCTGCAATGCTTAGCTGGCTGTTGGCAAATCTGATCCCCTGTTCAGAGCCTTCAAATCAAGCCTAGATAGAAAAATATTCTGGGGAAAATTGTCCTATTTACAGCCCAGTATATATGAAATTATAATCTTTGGTGCATCTGGCACACATGGGACACTAAGTTCTGAACTTCATCAGTATGGGTCACCAAGTATCTCCTGGTGAGATGGATCTAGATTTCTTGAAGGCATCTTCAGACAATCCACTAGACAATTTTGAGTCTGAAGTTGGAATGATCAGACTCTGGCTGTTCAGGTTGAGCTACACGGGGGTTTGTAGTTCTCAGATTTTAGTATTTATTTTTGATTGCTTGTCTCTTAACCTGCTTTTCATTGTAAGAGTATCTTCATTTCTTTGAAAAAACAGGTGATAGCTCTAGGAAGGTGTTTTGCCAGCACTGCCTTGATCTTCCTTTGCAAGAAGATGAACTCACCATCAGATTAGGGACTGCTGTACAATCTTTCTGATGGTACTTCTGCAAACCCACTTTGCAGAGTTGTAAGTGAACATGTAAGTTTCAAGACAAAACAAATTCTTACTCTTTGCCTTGATTTTCCTTTTTTTACCTCACCAGTCTATTTTTCTCTTAAACCACATGAGAACAAGTGTGACCACTGCAGATGTGAGCTCGGTGAGATACAGATATTGTGCCTTAAACAAAGATAATACTAATGAATTCACATTCAACCTTTTCAGCCCAGTGATAGAAAAAGATTTTCAGTCACTTTAGCCTGAGCTACATTTGCACTCAGGGTCACCTAAAGAAAAGGACAACACATTCATCTTTATCCTCCTTGAGTTGTGGAACCACTCAGATAATCCATAGTGAGTTGCAAAGTGAAATTAAATACCTTAAAATGCCATCTATCTGATCCCCAATTAAAACATAATCTTTTTAAAGCTGTCAATAGCTGATGACCAGAATCAATAAGGAGAAGATTATGACTGGCACTTCTCCAGTGATCTTCAGGCAGACAGAAAATACACTGCTGTTGTCAGGTCAGCAGGAAAAGAGGAAAACTGGACCTCAAGCAGAACTACATCACAGACAAGTGGAATTTGAGATCCTATGCAATTATCCTGCTGGGAAGTTTTGGGGTTTACTGGGGGAAGGAGAAGGTTTGTTTTTGGGGGTTTTTTTTAACTAAGAAGAGAAAGAATATGATACATGACAAGGTTTTAAAGAAGTAACACTGGAGTCTTAAAATTATGAATCTTTAGAAAAGTATTTGTAAAAGAAGTTTTACTTTGATCCTCTATATATGTACACTAAAGTTCCTGAGTCAGATTCAGCCAGTGTCTTAAGAATTTGAGGCACACTGCTTTTTATTTGCATTTAAGGAATATAAGCTTACATTTATCTAAGTAGATCCTGGATATTCCTCATCACTTCTACAGGAGTTAAAGTTTTAACTATCTAAATCTAGTGTTTGACATCAGTGACGCGAATGATCCCTACTATAGCATGTAAGCTTAGGGTAAGAGGCCTAAACTACTTCTTTTCCTCCTGACCTACATTAGGATTGCTTTTATTTCTAGGCCAGAATGGAAAGTTCAGCAGAAAAAACATTTTCCTGGTGTGCAGAGGGCTTAGTAGCCTTTCTACCCACAAGCTGTTGCTTTCCTCCAGCCTTCCACAGTACAGATTGTGGCACAAATGCTCCAACCTGCCTGTGAAGTTATAGCAGTCAGAGCCATACACTTATTGTACTGACAAAAAAATCACCAGAGCATTACCTCTTTCAGCACAATCCATAACTGGTGCTAAGCTGTCCAACAGTCCTTAGAACTACATGCTGAAGAGTGGCTCATACATGTGAATTCCCTTCTCCTGCTGGAAAAGCCATGAAGTAAGCTCTAGATCCAGAAAGAAAGGCTACTGCAATAGTTCAAACTCACACAGACCTTCGGACTGGTGATCCCAAGCACTTGCCCTGACACAGTGTCTGTGAAACACTAACTCTTTTCATCTCTATGAATCATTTCCCGTCTGAAGAAAAGTGGGTGACAAATCTTCCATGCCTCTGCTGACCTGGGGAGAAGTACAAGAATCATTCAAAATGTGGACTTGATAAGCACCTAAAATCAACAGAAGCAAAGCTGGGGTCTGAAACTGTTTAAGTGAGAAAACACATAAGGGATTGTAGCACAGACATAATATGCTGAAACAGCATTTTAGGTACTGTTTGCATTTAAGTGGGTTGAGGAACGACATATCTGACTTTTCTCACTGTTATCCATCATTTAAATATAAGCTTTAAAATGGCTAATTTTATTATAGACCTTTGTATATTTTACAAATAATTTGGGTAAGAAAATACCTTTGCAAGTAAAACAGCCCATTCTAAAGTCACTTTTTCAAAAAACCTAGGGCTGTTGTAGTTTCCTGATCATAGGAAAGCTAATACAGAAGAAGTTATGGCATATAAAAATACAACTGCAAACATGCCAGCACACAATTTCTGGAATCGGTTTGGCCCTGCTCTTTTTACAGGGGTGATTTGAACCTCTGCAGATTTGCACATTCTCCTGCAGATTTCTTCAATATTGGTCACTTCTATAATGTATTGGATGGGATTATGACAGCACTGTTTTGTTCAGAGCACAACTTTTCTGTCTCATTAGAACAGCAGAGACAAAGCTGCCTCAAAATGACTGCACTGCATTGACATTTTGAAGCACCTCTACTAGTTCATTAGCAGTACAGAAAATGCTGTTGAAATCACACAAAACTGCATCTGGACAAGGCCAGTTTCAGAACTAACTTGTTCTACTCATAAATCACAAGCAAATAATCTAGTTATTGCAAAGTTAGTGTTGTCAGCACTCAACTAGCAGAACATCTAACACCATGATCGCTACCACACTTCACCCAAAATTACAAAAAAAGGAAAAAAAAGGCTGCTAAATATTTTTCAATACTGTGTTTAATAATTTCAGGCTTGTCTGTGTTTTTTACTGCTTTCTTTGCCAAACTTTGCATTCAAAAGTAAGGCTCCATCCTCTAAGAATGAGGACCCTTATTTGGAGGCAATAGCTCCCAAAATCTTTTTTAAGACTGGTACGTAATGAGAAATCATCACTGAAATCAAAATGGAGCTAGACCAAAGTGACTAGAAAGAGACTTTGCATGCAGAATGTTTCTTACAAGAGGAAAAATAAATCTTTCCCATTTTTACTGATCAAGGAAAACAATGAAAATAAGCAAAACAATAACATTCCAAAATGGTTCAAAATTTGCCTCATGACTTACAGAAAAGTGACAACCATATGAGTAGGGCACAAAAGACCCAAAACAGGCCTAGTTCCATGGTAAGTAGAAAGGTCTAGCAAAAAGAAAAATCAGGCCCAGGAAAAGCAAGGAAGTTGCTTCCAGATTATTTTCAGAGTCTAAATTTAGCCAGCCAGGTTTGAAAGCATTGGCATGTGCATAATGGAAACTCTTGTCCTGTGTTTGAACATAGGGTATCTCACTGTGTGTGTCAAACAGTATTTTAAGGGTTCCTCAATATATTATTAATTGCAACAAACAACCACAAAGAAATCAAAGAAAGAAAGTAAAAAAATAAGCCAGCTGTAAACACCTGCAACCTCTTGTTCTCCTTAATCATTTAATTCCATACACCTATATTGAAATTTCACACTATGCCTTAGCAGGGCATTGTCACAGCAAAACACTAGAATGCTGATATTCTGCTAGGTCAAGAGTTAAGTAAGTTCATCCCACCCCTGCTATTTTGTGTTTTAAAGCAGTCCTTAGTCTAGGCAGACTCTCTCTGTTATTATTACTTCTTGAATGATAAGAGCTGGGATTGACCTTCAAAAGAGATTTAAATGGCCTTATCCGAAAAACAGTCTGTGAACATCTATAAACTAATGTGCTGCCTTTACACTTCCTTTCTCAGAGAGGAGGTGTAAAGGCAGCACATCAAAGTCAGCAAGGAACTTACAATAATGGATTTCAAAGTCAAAAATCTAATGCAAATCTAAGTATTTGCTTATAGACTCTTTGAAGTCTTGACAGATTAAGTTTAGAAGTATTTTCTTAGATGGTATCTACATAATCTAATAGAGATGATTTCAGGAACTGGGTAGATGTTTCCAGTCGATGTTTCGATTATGGAACACCATTTTTCAATAACATTAATAAAGAATACATTTTTGTTTAATTTCATTTTAGTTTATAGCACAATACTGAGCAGTTATAAATGACATTCTGCATCTGTGGAAAGGTTTTTATCTTAGGAGGAGAAACTGAGAGATACACAGGATAAAGGAGTTCCATCTCTGCTACTCTTATATAATATAATTGACTTTGTTAAAGGACATTTAGGTGTTGTTTGATTTACATCCTATGTCAGCTTAATGCATCAACCACATAAGGTTCCACTTGTTTAAATATTTCATTTTAAAAGGTGCAGTAAGCTCATAACTTCACCAACATCCACTCTTCCCTGACTAAAATGGATTCTCCAGTTTAATCTATTGCACTAGAAGTAAATGAAGACTTCACCCTTTCCCTTGACAGAGGAACTGAGGCTGTCATTACTTATTACCATAAAAGTTGAAGGAGGTGCTAGAAAAAGTGTGACAGTAATTATATGGTATTTTTCCTTTTTAAAAACAAAATGTGTGAAATAAGAATTGAAACATAAAAATAAATTTTAAAAAAAAGTAATGCTTGTATTGCTTATTGAAACAATTCTTTATTGTTACTTCTGATATCAGAATTTCTTTTTAAGTAAAAATATAAAAAAGAAGAAAGTGTTTGGGTTTTTTTCCAGGTTCAGTTTGATTTATGTTTATTTGCTGACATATTATCAGAACAAAATTTTTCAAATTAGATACACTTACAGCTCCTGGAATTATTTAAAGTGTGTTTTTAGACTTAGCCTGTACCAGAGAAGTTTTCCTGGTCCTAATATGCCAGAAAAAAAGTTCCTAGTTCGTGCACAGTTCAATATCCAGACAGAAGGGATTTCTTGTTTATATATTTTTGTGAGAGCTTTTGCTAGCAATATTAAAAATAAATAAATAACAATCTCAGCCAGCCTAACTTTCCAAGAAATCATTTGCATAAGCTGAACTTGTTTATATGTTTTCTCTCTAAGATTTTAGAGGATTTCTGCCACTCACCCCTCCCCAAAACACATGAGGATATCTACTATAAATTACAAATCAGCCGTAAGAAATACTGGGCATTTTAAAACAAACTTTGCATCCTTAACCATCAAATATTTTTAGAAAGAGCCAATATGTCACCCCACCTTTCTGAACACAGGCAAACTGAGGGTCTGAGACTGTGTATGGTATATAAAATAATATAGAGACTCCACAGAAAAGAATGAGAAAATCTGGAGATCCCACTTTGTCTCTTGGTAGAATTTTCTTCAGTCTACAGATGGGTAAAACCACACAAGACACAGGACTCTGCAAATTCATCTGCTCAGTCTCTTGAATGCAAGCTATCAGACAACACAGTGATGCTGCCTTTATTTGAGCTTTACATGGAATTTTTCTTACATACTCAGGAAAAATAGGGCTGGGAAATGGGGATTGAAGTCTTTTGCATGTCACACAATTATAAAGTTACTTAAAATCAGCAAAGGTTTGAAAGTGTAAAGTGCCAAATATTATCAGATGTGGTATTGAACAGAAATATCTGCCATAAACTATATATATCCACGGAGCTTGACTGCTTCCTATAATAAAACATACAGGGCAAGACTATAAAACTGAAGAGATGGTAAAATCTGTTTTTTTTTCAGACAGGTCATTATCCAGTCTAAGGGATTAAACTACCTAAACAAGCAGACAAACTACTTTGCCTCCCAGACTGCAAAATTATCTTGACTAAACTCCAGCCACAAGGAGAGAATATACTTTGTTCATTACTCTGCTTGCTCCTTTGAGAGCAAAATATTCCAAACCAGAATATATACGAATATACTTTCCCTGTTTCTTCTCTGGTAGATGTTTATAAGACAGCAACAGACTGAAACAGAGATTTTTACCTTTCACTGTCTTGACGACCTGAATAAACTATTTCACATCTCCCTCCTCTAATTTTCTGTCTTTCAAATAGAAATGATGACACCGGATTCTTTAACTCTGCTACTCACAGATGTTTGTCCATGCAAGCTGGTATCATTTAATTTTCTTTCTTGGTACCTTTGTTCTTTTTTTTCCATTGGCACTGATTTCCAGCCGTTTGATGCCTTCTGTGTCAGGTTACGTGAATGCCAACCTGCACAGAGTGCACTAGCAAGGCCGTGCTCCCATCCCAGGAGCTCACAGGTATGCAAAGGTTCACAGCCACCCCCATCTCTCCCTGGGGATCAAGGGAAACTGCAGGGTTAGGCCAGTGCCCTGAGTGGAGTCACATTCCCCCTTACTGTGGGGCTGAGAGATTTAAAACACCAAGTCATGTTTGGTACCGTTGCCCTAGGGTGCTTATTTTTCTTTAATGAATTCATCCTTTTGAGCTATTTTGGGGGGAAAAGAACCTTTCTTCTTCATGCTTGTGTTTGTTTTACTTTTGAGGTGTGATCAAAGTAAGTCCTGGCCGTGTAATCATTTAATGCATTTTGGCTGAAGTTTCAGCCTTCTTTGAAATTTATCCCTTTTCTCTTGCCTGTGACAGCCAAACTTTACCTCCAGGTAGTAAAGGAGGCTTACAAACTCTTTTATATCTCACATCTGCTTTCAGCCCATTAATCACCCAGATTGTAGACAGTTTCTTCCTTCTCCTGTAGAGTGTGACTTTGTCTAGACTAGGAATTAAAGAGTGAATTTTAACGTGGTCCAGCTAAAATGTTTAAATGTGGACCAGGCTTTATATCCTTTAACTCATGTTCAGCTAGGCAAGCTAAACACTTAGGAAGAAATTATGCATCAACATGACAAGTTTAACACGTGCCAAAATGTGATCTCCCTTATTTAAATTACAGGTAAAATCTTGGCACTTATAAAGTCAGTGTAAGTTTACTACTGATTTCAAATTACCCAGAATTTCCCATGTAACTTTAAGAATACATTAATCAGAATGACTTGAGTAAGAGCAACCACTCACTACAGCTCTGATACAGGAGCTGAGAGTTACACTGTGATTTCATATCTTTAGGTACCCAACTCCTTTGCCATTGTGGCCCAGCGTGTGCTGTGGCACAGTGATACTGAACCACAGCTTCTCTCCGTGGAAGTTCAATTTAACCAGCCTATCAAGCATAATTTTAAGTATAATTAGCTATAAATTTAACTATAATTAACTATAAATAGCAGCCAATTTACCTTTTCAGAAGGTCTACCAGTTTTACTGTCCTTACACACCTGGCTGCCAATTTCCCCCTTTTTCAAAGAATTCCATTCAGCTGCAATAGAAGTCTTCTTCTCCATCTTGAGTAGTCCTGCTGTCAGAGGTTTCTCCACAGCCTCCACTGTCCATTTCCATGTCCCAACCCGACACTCAACTGTCATGAGTACTGAAACAGTGATTTCTAATGCTGTGCTCTCACTCAGGATGCTGAAACCTCTTGCAGAAGAAAGCTGGTTTGGGGAGGGGAGGTTCTTGGTGTTTTTCAAATCAATTAGTTCCTGGGCACCCAAAGCAAAAGTAACACTGTTCATTTATTCACCAGAGATTTGACAGAGAGACAGAAAACTTTAGCAGTAAATGAAGGACCAAGGAAATAGGAAGAAAACTGTGATGGAGGAGATGGGCAGGTTTGTGTATATGGTGGCTTTTTCACCAGGAGCACACAAAGCCCTTGAATCAGATTCACATGTAGACAGGGACAGTGAATTGGTATGGGGATGTTCCTGGAGCCTGAACTTTTAAAAATGAGTTACAGATGATGCAGAACTGCCTCCTGCCAGCCTTCACCTCATAACAGAAAAAAGGCCAGCACTGCCTCTGTTCTCTGATTTTGGAAGAAAGCATTTTGTTTTAAAGTATCTATTTGATTAATAAGCTTTGTATAAATGATTAATAAGCCATCAAAGTCTTTAATATCATTTTAACTTGGGTTTTGTTTACTCTCTATTTGCCTTCTAAAAATGTTTATGCAACATTATGAGGCAATGCATATTTATCAAAGACTGCAGGTTAATGGAGGATGATCAGGAAAGCAGAGAGAAAACATGATTTGCCTATTAAGTTGAATTAGGAGAATTTGGAGGCAAAATGCATGGTAACTGTTACTCAATGTCTGCCAAAACTTAAATCATCATCTTATATCAATGCAATGCCTCCCCTTCCAGAGTACATTGCAAGCTATGATAGAATCATTTCACATTACCTTCAAAACTCACCTACCTCTTGAGAAGTATATTGTATCTATGCAGCAGTCTCACACAATATTTTGGCTATTAAAATGAACTCAAAGAATGAAACATCAGACTAAGCAATGTAAGGCAGAGTACTGCAAGTCAGTCAGATCATTGTGTACTAGTATTTTTTTTAAAAATTACATCGTTTGTAATGCCCCACAAATGGACAAGCTACTAACAGAGGGGACATAGCAAAAGTCAGTACAGAAAAGCCACATTGTGAGCTCACAAACGCACTCCCCTGTCTGGCACTTTACAATTTCCACCTTGTCTCACAGGTCCTGTGGCAGAGCTAGGTGCAGATACACCAGCAGCAACCAGGAATAGGTTATATGGATGGTAGTCCTTGCCAAGCAGGGGCTGCAGTCTCTCTTTTTGGTTGTTCTTTTATTTAGCATATATAATGAATTTCACAGAAGGTAATATCTGCTCTTCAGATAACAGGTCTGCACTGAAGAAAGTAACAATAAAACTATGTTAATGTGACCTTGAAGCTACAAAGCTCTAGTCTGAGGCATACCAGAATTGCAAGAAGTGTCCATAATTTTATAAATTCACCTAGATGATAAGTTAATGAAATTAGAGTCTTTCCATATAAGACTGATCCACTATGTCAACACAGAAAACATGCATCCTTTCTGATTGCCTCTAATTGCTGTTAAGATATATCTCAGGAGGAACTTTCCTACAGTTTACATATGCCTGTCTAATCATCATGGTCTAACAGATTCAGGAATCCAAAGATCAGTCTCCAAGGTTGTGCTAAAACTCTATAGCGACTTGACCTTGGCACAAGCCTGCCTTTTCCTGTGCGGCTCCTTCTCACCCACCCAGAGCACATGCACCAAATTAACAAGGAATGGAACGTTTCACTGGTTTTGTTCACTTCTGTGGCTTAGCAAATTTTATGTATGTTGCTGGACTGGGAGGATCAAGTTTTACCATATTCTGCAGTCTCAGTCTATATGAAAGCGTAATTGTTCTATTCATTCTCATGGAAGTAAGACTGACGTACCATAAGCACTCAGAAGATTTCAAGGGAGTATTTGTTTACGGTACAAATGGGTCCCTAAAGTTTTGCTCTTAAAGCATGTAGCCTTTGGGCGTGTTTCAGCATCATGATTGGTGGTCACAACAGGAACTTTCAGCTAGTGTGCTCCCATACGAAGTGCAGAACCCAGTTTGAGATCAAAGGAAATCAAGTGCAGCTCATGAAAAGAAAGTCTGACATGCTCAGTACACAGTCTACCTTCACATTAGTACAAGTAGGAAGCACGCATTTTGTGTGTTAGGTTATGTTCTGGAACTTACAGGGCAATTGCAACAAAGGCAATGGACTTTATTGTAGACAAAAAAACCTGATAGGAGTCATAACCTCAGCTACAGTCCTTTGTTTACAGACTGAAAATGAAGACTGAAGACAGAGATGAGAGATTTCAATGTCAGCTGGAATTGGTTTGGATTTATTATGGAGTAAAACAACTCAGAAACCCATTCTACTGAACCTATTTGTGAAACAAGTTCGAGGAAAACAGAAGAGGATAACAAAATATATTCAGACTGAATCGAAGTCTTTCTCCTGTAGGACAAAGATCAATGTATCATCAAATCAATTTATTTTTTCTTACAAAAAAATGTTTCATGTTTGGTTAAAATGGTATCATTTTATTCTCTGCTCATTTCCACTGAGAGGGTGCTCAAAAATTTTTCCAGCAATACGACAGCCAAAAGCTCAAGCACATTAAGAAACCACACAACAGGAACACACTAACAACAAAAATACACCTTTTTCATTGGTTTTGACCTACCTTAAGTTTTAAATGAATCTAAAGCAATCAAATTTTTAAAGACTGATCAGCTGAGAAATAAGGATATTAAATATGATTAAATGTGATTGCATTTGAGTGTAAGGACTGTTCTTCCATTACTGCTTTGATTAAAAAAAGCAATCTGAGCTGTGAGGTAGAAAAGTTAAATGCAGCAAGAGAAAAAGAAAAGAGCTTGAAGTTTCTTTCCTTTCTTTTTCAAAATATATTATTTCTTGCGTGAGAAAATAATATGATTTTAAATGTGTGCTTTTGCAAAACCAAAAGCACATTGGCAAAATTTCTGTAACATAACATTCCTTCATGCTTTTTAATTATAGAAAGTATGAAGATGAAAAAAAAGAAGAATAAAAAGTTGTTCTTATGGGACTTTTGAGAACAAGAATAGGAGACACCTTTTGAAATGAAAAGTGGACTGGAAACCTTAGTTCTTAAGCTGGAATTTAATTGGTGCAATATTGGAGTTTAAAGAGTAATAAAGTTTATGTCCTCAGGTTATGAGAAGAAAATTACCCATAACAATTTTTTGGATTATAATATTTTAGCTGCTTCACCAGTCTATCTTCTTCTGATATTATCATCATTACTCCTCTGATAATTTTCTGTGTTTCATACTTTTACCTCCAAGCACTTGGATGGTGCTGAGAACCTCAGTGAACTTTTCAGATATGAGGTAGAGATCAGCCACTGATCAAAATTAACTTGAACTGCAGAGTCTTCGGAGCTGTTTCCAGAAAGGCGAAATGTGTCGCTCCTCAGAGATGAGATAAATCGCAAAACCAGCACAGATCACTCACTCTCACCTCTTAATTGAAAAGTTGGCTGCGGATCAGGAGCTGGCAGTGACCAGCTCAAGCCATCAGGATGCCAATATATGTTTTGACCTTATTTCTCCACCTCAGAACAGATCAATCACAAATTAATGTTATATTAGTGAAAGCAAGGATTTTTATTGAAGAGAGAAATCTATAAAAAATAATCCAATGAAAGAGTGAAAAAACAAGCTAGAGTGAAAAATAACTGAGACTGGCAGTGGAACTGTGTTTACTCACTATGAGTAAGATAATCTGGAGTCTTAATTGCATCTAAACACAAAAAATTTTTGAAACATGACAACTGGTATATGAAAGGTTCATTTTCTTGTTTGTTTGGTTGGGTTTTTTTATGCAGCAGAAGTTGCAACCACTTTTCTGGCTGAAATATCTATTCTAGTTTGCCACAAAGTATTATCTACACTGGAACACTTTATATTGTCATTGCTGCAAACCATTGAATGCAAGAAAAAAATTCTCAAAAGGATTCTGGTTTTATAATAAAATGGCACGTTAGGATGAGTCTGAAACTTCTTTTTCTAAACCTGTTTGAACAGGTAAAACTATGGGAACCACACAACTGAAACATTAGCCTCTGCATTTCTTATTCCTTGCTCTTCTCTCATTTTAAAAGTGTTAAATGCAAACACTGAACACAGTAGTGAAACATCACAAAGTGACTCCTGGATGTGGACCTCAGGTGGGTGTACATGCTTGAACTCTCACTGTCAGTGTATCAATCCTTCCCAATGCACATGGAGTGCCTGTCTGCACCTGGCCGTGAAGGAACCAACCCTTAAAAGGGAACTGACACCAAGAAAATATATTGGTGTGGTCCAAGGACTCATTTTCAGGCATGGAGCAAGTACCTTAAAAGCGCTTATGCAGTTAAGAATTGGATTTACATACCTGGAAAGCTTTAGGGCCAGACTTCCAAGCTAAACATTTGTGGATCAAGTAAACCACTCGAAGGACAAGTGAGTCTCTCCAAGCTTGACAGTTGTGTTTTACCTTGGTAAGAAGCACAAGGAAGCTAAAGACAACCCGTCTCTACTCATTCACACACATGTGCACATACTTGCAGTTCCTACCTTAAACTGAAAAGATATCTAGGCGGGGAAGACAGACAAAAAGAAACATACAAAACCGTATTTTACAGGCTGGCATACTGAGGGCACTGCCTGATTAGCTCTGGTGATTTATCAAAGAGGTTATTTTTCCTACCTGCCTACAATCCTTACCACGCAAAATGTCTTTTCTTTAGCTATTGCCTCTGTTTGAAGGACCCTCACAGACTGGGAACTATAGTACTTTCAGAATAGGCACATTGACCCTTCAGCTTTCTCCTCTAGGACATCATGGACTTCAGTCCCCTCAACAAGTACCCCCAGAGCTCATGAGTCATAGCATCAAGACACAGAAAGAATTTGCTGAAGAAACACCTGCTGAGCTCATCAGTGCAGAAGTACAGCAAGACAATATCTGGCAGAACTAAAAATATAAGTAGTTTTCTAATTCTAAGTCCAGGACTCATTAAAAATGCACATTTTCCGTTACAAGAATGAGAAGAATGATGTATGATGACACCTTCAGACATACAGATATGAAAGAGGCATGAAATTTATACAAGTTTCATTCTTAGAATTAAGATGAAACCTTTCCAAAATGAAGGAGGGGAAAAAAAAAACAACAATCAACCACCCCCCAAGAAAAAAAAAAGAAACAACATAAAAACAAGGCACTCCAGGACACTGAAACAGATGGAGCATGCCAGCATTTGCTTCAGCAAGAAAAAAAAGAGTTTATAATGGAGGCGCTGAAACAAGTTTAATTATAGAAACATGAATGGCATCCCTATAATAAAGTAAACCAACAAGTCAAATGAACGTCCTTGCCCTTTATTACCGAGCTGTGTGCATTTCTTCTCTGATATGAAAGCTATGGAAGCTTGCCTCCCTGTTACTGGTTCTTCTTACACTATCCTGGGGTTTAGAAAAAATGCAAAAATCAAAGGCACAACACTCTTGTAAAATTGAAGAGCATTTATTTCTCATTTTTGAGCCTTGGTTTGCCAGGACAGCCTCACAAGATAAACAGTCTTGTTTCCATAAGGGCCTTGGTACAGCAGGAATATAGTCATTCTAAATTTCAGTGCCATCATGCTAACATTTCACATGAAGCAGAAAGTGCTTCCTCACATATCAGTATGAAAATGTGAAAGACACCCTGGCTTAATGCTACTTTAAGAGATCAGAATTCATCTTTCAGCATGTGTATCACTCTCTCAGTAGTATAACAGAGTAAAATTATATTATTGTTCTGTGCCCAGGGAAATAAAAAAGGCATCTCTTTTTTAGCATATAGAGTAAATTCTGATTGAATCTTATGATTTAGCGAGAGCATGACGCAAAATCTGCTGAAATCAGTGGGATCTTGTGTATTGATTTCAAGGGGTTTTCAAACGTGCAATGTGGTAGGAAGATATTTGTGAATTGTTTGCTCTTAACTTGAGTTTGTTATCGAACACTAAATCACTTAACAATCTCTCACAGATTTTATAAACCTCTACTTGGTTGTGATGGAATTTACGTTGTTGTAAATCTCTCCATAATTTACTCAATAAACTGGATAGATGTGATCCAAGTCAGAAATGTATGCTAGTATTTATAACTCAAACCAAATCTCGTTTTACACTATTATCTGTTTTACCACTTCTTTAATATAACAAAAATATTTCTATTTCAGGTGAAACATTTGAGAAATACCTCTTCCAAACAGCATGCCAAGCTTTCAAACAGCACTTCCATCAAGAAGCACGGTCACTAAACATTCATTTGTGCGGTAACTGGAAAGTGCCATTTAGGATCAGAGCTCCTTTTGTTGTCCAAGAGCAACATGATTACCTTCAGATGCTCAGAGCCTCAAAAAATGGTGACTCACAACTAATCAAAGCAAGGCAGAGGTTTTGGGCCAAAATGAGAGTAGTTGGCTAGTGGCAAACAGAAAGACAAGTTGCTCCAGAGGAGTCCAAGGAGCTTCTAGAACAGGCCTGGCTCCATGCAGTGGCAGCACCCCTACGCCAATAATGTCTCTGAGGGGACAGATGTGGTCCCTATCTCATTTCTGGTAACATCCTGCCTAAAGCTCTGCCCTTTAGTTCACCTTGAACATTCCTCCATGGGCCAAAAATAATATGACCCTTAGCAGAACTATTTCTTCCTGATTAAGGCTGTAACACAAATGGACCAAAGCCAGGAAATTTAAAATTAAGCTGACACTTTGTCCTTTAAGTCTAGCTGTCAAAGAGAAGAACAAAAAAGAAAATCAGCTTCACAGAACAAGTTCTGCAGCCTTAAGTTTTAATGAAGTTTTGGTGTCCTGTTTTTTATGGGTTATGTCCCAAGCCTATCATTATTCAGTGGGTTGATTTTTTTAATTTTTTTTTTTTTTGCATTTAACTTCTTTGCTTTTTAAAGTAAAAAGAAGAGAGGAAGAAGTCTTTAATGGAAAGTTCTCCAATGCATGTTAATTATCTAAGAGACCAGAATGACTGCTTTGGTTAAATACATATTTATAAATCTTTTTAAAGGTGCATTATTTACTAATAGACTAGAACTGTTCTAAAGGCATCCATTTCTGTTAGAAGGCAGATATATCTTTACAATTTTTAAGTAAGTGACATTATTTGAGAAAGAGCAACTCTTCTGATGGAAGTCCTCAGTGTCCTCAGTGTAGTTCTGATTTCCCTGTTCAAAGAACTCACCCAGAGACATTGGGAATCAGCCCCTTTAGGTAAAATTTACACTGCTCAAGAGTCACAAAAAATGTACAAAAGGCATCCCTACTTCACAAATATTTTGGAGAGAATCTCCTTTTCTCATCTGCCACAAAAGATCTGTGCCTTCAGGTTTATGACTTTCATTCAGCACTGCAACTCCTACTGGTTTCAGTTCTTAGACCAGCTGGCAACTTATAATATATACACTTTATAGTCCTCAGGTTCTGCTATAAATAGGGCCTGACCAGGACAGCAAAAAAAATCTGACGCCAGTCAGTTGTGTAGTGAGTGGAGAATGTTTGCAATCCACAACTCAAATTGATCATCTGGTTTATGTCATTCCTCTATCTTGTAATCTTCTGTTTTTCTGGGTTTCAAACTTTGCATTCAAAGCTTGTGGATTTGTTGGTGACATTCAAAAGCATAGGCACTGCTTCTCACTGCTTGTTTTGTTTAATCCATGTTCTTTCCACGAGAGCATATAAAACTGGGGGACAAAACCATGGCATTAAGCATTAAAAAAATAATAATAATCCTTTTAGTCTAGAGAAAAAGTTTTGAATTTTCACTCAAAAGTTTGCTAGTGAGGCAAATTCTACATAAACCTCTTCTGGATTTATTTCCACATTCAAACTGCAAACTACTAGAGGCTTTTGCATAACTTCAGATTTTGTTGTGAAGCGCTTACGCAGCCCTAATCTGCACATGAAACTAAGACTGACGTCAGTGGCTGGTTTATGCAAGGATCAAGGGCACAATATGCAGTCAAGATCCCCTCTGCAGATAACTCAAAAGCAGAGCTTTGACCTTATAGCTCAGCAGAGAAAGCTAGATGCCATTTGAGATACTGGTGGTCTAAAAATATTCACATTCAAACCTCAAACAAATGTTTGAAACATAGAATAAACCAAAAATTCTTGCTTGGAGTTTATATCCATTTTATTTCTTTGTGCTATCCTGAAATTTTATATTTTGTTATGGAAACCTGTTTAAGAGACAAAGTCTGTGAATTTAAAACAGACTCTCAACCCGCTTTCCATCTCCATGCTAGTGATTTCAGCCTGCAAATAATTGTGGCTACACATTCCATGTCTGCAGTTTTGGTAACAAGTGGGATACCTTTGTCCATGACTGCCCTGAAGCAAGAGCAGCATACCCCAAACAGCAGGCTCCAAAAGGCATTCTGAAGCATAACTTCACTTTACAGTGTCCACTTTCAGAAAGGGTGATTCTCAGGTTTAAGGCCCAAACACTGGAGAGAAGATGACGTTATTTTAGACTAATATGCTTTGTTCAGTCTCATTTTCTTTTGCTGGAAACAGGTAATACTTGCATGCACTTCTAAAGTTGTGCTGTTGAAATACTGGGTTCTGCCTGACAGAACATGCAGCCCATTTCCCAGAAATACAGTGTCTTCTCTGCCCTTAGAAAATAGGGACCAGCTGATGAGTTAATTTTAAACTGTCAGCCCCAGCCAAAATCCAAGATTCAATCACACTTTTCCTTTGGTGAAGGCAGGAATGAGAGTCCAGGCTTAGTGATTGCTCACAGATAGTCTCTACAATAAACTGAAAGTTACAAAGGAGAGGGGATCAAGGTGGGCATGGACTGGGAAAAACTGTTATCTGAAAATGAACTTCACTGCAGGTTCTCTCTCAAACTAACTGGGCCCTGATGATGTACAAAGCAGAACTGCTCCAGGGTTTTATTCACCGAACACTTTGGGAGATAACTTTGTTAACACTTTTATTTTAGGGAAAATATGTTTGGGAATAAGGGAACAGTCCAAACAGATTTTAAATAATCAGTGTCCTGTGCTTTTAAAGAAAGAACAAAAAACCTGCTGTGAATTTGCATTAATTATAAATTAGGCCTTCTTGTGAAGGATTTTCATTACAACCTGGTCACTGTGGTGTCAGATTAGACTATACAGCATGATGGCTTGAGTACAACCCATTTCAACCTTTCTATTGTTGTTAGAAGTATTCTTCCTGAGTAAAAATTACATTTATGAAAAGCCAAAAGGCTTTTTAGTGTGTGAGAAAGAAGTGCTCTGCTACAAAAAAAGAAAAAGTATGTGAAATTTAGTATTATTAACATTAGTTTCCATTTAATATTTTGCACTGTAATGGTTTCTTGACCAAAATAATTACATGCGGCAATGTGAACTAAAGGCTTAATATCTATTATACAAACTTACATGCAAATTAGAATCTGGCATCTTGAGTGTGATATGCATTAAAATATTTTGTCTGCTTTAATGCAAATGATTGCACAGGATATGGAAGGTTGTTTAGAACTGACCACATGTATTGCCATGTCTACATGCAAGGAGCAGACTTAAGGTTGTTTAACAAGGCTGAATAATGTTTGTTGGATTTTTTCAGTTGGTAGGGTGGGTTTCTGGGGTGTTTTTTTTTATTCTCAGGTATTAAACAGTAACATTCCCCTAACTGTTTTTGTCATAGTTACAAACTTCTTATCAGCATTTTACTGGAATTTTTAGAATAGAAGATTTCAGAGTATTAAAATATTGTCAAAGGATGATGGTCTCCCATTGACAGATAAATTCTTACAGAATAGAATCATAGAATGTTTTGGAAAGGAACTTAAAGATCATCTAGTTCCAATCCCACTGCTGTGGCAAGGGAACCTTCCACTGGACCAGGTTACTCAGAGCTCCACCCAGCCTGGCCTTGAACACTTCCAGGGATGAGGAGTTCACAACCTCTATGGGCAACCTGTTCCAACTGTTTCGCCACCCTGACAGTAAAGAATTTCTTCCTAATATTGAATCTAAACCTACCCTCCTTTACATTAAGGCCATTCCCCCTTGTCCTATTTTCACTACATGCCCTTGTAAAAAGTATCTCTCCAGCCCTCTTGCAGCCCCCTGTAGGTACTGGAAGGCGCTGTAAGGTCTCATCAGAGCCTTCTCCTCTCCTGAACAGCCCCAACTCTCAGCCCGTTTTCACAGCAGAGCTGCCCTAGCCCTCTGATCAACTCAGTGGCTCTCCTCTGGACTCATTCCAACAGGTCCACATTTTCCTCGAGTTGAGAACCCCAGACCTGGATGCAGCACTCCAGGTGGGGTAAGATGGATGCAGATAACAAAATGAAGGCAGTCTGTTGGATTCATTGGAATGGTGTTTCTCTGCAAATCCTACTTCATACCAATCAGTCTTGGCCTGATCACTTTGCTTACTTGCTTTGCAAAGAATAAGCCCAGGACTCAGCTCAGTAAGCCACTTTCCCTAACCACTTTTTCAGGTCAGAAAATCATTCATTTCACAGCAAACTTATTCTGCCCTCTCTCCCTCCTTCAACACAAACACAAGCACAGAGCATGTCTCTCCTTGAGTGCACGTTTTACAAGCTTACCTAAAAGCCCTACACAAACTGTCCAAAGCATGCAATTTCTAAAGGGTCATGATTCAGTCAACTGAAAACTGACTTTTTCACCTGCAGAAGTGCACCTCACCAGTTAGAGTATTTTTCTGTAGCTTTCCACCACTACCCTTGCTTAGAAGGCTATTCATAAAGAAAAGAGTCACAAGGATTTTGTGTGAACACACAGAAAGCTATTTCTCTCCCCACTTTTCTCAAAGAAACTCAAATTTCACCTCTGCCCCTAACCAACATTTTTCTTTTAAACCATTTCAGTATAGGAAAAATTTGGCCCAAGTGGTGCCATTTTCAGAAACCTATGTATGACTGAAAAGAAGCAGGGACTAAGCACAGAATATCAGCACTGGTATTTTGTTAGCTGTGACTTGACCTGACTTGACAGATTTATATTTTAATGTGGATTTCCTCCCACCAGGGAGATTGTTATACCCCATAAATCCAATATTCACAGAACTCCAGTATTAGGTAGTACTGAGGGATGTAAAATGCTAGTGACAAACAGTTTGCCGGGGGTATCAAAAAGAGAAGCTGAAGTCTCTAGCTTTGGAAAGGATCCAGCCATCCTCTCCACACAAGGAAACAACTGTCTCTCCCAGCCACAAATTCCCAGCAGCGTCTGAGGCTAAAAAGCACATTTAAAACTGACAGGGTTAAGAAATCTGGAAGCCACAGGTAGGGGTTGTTATCCACGCTTCCGTGGTTAGCAAGCTATTACACCTCTGCAATAGCTTAAGACTGCCAGAATTGAATGCACTTGGGTTCTCCACTTCCTTGAAGATTCAAGCTTCAGTCTCATTCTCAAGAGCAAGGTATAAAGAGATTACTAGCAACAACATCTCACACCTTCTCCTATCCAACCTTGTAAATCTGAAGCTGCCCTTGGTTTAAAAGCACTGATGTTAAAATACCAACAGTGCTTCTCTCCTTGTGTCTTTCCCACTCTTCGCTTTTCTTTGCAGATTTCAAGGTGATGACAAAAGAGAGAACAGTCTTAGCATTTGTTAATACCCACTTGACCCACAAAAGAAATTCACTAGCATTTGCAGCTTCTAATTTAAAAACCATTAGACCGTTCCGCTTGGCGGACCAGATCTAAATATTCTTAAAGGGGTGGTTTAATTTAATCATTACCTTAACAAGCCCCCTTTTAAAATGATGATCCGCCAAATTCAGGGGATTTGTTTTGGAATCTGATCCAATAACTGGCTTTGTACAAAGAGAAGCATAGCCGCATCTGATTTGGTTCAGAACGGGGTGATAATCATGAAAATTACTTTGCATATTTAATCACTGTGAAAACATGAGTACAAACTACTTTCTAGAGATTACCTTAAAAAAAAAAAAAGCTTCAGGCTTTGCAGCAAGCATGCCAAGTACTTTGATTTACAGAGAATTATTTGGATTTTATAGAAAGCTCAGTGTTTCAAAGACTTCAAGATAGTCAGCCACTGGCAAAGAAAAATTACTAAATAGTAGAAGGAAAACTTTTTATTGGAAAAAAATTATGTTAACACCAATTGTGGAGGTTTATGTCTGTGGGATTTTTTTAAGTTTTTGTCACTTAACAACCTAGATTTGAAGCAAATACCTTGCTCAAAACCTTTCTGGTCTTGTCAAGAGGGCAGAGACACGTTCTCTCCAGGTTTGACCTGGCATGTTTCCTCATGGCCAGAGGTGAGTCAGAAGCCGGCAAGTCAGGGCTGTGGTCAGGACTTTCACAAAGTTTGAGTCAGGAGAGTTTGCATGAGGACTGCACTCTGGTACCTGTACACAGGGCTTGTGGTGGGAAAAGAACATCCGGCAAGGCACAGAAGTGTCAACATCTTCTAGCTTCCGATTTTTATCTAGATGTCGTTAGTTGAGGTTCAGCTACACATAGAGAATTTAGAGACAAATGCCTAGAGAAATTAATTTTTCTCACCTAGATCAGACAGATAAATAAAAGTACACTGACTAGTAGTTAGCAAAAAAGACACATACATATACATGACTTGCAAATATTTCCCCAAGCTGAAGCAACTGGATGCCAGATGAGTATTCCATGGTACGTAAAACTAAATTTGCTGCTGAGATAAACAGGTATAGCTCCACTAAATCTGTCTGAGTTGCCTCTGCTTAACACTTGAAGTGAATTAGGCCCTACCTTTACTGTCAGTTGCTTTTAAATCCTTGCACTGTGATACAGCAATGTTTGTAAATAACCCAGCATCTGAGAGGTACAGTGTAGGCACAATATCTGAGGGATAATTGTCACAGGCATCTTAGATTATGAAGCCTGCTCTAACATATATTTGTAGGAATCATCTCAGAGGTGTCTGCCTGTCTGTAGCTACCATGAGTGTACAAAATTCATGAAACAGCATGCCTAGAATTTTCTGTGGAAATGGGTGTAATATGTACACATACATATGAAATATATATGTCATACAGACTGCTCTATTATAGACACACATTTTTATATGTTATACACACAAATATATACACGTGAATATATATATACACACACACCTGCATCTTTTTGCATACTTTTCTTATATAGTATATGTTCCTCTAAGCATTATATGTTCCACAGCTTCAGCAGACTAGAGGTTAATGAACAGGCTTTTTCTCACATATGCACAGAACAGATAATTTTCTTTACTGTTCACGATAAGTTGAAGGAGCATTTGAGTGACAGACCAATTTGTCAATCAACTACAAAGTGTTGAGGAAGCTTCCTCTGCATAATTTTACACGCAGAGATCAAATGTGACCTCTGATTGTACAGTGGGTATGGACAGTCAAGGTTACGAAGTCCAAAGGAGTCATGCAAATCAGTTACCTTTTCTGAGTGCCTTGACTTTCTAAGGTTATCTGTGCACTAAAATAATCACAGGATTTTAAGAGAAAGATAAAAATACTTCTTTATTATTTTAAATGTGTGTATGCATGTGCGAGGAAGGTGTATGTATGAATTTATTGTGGAGCTTGAATGTATGTGTTTTTACTTTATAGCCTGAATTATTTTTTAAGGTCTCAACACAGAGCCCCTGGTTCTGACATCTCATGCAGTTTCTCTTGAAAGCTATATTTTAATAGCAGCTCCGTTCATTTAATGTTAGCCACTTCAGATGATTTCTTTGCTAAAACCTGAATTATGAAAATCACTTGTCAATTACCCTGGGTAGCTGTGTAAAAGAATTATTGCACATTCACAGTGAAAAGAAAACTTTATTTTCACCACTTTCCAGTAAAAGCTAATTCAGAATAACTCCATTTAACAGTTATTTTATGCTGAAATACTGAATACCTCAGGGAGTCTTTTAGGGATTTTAAAGTCTCTTTATTTATAAATGATTCATGCTGCATTTTCAGAAAAACCTACAATTAGTGTGGGAAGCACAGAGACTCCTTTGGGA
This sequence comes from Oriolus oriolus, assembly GCA_013400235.1. Taxonomy (NCBI): domain Eukaryota; kingdom Metazoa; phylum Chordata; class Aves; order Passeriformes; family Corvidae; genus Oriolus; species Oriolus oriolus. Next base: position 430,413 of record VXBT01002912.1, read on the forward strand.
AAGGTAAAAAAACCCAACAAAATATACATGCATTATATACAGTCTTTTTATCTATTGTTGTTTTGCAGTGGACTATAAAAAGAAAAGAACTGGAAAAAATGTCTAGGAGACATTTTATCTAACCTTTTAAACATATGCCTCAGTGGACAGTATTTTGTGAAGTAGTTACCCTTATGATTTGTACAGCCCACAAAATTCTTTTAATGCAGATTTCATTTTGGCTTGCACTTTCCAGCCCCAGTTATAAATGAGCAAGCCAGCTAAGAGGAGAAGCTTTCTGTGGTAACACAGGAGGACAAACCATCCCTTCCACCTGCCCCTCATGAGAGTGATGGTCACTAATGTTTCCATATTTGCTGCCTGGGGTGGTGCTATAACTTCAAGGTCTTTGAAATGCTCACACCAGCAGGCATCAAAGATTGCACAAGCTCATTTGGCTTCATGGGGAATCCTTCTGCTCACTCAAGCCAGAAGACTGATATACATTGCTCTAGTTGCCAGCACTGCAGGAGTTTATGCAACCCTTCTCCTTGTCACACGGGTGGGAGGAATGAGCAGGCAAAGGCAAAGAGTGGCTCAAGACCCTCAGCACACACCCCTAAGGCTCCCATAGCTTCACCCTTGATGTGGCTGCCCTTGCTGGAGCCCTGGATTAGCCTGGAGTCCTGCTTCATGTGCTGGTGTTACATTAGAGACACACAGGATGGCATCAGGCTAAGGGTCACGCTCCAGCATGTCTATATGCCTTAATGAAATCACACATCAGGAAGGGGCAGAGTGGCACTAGGGTTGAAGGCTGGGTATTTTACCATTTACATATCCCCTTATCTTCTTTCAAACAAAACTCAGTAAAAACCCATCCTTAAATATGCATTCAATCAGAGCTTCTCTGTGCTGATGAAATGTTCATGACTTCCCATCAGTGCAAACTCTGTGAGATAGCTGCAGTCCCATGAACTACGAGGAGTGGTGAACAAGCAAAACCAAACAGATACTCCTGGCTTCAAAGAGACAAGATCTGCTTAAATATATCTTTCCCCACCTCCATGCTGAGTTTGCACTGGTGCTGTTACAAATGACTAAATATCAAATGCAAACAAAATTTTTCAGGGGTCAGAAAGGTCATCTAGAGTTTTTTTATAATTACACCAGCATTTACGATGTGAAACTTGCAGGGAGCTGAAACCGTAACCATCTGGACCTGCTCACTGACCAGTACTGGTACCCATGAGACATACAGAAGAGATGGCAAGAAGAACACCATCAGATAGTCTGTCTCACTGGCCAAATGTGCAGATGACATGGGGGAGAGGTGGTGGGTTATTATTTAGCTAAAAATGGGAAATCTCAGACTGACTGACTTAAACCTAGAGATAAACAGAATCTGTATCACACTCTTACTGGCTTCAATATATTTGATGGTTTCTCAAATTGCCATGGTAAACATTGTTCTAAAATAAAGAGAAACTCATAGTTTGCAGTTAGGTGGTATTTTAATTTTCTTTTTAGCAAAGCTCAGTGAATAATACAAATGAAGTAGCAGACTGCACATGTACCAGGACTTGCTATGGACTGCCCCAGTTGTTTGGACATCAACAGGTGGAATGCAAAAAACCCCAACTTGAATAAATTGGAATACCAGCAAGAAGAACATTACTACATAGCAGATAAATCAGAATACCATTACTGAGACACTGTCTCTGTGTCAGGCTGCTAGAAATGAAAACAGGACCCCTATGTACTATGACTTTTTAACATGCTGGGCTATATTTTTTGATTCTCTACGTAATATTGCAAGACAGTGCTATAAAACTCAAAAGATGGAGTTTGTTCAGTGTCACTTTCAATGTAGTATCAATTGAGAAGTTCCCCACAGTCCTTGCACTCTGGGTTTTCTATCACATCTGCCAAACAAACAGAAAATACACAGGCCTCTTCTTTCCACTATTGAAACAAAAAAATAGCTAAGTACATCTAGCACTTGAAGCATACTTAAAGCAATAGGTCTGATTATACCTTCACAGTTAAGAATAAATTATCTGCAAGACTCTCAAGAGCTGGATGAACCGGTGAGTTGTATTAGCATGAAAAGAAGGAAAGGGAAAACAGGAAAATAAGGAAAGGGAAAAGGAAGGAACATGTTTTGTTTTAAAACAATCTACAAAAATAATACATTCCAGGTAAGTTTTCCCTGCTCTATGATACCAAATGATAGTTTGTAATTTCCTCAGTGCTGTTGACCTAAGAAACAGCATGATTTCTATAAGATACAAGGTATGTTCATTGTTCCATTTATACTGCCACAGAACCTATCCAAATCAAATAGCAGAGGTGCATCAAGCTTTGTTTGATTTTCAAGCCATGGACACTTCTTGAGATTTTTCACCTCATTCTGAAAAGGAAGGAGAAGAGACCCTGTAAGTTGTGACGGGTGAATCATTAAAGTGAGTTAAGACTGAGTGTTGGTACCAGCTGCACATCCTGGTGAAGAATGAAGAACCAAAGGTTTTTAGGCTTATTTTTCAGAACAAAATATGACATTCATAAATAGGAGCAATGCACTTTCATATTGCCAAAGGAAACCAAAAATTATTTGTAAGTGAGTTAGTCATGATCTGCACTCCATATGAGGTCCTGTAGTCCCTTGGATGGCCATAGTTCTAGGTATCTCATTGCCCAGTTCTCTTTTATTTGTGCAGATCTCACAAACTGCATAGCTTGTACACAATGCTAGTGCACTATTGGCACATCAGGAAAAACTCAGAATAATGCCATAAAATAGTAAGATCAGAATAATACTATGTCAAGGGATGTAGAAGTAATGTTGAGTTAAAACTAAACTTTTTAAATTTCCTCTTGGAGAAGTGCCATCATGAATTCCACTACTACAAAAAATTTTATTATATTGTTCCATTCATTTTTCTTTCTTATTTACAATGTGAAATGAAGGACGTTTTCTGGGCCATGAATGTAACATGGGATAGCAATGTAAAATATTAAGAAATAACTCTATGTAAAAAATCCTCAGAAATATATAAGATGGGAGGAATAATTTTGTTGTTTGTTTCTTCTCTATAAATAGGATGTGATGATTATGCTACAAAAATTGGCATTATACTTGAGCAAGTGGAATCCCAGAAGCTTCTTTTAATCTTTAATAATAATAATAATAATAATTTTTAGTTTCACAGTGGTGTCTAAGAAGGAAAATATTTATTTTTGAAGTGTTTCACTACCCTATTTTTTTGCCAGACATTAGAAATAATGCTCTAGCAATAAAAGTGCAAACCTTATATTGACAGCAAGTTATCCCTCTTTTAAGATGTTAATTGGTATCAAAAAGCAACACTGCACATTTCAGCTTCTGAAAAAATAGCATTCACAATAAACCACTCACAATAATTTCACTGACTAAGATGTGCCTTAAGTTAGATGCCAAGTAAAATTCAAGAAGCAACCTGGGACTAGCTGGTGGATGCTCTGAACAAGACGGCAAAGGCTCAGGATGCAGCTAGGCAACGCCAGTTAAAAGCACAGGTCAGTCATTCCCTTGTCAGGCTTTCCACCCCTTCAGGAACTTTTATTTAAAACAAATAAACAAACAAACCAACAAACTCTCAAAAATCAGTTTCCTAGTTGCAAAGGAGGCCTTTCAAGGAAGCTCGGTTCAGTGGCCTTCAAGTTCACTCTAAGGCTCCTGTATATTTCAGGCCACGGGATTAATGACAAATCCAGCAAAGCATACGACTAACTTTAAGCCTGTATGTAATCTCAGTTAAGTCAATTAGTCTGCTTGCATGCTCAAAGGTAAGAAGATCCTCAAGTACTTTTCTGGTCTGGTATGATTATCCCTAGTGATGTGTAGACATGGTAACTGCTAACCCGTACATTGAGGAAACTTGCCTCCTGCCTCAGCTCAGAAACATATCTTTCTGCAGTGTCTACTATATATATATCATCAATTCTACTGTAAGCCACTGGAGTCTTGAGGAAAGATTTAAAAAGGAATAAATAAGTGATGTTCCCTTCTCATTCTGTGCAATATATAATAGAGATGTTAGTTGTACAGCTCGATTGTATAACAGGCAACTAACATGCTCCTTCAGTGTCTGTCTTTAAATGGCAAAACAAAACAAATTTTCACTTGTGACTGTAAATTCATTTCTGGGCAGAGCTATTGTTGGGCTCACTCATATTACATTAACACAGTTCCTGTACATAGTACAAGCATATTAAGATTTAACTCAGAAGAAACTCAGTCTAGGTGCATTACTGGTGAAGCCGTGAGTTCCTTACATCCAGCTTGAAAGTGTTGGCATGCCTAGAGATAGTAAAATAAGTCACAAATGTCACAACCAATCTGCTTCAAAATCTCCAGAAACATTTATGGAGGAAGATTATGGTCTCCTAAAAGGAGGCTCTCAAAACTCTTCTGTTTAATTTCTTTGTTCTGTGCAGCTGCTACTAAATTACCAGACACCCCAGCAAGGCTCTTCAAGATTGAGTCTGTCATGACCTAGAACAGCCAAAACTTCCTGAAGGATGAACCCAGTTTGAGGTGGAAATACCCGTTCTGTGCAGTATATTGCAGGTTATGAAAAACTTTGCCTGAAAATTGTGCAAGAGCTCCAGAGCAAATCATGTAAATCTGTCATGTAAATGTGTACGTATGGGGTTTTTAGAGTTTGGATAACTGCCACACAGACAGCTCCCTATCTCTGAATATATATCTAAGGACTTAAAAAATATGAAGTTTTGACCTGATCTGTTGCCATATATCTCATCACTGGTCCAGTGGTTGTGCAGGTATAGGATGGCATTCCTGCATTTGTCTGTTCCAAGTGTCCATGCATAGCCAATCCAATCCTTACAAACAATGCAGGATTGTAAACAGGGCAAGACTCCTTCTTCAAATGAAACAGCATTGTTTGCTCAGGAGAAAGGGCTACTGCATCTCCTAGAAAATGCCAGCTTTGGACAGGCAGAGTTTGCCTGCTAGAGAAAATAAGCCATTTTCTGGTACCATTGCACTTCAGGGGAACCAGGGAACATCATGGCTTGACACACCAGCATTTGTCTCCTGGATCTCTTGCACCTTGTAACTTCAAGTTAAAATTATCTTGCTGCCAGCCCAGCAGGAAAACAAGTGCACTTGTGGGGTTTCACCTGCATCTGCTAGTATAAACAGCAAAAGGGAAAGACACCTTATTGCTTCACAGCTTTCCTTCCACCTTTTTCATTGTAAAAGACAACTGGAGTCACATGGATTTTCTCACCTCTAGATATTAAGTGGAATTTGGACTTCTTGGTGAGATTTTCTCTCACCCTGTGGAATCCTCTTTGCGTTGTGTTAGAGAGCTTACAACATGATTATAGGTAAAACCATATGCTTTTTTCCAAGGGGGAAGATTAGAGCAGCAGTACTATGCCCTAGCAACAGGGTCCATCACAGAGCAGGATGATATATATTCAGGTATATTTCCTGATTTAAACTTGTTTTCAAACATAGACGCAGTTATGAGAGCTGAGTTCATCCTGAGATATCTGTTTTCACGGACTCTGTGCTGGTATCTCAGAATTACCTGCTTTTTGCAGATATCCCAACCTGCTAATTAATAACATAAATTCATAGTGTGAGTTCTCTGGCTGAAATCACAGCTACAAATAGATAAGGAAAAAAGTGTATATATCTTTAATTTTAAACTTTATTTTTTTATATAAACTGCATGCAGTGGTTCTATGTCATGTGTTGTGACATAAAATAAAGAATGACATTATGTAACCATTAACATGGTACAACCAAATGCAAAATGAATCATTCTGACTAAGCATATAATGATTTTCTTATTATTTTTCTTAAGTCATACATTCCACCTTACTCTTTAGTGGTTAATTCTATTCAGGAACCAGCTGCAGGAGTGCAGGAAGCAAAACTGTCCCTGCGCTATCAGTAGCAATACAACATACAGATATGCAGAAACACAAATGTTATGCTGAAGTGATGTTAAGGCTGCCTCTAAACTAACACCCCAATTCTGTGTTGGGAACTATGTAGGCATGCTCTACAGAACAGAAGACCTGATGTTAAAAGGTTTTAAACATGATCATGGCATGAAATGTGCGTGCATTTTCCTATGTACACATCTTTGATACCAGCAGGAACTGTGCAGCAACCGAAAAAATCTCTTGAGGAAGAATATTAGGAAGATGGTATGAAAGTTAAGGCTGTGAATCTTTATAAGTCTGTCATGGTCTAACATACGAAAGTGCTCATTATCAATATAATGCATCAGCTCTCTAGTCTGATGGTTGTAAAGGTCAGTTATCCTGTATAGCAGTCCACAAAATGAGCATTCTCCAATTAATTGTAAAAGCTGGTACTATAATTCTACCTTCCACACTTCATCATGACTAACAGGTGACATGAGTAAATGACAGACTGTACAGACACCTCTTAGTCATATTAATAGTCAGGCACGGTAGCAAGGGTTAAGGACAGAGTGTCAGGTTTAACTTCCCCTCATTACCATTCAGAAAACTATCATTTAATATTAAGTTAATTGTAACACAAGGATATGAGTCATGCCCTTGTGTTACAATTACCTTTAATATTAAATAATAGTTTTTGTAATGGTAATTTCCTTTGGGGATGTTTCATTCTACATTAGGCAGTTCTGACTGATGTCTGTCTTTGCAGATATCTCTATCAGCCACTAAAAGCTCTTCTATGAGTATATCCATAACCTATAGGATTTCAAGACCATGAGTATTGTTCCATTGAAGTCATTGTCCTTTATACTAGATGTTTCTAATCTATCAACTGTTTGACTATTTTGAGGTGCCATAACTGTGATTTTCCTTTTGAAATCTACACAGAAGTGCGCTCCTCTTGCTCTGCTGTGATAGGGCTTCATCCATATCCCCAGCTGCCTTGTTACACGGTATATTCATGAGGTGGGCGGTCTAGAGGATGCATAGGGTTTGACTTGTTGTAACCATGGTGTTTTTGCTATCTGAGAGTGTAGTGGATACTAGGAGCCAGACAAAAGTAGCGAGAAGAGTTTGAATTAGACTTTTAATGAAGAACAGCATGAGCTCAGAAATCACAGCAGCTGTAGTAAAACTAACTTGTCCCTGCCCCATGAGCAGAGTTCCTCTGTCAATGGTTACAACCACACAAAGCTGTGCATTTTATAAAAAGTTTTCAGAAAGGTATCATTTAAAAGAGAAAAGGACAGACATTAAAAGCAACAAGATCCTAAGTCGACTATGAGTGGAAAGGTACTGACAGTAAGGTCTCAGTTTCCTCTCTGAGGCTTTAAGAACACTATGGAAATCCTTTCATTTAAATAAATCCTTCTGCACTCAAGAATCATAGCATGAAGGCATAAGGCTCTCCAGCAAGAGTCTGGTTGTCCAGCTGTAAAGAAGGTATGAAGGACAATAAGTCCTGCTGATGCACGGGAATTCTTTTGCCAGTGGCAGGGAACAACACAAGTACAACAGTAATATCCTGGGGAAAAATTTGTACTCTACTGCCCATGGCAATTTTGCAAGGTCAACGTAGGGAAAGGGCCAGGATGAGGTTTGAGGCCAGCTCATTCCACAAAACACCCCAAACTGACAATAAGTGGACAAACAGGTCCCCCTACTGTTATCCTTCTTGGTCCTCACAACACTATCAAATGAACTCTGCAGAAAGGGGCAATGTTGAACTCCCTAGTACACACCAGCCAATTCAGAGGGTTCAATGGTGGGACTGAAATCTAAGCCTAAGTGCCTATAAAATTTTTGAAAACTTCTGAAGTTGCAGATTTTCTTTTCTGATTAGAATCTGAGACTGAATGTCAAGCTTTCCTTGCTTTCACCAGAAGATACATATATATAGCAGGTATAAATTCTGGTGAAATTGAGTGTCATAAAGGAAATTCTATTTGAAATGACCATAACTTTAGTGTAGAAGTACTTTAAAGAGCTCTGAATTTTATCTTCAATATTTTTTGCCCTTGTCAGCGACAGCTCAGCCAACAATCACTATTCTTTCCTCTTTCAAAAGTTTCAAGCACGGCTAAAGGCTAAGTGAGACCACATTCTCAGTACGGTTATCACTTACAAACTTTCTACACCAAGCAATCTTTCTACAGCCTCTGTACATTTGAATAACACAGGTTATAAAATATTGGTGCTCCAGATCATTAGTCGGGTAATTACAATTTTTGTTTGTTTGGCTTTGATTAGAATTAGTTTTGGAAAGCATCCATTACAAGAAGAGGTCCTCACTGAACAACAGATACACAACAACCCTTGATTAGCAAATAAAGAATGTCCATTCTTACCCCTAGCTTAAGAAAAAAGCATCCTCCCTAACTGCTCAACACTAACTTAGAGATTTCAAGTCACTAGTGAGTGAAAGGAGGGCCATATCACTCTCTCATTTAACCAAATGCATCTAGGTCAGGGGACAAAAAGGAAAAGAAACTCAGTTCTGCGACTCATACCTAGCCATTATCCAGCCTTGATATGCGACAAAGACACTCAACAGTATCATAGTAGTAACATATATTTGCCTATTTAAGGGCAAATGCTTGGTGCAGTTCTGCACAGCTTCACTGAATTTAACAGTTTTGTATACACTTAGACCAGGCCCTTACTTTTTTTCAGATGCAAACCATTGCATTTAGACAAATTTGCTTTCATCAAGTGCCATCCTGTATGTATTTGTGGCAGAGAAACTGTATGACAGCAAACACATTCATCTTTAATCTGATGAATGCTTCACCACATGCTATGGTGTGTGTTTCAAAGTATATTGTCTGAGAGATCTGTTCTCAGAAATCATGGTGTGGGGGTTTTCAAAGAGACAGATGTAGAAATGCTTACATGTTCTGACTCAAAGCTGATTGGCCCAAGTACATGAAATTGTACAAATCTAAAATTGGGACTAGCGCAGACTTAATGATGCAAATTTCCATACATCGGTTTTATAATCCTCCCCAATTTCCAGGAAACAAAATAACATAGCAAAATTAGGGGGGAACAAAGGATTTCTCAGTTTATTAGGTACATGATCCACATCCTGTGAAATTCAGAGAGAGCCTTTGCATAAAGAATAATGGACTTTGGAGTAGGCTCTGTGCAAAGGAGTCATTTCTGGCTGTAGAAGCAAAAATGCCCCCAGCCACAGAGCCACAAACATGTATTTTGTATGCAAAAATAGAATTCCTTGGTGAGAATTCTATATATTATGCTTATAGGTAAAAGTTAAATAAAGCATCCCTCTGCTACTGTTGTTTTTCTTATTAAGCAGAAAGAAATGAATGCAATATGCAATTCAAAAATAAATTTGGAGAGAAGGAAAAGGGTGGGGGTAGGTGAATAAATATATGTAAAATCACAACATGATACTAATGTTCAATTACAAAAACTTTATAGAAGTCTATTTATTTATTTATTTATTCTAATTCTAAATCCCTACCACTACACAACAATGTCACATTTTAATGTAATATCATGTCCAATGCATATTCATGAAATAAAAATCTTGGCAGTGGCACAAGAAAAGTGGGATGAAGTGTGTTTGGCGGAGTGCGTCACGTTTCCAGACCAGCGGATTTTTTGATTAAAGTCCCTTATCCGTTTTATCATGCATATCCACTCTCTGATTAAAGTGATCTGGAGCTGACACTCACAATGTCAGTATGCACTGAGACCCTTCACACAAAACATGGTTGGAATTTATATGCTTTAAAAAAAGGGGGAAGGGGGGGAATGAGAAATAGACCAACCAAAGCTGCTGCATTAAATTAAGTATATATGTATATATCTATCTACTGAAAAAACACACTTGGACTTGCTTGTTTTAATCTTACATATTTCTTTTCAACATTGCCAGCCTACAAATACTGCATGTTTTGCTTCCATTTCAAAAAGTATCTGTCGTGCAAGTTTTTTATCTCTGTTACACTCGGCTTTTCATCAAAATGCTTCTACGCTGAGGTGAAAAACACAGCTGAGGTCTCCTACAGTCACAAATAAATAAAAAATTTCTCCAAATCTACACACACCTTCTACCTTCTTCATTTTCTCCCAAAAAAGCTTTAATTAATGTACCACATCTCAGCCACAGGTTATCTGTTAAGAAAACAGATTCTGCCACAGCAGAAGTACATGGGTGTTGCAAGGGGAGTTTTACCACAGATCCACAGACCTTTTCCCCAGGCTCCATGCTCAGAAGCCTCCAAGTATGTGTAGGTTATCTGAAAATGTATTTTCAAGCCTCACGACATTTAAGAGGATGCAAATTACCTGAGGTAAGTGTCATATGCATGAAAATATGGTAGCAAATTTTCTAGCTTTCTGGGAGTGTTTAAATTTCCCTTGAATTTAAAGAGCTTGTGGTCAGGCTCTTCACCTTGATTCCAGAAGGTACTTAAATATAAGCTCAACTTCAAGCATAAGAAAAATGAAATTTAAGTGTTTCATGTATTTTTCTTATCTGCAAATAAAGGGATTTCAACAGCTCATTTAACAGTGGTTTTGTAAATGTTCATTCTCTCTAGCAATATAACAGTATTTTGCATTTCTAAATGCTGGTCTCCAGGCACTAAATACTTACAAAAAGGCATCCTTCGTTTCAGAGATCCACAGATCCCAGAGTCTGCAGTGTTCTTTAAAACCTGCCTTTAAACTGAAGAATTCTGGATCTTTTGGTAAGTTTTAGCTGGTTAGTAAGATTTCAGTAGCTTATGTTTGTTCAATTTATCCAATATATCCTTCCATATTTAATAAATAGCTTACATAAAGTCCAAATGTGTCTCAGCTCCCAGGGACTACCTTTTTAATTTCACAAAACTTTAGGAAATTCTTACTTGAATTTTTTTTTTACTGAGGAAAAAAACTGGACCAGTAGCATGTGTAGGGACCAGTGTTGTTCCTCTTCTCACAACCTGCTCAGTTGTGTGTCTTAATGTCAAAGTTCAGTGTGCTATTCCAATGCAGGGCTTTTTCTGAGCAGTTAATGCCAGTCATGCTGAACTGTTGTTACACTGCAGCTTTGACAGACACTGAGTTGGAATTAGTGAAGGACCGTCAAATTAATTTCACTTGTGAATTAAACCTCTCCCTTCTACATAAACTTTAGTATAAGAAATAGAGTGAGAGTCAAAGGCAACACATTAATTTCTTTTTTTTGGTAAGGCAGATATTTGAATATATACAGACTTCTTGCATATAACACCACCCTCAACATTCCACCAAAAGAGCAGAGGCTTCCTGCACTTCTTTCATCACAGTTCTGCAAGGAGAACAGTGAGAATATGAGAATAAAAAAGAAAATAAGTGGAGATTTTTAGGACAAGCATTCTGAAAAAACTTTACCAGGCATAAAGTATGTTTTCATCAGCATGAACATAAACTGCTGGGCAGTTTCACCAGTAGAGTTTCCACATTTGCAATCATTTCTAGCCCTTTTCATAATTTCCGTGTTTACTTACTACTGCACAAGAGCCATCTCAGAAAGGGAGGATAAGTAAAACTGCCACATAAACAGCTGAGGCTCCAGATACACTGAGAGGCAGTTGCAAAATCCTTCACTGACTTTTTATTGTCTCGATACCAAGCATGGGCTGGAAACGAAGAGCTGCATCTGCATAGGGTACCCAGCTGAGCACCATTTGTCCTGTGTGAGGACAAGGGATTTGAATGGCTGAAACCAAAGCTATAGCTGCAGTATGGAGAATTTGTATAGCTTACACAAAATCTGGCATATATGAAATGCACATGTTTTCAAGTAGCTGTTTACAGTTTACAAGCCAATTATTAACCCTAAACAAAATTTGTAGACACGTCCAGATATCAACCGCATCTGAAGATCTGGGATTCTGTTCACAGACCCCAACATAAAAAGGCAAAGAAAAGATAATTTTTAAAAAGAGAAAGACTAATACAACTACATTGCATGGATTAACCATTCAAAATTGTTATTATTACCAGTGATCATTATTAACCTATATGCTGTCTAATTTGCACCCAAAATGGCTGCCTTTCAGCCACTTCTGGTCCAAGACCGAGCAGAAGCAATGCTGTAGTAAGAAATTACATCACTTAATGTCTCATACTACAATTTCCTTACATTTAGCAGCTATACAGCAATAGTCAGTAGTACATGAGACATTATGAATAATAAATAACTTACTGCATTTTAATTGTCAAAGTAAATGAATGAAGCACAGTGTCTGTTCCAGTATCCTTGCTTTTAAAGGTCATGTTCTCTTACTAGAGGGAGAAATGAAAACAAATGTTTGTGAAAGATGCAACAGCAGGACTACTGGGAAGAAAGAAACAAGAAAAACTATGAATGCACCCACAGGTCTAATTACACAAGTGAGAAGAGCAACAAAATGGTAAGTTCAAATTTGAATCTGATGGGGAAGAAAAGGAAAAATTCAGATATTTTGACACAGGCTAAATAATGCAATATGATAAAGGTTTGCAAACCAGTTTACTGTGCCCAGAGAGGGGAGACTGTGGCCAGAAGGAACTCCCTGCTTCTGTATTTGGGCAAGTGGATATTCTCTGACATAGGTGCTCTTCTGAGACATGCCCATTTAAAGAGAGACCACCACAAACCATATCCAAGGACTCCTTAGGTTATTGTTAAGGCAGAACAATAGTTCAGACCATTTAATAAAACTGGTTTAAGTATGAATAGTAGAGTCTTCCATTTTGTTTCTAGGTAAAATTCAGATAGAGTGATACTTTCCCATGGCTGAAGTCACCTCTCTGCACTCTTTAGAAGCAGAAGGCCGCTTTTACTTACAGCACCTGAAGGCAGGAGCTGGAGACAAGTGTCTTAAATTCACATCAAAATGCAATGAATGGATCATATCCTGCAGCTGTTAACCACTTGTGACAAGCAGAGGTGGTCCACTCCCTAATTAATTTGTCCATGTTGTTCTTATTTATTTCAGTCAGTATGTAGACAGGAAGGCAAGGGTGCAAGTTGGAGAGGAGAGCCTGGCCTGGTGATACCTGCTACAGCACAGAGGGGAAGGAGGCAATAAAAAAGGCAGCAGCAATCACAGTAGGACCTCAACATTTACTCCCACTCAGAACCCCAGACCACTCCCTTGCCAAGAGCTGCTGGTCTCAGTGGGTTTCCAAAGCTGCCTACCCACACCTCAAGCCAGACGTGCTGCACCACCCCACAGGCAGGTGCGAAGCAGCCTCTTTGTAATACCTAGGGTCATGTCTTCCCTGCAGAAGCATTGATCCGAGTGGAAAAACACAAACTTTAGAAGAAATTTTTAACCTCTATCACTCCTTTAGACCTTGAGGATTGATTTGATCTCAGATTATATTTTTTTTGCTTCCATGAAGGACTGAGTGTGAACGCAACTGGGAATGGCATGTGCCAATGTGTTTGTGGCAGAGCAGAGGGGACTGATTCTGCTTTAACCACGGTCCATCTCACTCTCCAACTCTCAGGTTTTTAATACAGCTTCTGTTCTGGGTGTTTGCTCCACACATTAAGAATTACAACAGAAATCCAGAACATTGCCTGTGAGCAGGGCTCCTTAGCCCCAGTAAAAACTGTATGCTGTGCACTAGACAGTCTGCATCATAGATACATGTTATGAATACAAATAAAATAGACTGTTTCCAATTAATGGGATTTAGAGCTGGGGCTTTTTAACTTAACTCCCATGGTTTCCTTTTGAAACTTCTGCATATATTTTCTATTTTTGAGGGGGGGTTATAAATCCTGTTTTAATGTTTTGCTGTTTATGCAAATTTCCAAATATAAAGGCATATGGTGGCAAAGTGGCACTAACTATCTGCTTTTCAGGACACATTCCTCTGCTATTACAAGAAAAGAAGGCCTGATGGAAAAGGAAGAAAAAAAAAAGAAAGAAAGCAGTGTACAAACAGACACTCTGCATAAGCATAGCACTGATTCACATTTCTTAGCTTTATTCTTGACCTCTGATTCACTAATTGCTCCAGTGGCTCCTGCAGGGCAACTGTGGATGCTCCTTCATGTCATAAGGTAGAGTGGGTGCTCAGGTTTGTAATTACAGTTTTAAACTAGCAGAGAAAATGAGAATAATAAAGGAGAACTTTTTTGAGTCAGAGGTTCCCCCTCACACTGGCAGCCTCGCTGCATGGGTTTCATGTATCCAGTTTGCATTTTGCCTGATAACATAGAAGGCACATCATGCTATTCTAAAACAGCAGGATTATTTTCTCCATTCTAATTGATGAACAGCTGTGCTGTAATAGACTACAAAGCACAGCATCACTGATCTCTCCTCAGGCCACCCTAGGAACTGAACACTCCACAGGGAACCAGAAAAGAATGAATGCAAAAAAGAAAAAAAAAAAGGAGACAGAAAAAAGAAAAAAAAGAACAAACACCAAACATTTCAATACACTGTCCTTTGGATTCTTATGATTTTTTGGCATCTCATTCACTAATTAACTCCAATTTTCAACACAGTAGTTCTAGTATATGACATGACCCTAAAACAGTCATACCTTATAAAAGATAAATATCAACATTTTTGAAAGAGAAATATTGGAGTTCAGAATGTTTGCCACTGAACACCAGTGTTCACAACATTCAAGTTGCTTCTGGGGTCAAGTGTTCCCTAGAACTGTTCTTTGTCCCAGGAAGCCCACATTATCCATTCATTTTTCTGCTGGAACTCATTATCTTTCACTTCATTCTATTTTATCAAAGTTATTGTTGTTATTATTATTATTATGTGCCTCAGTATGGAATTGCAATGCCTTCTTGAAAGATTTTGATCCCAAAGGTTGGAAGTCTCAGGGATCACTGGAAATACTTGTGTATTTTTGTATGGGTGGAGCCTTCATAAATTCATCAGTATTCCTCAACTTTCTATTTTCTTGTGCTTCTAAAAATGGCTGCTCCATGTGCCTTCAGAGTGAAATAGGAGAGTCTCCTTTATATTTTGGAGGCAGTTTAGAACTAAAGAGGAAAAATCACCCGGATGTCTTTTAAAAGACAGATATGTTTCTCATCCTTTCCCTCACCAGATTCAGTGGGGTAAGGAAAGAGTCGTAATCCTCATTTAAGACCTTTTCTGCCTTTACTATGTTTTCTGTGGGCATGAAAGTGTAAGAAATAGTTAAATGATGTTTCTTGTTCTACCAGTTCCAAAAGCACAGACTCAATTCAATCAAAATTTGTGACAAGAAAGCAATCTTCCCATTCTGCTCAGCAACAGAAAAGTTTTGTTCTTCTTATTTTGTGTTATTGGAAGTGATTTGCTGCATCTTTCCTATAGGTAAGCCCTGTGCTTATGTGTTCTTTTGTCTAGATAAGTGTTATCCTGTAAAATGAACACAATAAGACTTCTGTTTACCTTAATGCTAGCTCAAAAAAAAAAAAAAAACCTCACAGATATAAGAAATCAATAACCATCCACAACAATTTACCAAGGATTCAGTCTGGGTAGAAAAATTCAAATTGTATTGATTTTTTTACAGGGGAAAAAAAGCCACTTAACAATAAGCTCCAACTAAAAGAAAATGCCATGTGTACACAACTAGAAGAGACTCAGAAAGCCAGCTATTTAAAATCTGAGCTGCTGATTAAGGCAGGTAAGGCACGTTTGAATACAAAATCAGGCCCTGGACACTGGCACACCTAGTTATCCATTAGTAATAGGAAGGGGATAAAGCTTATTTTGTGGCATAAGGAAAACTGTGAAGAATTTTAAAAGGTACATCCCAAAGAGAAATATCATTTAGTACAGAATGCCACCACACATAAGCTCTTCTGGTCCAAAAAATGTGTAATAAAAATCGCTTACCAGGATAAGTGGGATGCCATGCTCATTTTGGGTACAACTGAAGGTGTTGATTTTAACTCACCAAGGCCTCTAAATACTATTCAAAAAGCCACCCTTCTTCTCACTTTTTTAACTGCTGAATTCTGCTAAAGGACACAAAGTAAAAGCCCTCAGATTCAAAAGTCAGTTGTCTGCTAAATGATAACCACCAGTGAAGAGATTCCTCACAGCACCACTTGTCTGAAGGGCCTCAGGTCTCCAAGCAGGCTGAAAGATGCATTAGGTGTGTATAAGGTCATGAGTTGTAGTGGATTTAGGGGTTTAGGGGGGTTTTATGTTTTAATGGCAGTTTGCAAATTTGATTGAGATTATTAGCAGGTATGTGGTCAGCTTGTCGATTACTTTTATGTGCATTGTTAATTTACAGTGATTTGTTCTCTCTCACACTAGAATGTCATCAGCACATTTTAAAAAATAATTTTAAAAGAGTAGTAGCATCTTGTGTGTTGTGTGAAAGCAAAGCAAAGCACAAGACATTTCCCACACTTACTCTTTCAGTTTTCTCTTCAGCTTCATCTCTATTTATTCAGCCCATTTCCCATTCCAGCTGAATAAAGAGTTCAAATAAACTCTGGACACACCTTAGTGGGTCACATCTTTCCTTTTCAACAAACACACAAAGCAGCCTTTGAAGACCTCATAGCCCATACGAAATTTTTGTATTGCCTGATCAGATACACCATGCCTGAAGGAAAGAGGTTTTGTGAAGGATGTTAATACAAGAACCTGCTTTCTAGGTCTGGGCTTGTTATGGGAAAATTTTCACACCCATTATGTCAAGCGGTGGAAGTGGGCTGGGTTGGATTTGACAGCTAGAGAAAAGAGCACACTCATCCAGGAAGCATCAGCAAAAGGACCACAATAATATGATCAAGTGACAGCAGCTGGCTGGCAAAAAGGAGAAATGACAATGTAAGAAGATCTTAGTAGGAGTGGACTAATCTTGACCTCCTAGCAAGAGAGTTATTTAACCTGGCTGAGGGGCGTCAGTGGGCTGGATCCCAAGAGGAGACTGAGGTCCAGAGCAACATTGGTCAGATTTTGCCTTTGGCTACTCTGTCATCATACATAGAAGAAGCATTCTTGAGCACTTGCCAGCAATTCTAAGCCAAGGAAAGATTCATAACTCTTTATTACAGTAGTTTGATCAGATTTGTGAATGAGATAGCAAAATCAGTTTTGTAGGTTTCCAGTAAGGGCTTCAGGGAACTCTAACCTGCTGGCCCACAGCTAGTAAACAGAGACTGAGACACCTGCCAGCCCACACACAGCTTTGGTGATTTCCCTTAATTTCATTTTAAAATTTAATTAAAAATGGTTTAGTCCTAAATACAAAGGAGCCATTTTCCAAGTTCGTCAAACCTCCCAGATCTTGGCTGAGTAGGGAAGAGTAACAGCATTGAAGAAAAACATTTGCTTTTGAATTTCTAGAGTCAGAATCCAAAACAAAGTTTTGAACACAAACAATTCACCTGATTTATTTTCAAAGGGATCCCTGAGGTAGGAGTCATGTCCACAGGTCTACAGAGAATGCAATCTTTTTTTATGGGTTCATGCTACTGTTCTGTGTTGGGGTCAGAATCACAAAAGTGGGTTCTTCTAAAATAGCCTCTCTATAAATCATTTCTACTAAAATTCTGAATAAAGCACATACACTTCCTTAGAAAATCCCTGCTCACAAGAGAGAAAGGGAGAGATTTCTCAGAGAAGTGAGCCGACTCATGTCCTTGTAGTTATGTCCAATATTTTGACAGTGGAGTAGTAATTAACCTTGCACTCTGCTCAGTATCACTGCATTTCTGCTGTGACCACTCTGAAGTGCTTTTTTGTGAAAGGAAAGAATGAATCTAAGTGGGAAAATTACTGGAATGAGAGAGGAGCTTTAATGGCAACCTTGGCATCCTGCAATTTCACACATTAAAATATATTTAAAAAAAAAAAAACAACCTACTACAGCGCTTGTTGCATAAGGCTAAGCTTTCTACTCTTCAAACTATTAATAAGGGCTTCCCATTGAGAAGACAAATACATGCTTGATGCATTTTTAATTCTGTGCCAATACATTTGACTAAAGCTGTTTGCTGTTTCAATGACAGGATTTAACTTGCCCTTCTGTATTCAACATTTCTGATTATTAATGGCATGTAGAAAACATAGACAGAGGCTGTAAAACTTATATTCTGGTCAATGCTTTAAAAAAGTAAAAAGATTAGCAATTAACGGTCCAAATCCCTTTCACACAGTAAATTTAACCATTCAATGAAATAAAATATTATGTAATCATTTAGTAGGTGCAATGGAATCTCTACCACAGCAAGGAAAAGTATCATCTTGACCACTGTTATTGATCCTTGATGGCAACTGAAGGCAAAAAATTGCAGCCTTCTCAAATCAGGCACAAATGCTATATAGATAATCTGTATATGTACAAGTCCAATAGCCTTTTCAAGATATGTGTCAAAAAGCATTCTTGTCTGTACTTTCTAATGTGAATACATCCCATGCTGAAATGAAATCAGAAATAAGTCAGAGGCCATTGCTGAAATCTAAACTGTTTTCTTTCTGAACAGCTTTGAAGTTCCAAGCAGTTTCTCTCCCAAGTCTACCAGGAGTGTTTCTTTGAAGAAAAATGGGATGGAATTGTTATCAGTATTGAGACCAATACAGGGATCACATTGAGTTAATTTTTCACTTCAAGTAATGGAAAAAGAATTACCCTTTCCCTCAGACTGATTAGTATTTTGTTATTTAAGTGATAATGTAAACCTAAGGTTAAAATGAAATTATATATACAGATGATCTCCTAGTGACCTCCATTGTGTTGTTCCATTACAGCACATAGTAATAATACACTAAGTGCACACACTTGTGGTCCTGTCAGGTACCGATGCAAATCAAGCAGCACAGGAGGCACATTACTTTTGTTTTAACCATTAAAGACTCTAAGAAATACAATATGACAGCCAGAAGAAAGCAGGCTTGGATTTTCTAAAGGTACCCAGGAGTGGGACTGATTTGTGTTTTCTTTGGTATCCTTTTAAAAAGGCCTTTAGCTGTGCCAATATAATAGATTCAAATCCTGACCTTTCTCCACACAATGAAGATACTCTGTATATCTTACCGTATAATGCAGGGAATCAATACTGTATTTTACTAAATGCGAGTTAATTTTACCCAGGGAAGGAAATTACTGCTCTTAATAGTAGAACACTTTTTTTTTCCTCCCCCAAGTTAGTGAGTTTCAGGTTTGCCAAACCCTATCACTCTTTAAAAAAGGGTTTGAGAGATTTTAATAGCTAATAATAGGAGGAAACATAAAAGGACAAATCCAATTTAAGTGAAAGGGTTCCTGTGTAAGCATTACTTGTCAGTCTTTGGTCGTACTGTATAGGGACCAGCTACAGAGCAGTGGCAGCAAAGAAATATAAAGTCCAGATTTAATTCTGATACAGAGAAATACAATTTCAAAACCGGACGTCTTATCATAGGCATGTCCCATTGGAGAACTCATTTCCCTAGCAAAAGGCTGTCACTGCCATTATGTTGTACAAGGAACCAATTTACTACTACAGCTAAACAGGGTTACTGGTGCTGTTGGAACTTAAGCATTTGAAGTTATCGCTAGAAAAAAAACAGCATTTCAAATGTCAGTGAAATGGGAAGGTATAATTGAAAAGTATCAATCAGAGAAGCAAAAGGGTTTAGAAGGCTAAGACTGCAGTTTTAGTACTGCCTTCCCCCCCTCTCCGCTGCCTCTTTTTATTTTTTTAAGCTTCTTTCTCTATTTCCTTTTCCCTTTCACATGTAACTTCATATTTAGTATTTTAAAATAAAAGATTTTGGATTGATACTTGTCCTGTGTCAAACATGAAATAAATTTTGATGATTTTCTTCTACAGTCTAAGTGACCATAGTTTCATGATACAAAACTCTCATCTGACCCTGCATCCAGAGCTGCCAATCTGGAAGATATCTAAATGGATGAAAAAAAGCTGATCTGAATTTTAGTTGCTTTGTTTGTGTCTTTTTTTTTCTCCCCTCCATCTGAAAGAATACCCATTCACTTGAACCTCCTTTATATAACAGGATCTTTTCCCCCATCCCAGGCTGATCCAACAGAGAATTAGAGAGTGAATAAACCTTTGAGCTTTCAGGACTTGAAAGTAAAGAGAAATGGTCTGTAAAATAAATGGAATTAATCTGGTTTCAAGATATCCTAATCATGCCACTATTGCTAAATTCATTATATCTCCACATAGAACAGGAGGGACTTTTTCCCAACTGCCTCATTTTGCTATATTTTATCCTGAATCAAGGTGTGGCAATATTAGGAGCATGTTTAGCTAATATCAGAATCAGAAGGCTGGATTTACACAACCTGCTGCTCATATGTAGAATATCAAGCTTTCTTCCATTATTACTTTCCTTTGCTGTGCATAACGGCTCCAGGGCCTTTGAAAAAAACAGATTTTAGTCAAACAGCAATTAGTAAAACAGAGCTTGTGTATAATCATGCTAAAACTTGCTTATTTTACCCCTTAAATAGGTTGCCAAATTGCATGTAGCAATTTGTCCTTTCAGCCCAACATCCCTGGGTCCCAGGGACATCGCTTACTCTGAAATACCAGCGCTGCTTCTGGCATTCACACACAAAGCAAATTTATCCATTGCTTGCTGCAACTCCATGAAAGCAAAACTGCACAAGAAATTCCAATTCAGAGCATTGGCCCTTATTCATATTTTGAGCCTGCTAAAAAGAGGTAAAAAGGTGATGTTAGAAAGCTCTGCTGTAGTAGTGTAATGTATTGTGTGCACATCTATTTACAGAGGAAAATATCAGCCCTGTGTTTCACAGCAAGGAAGATGAGACCAGCAAAAAGAGTCAGTCTGGAGTTCTGTGGTGATGAGTAACAGAGCCTCCATATATGGCATCCTCATCTTTCCATAAAATAACTCCTACGTTAAGGAAAAACACATACTATGTATTTCTAATGGAGTTAGATTTTTCAATTTTAAAAAATCATTAGGATGGTGTACAAAAATTAGTATTTTTTTTTAAGTGCCTGAAGAGTTTCAGAAAATTCTTGGTCAGGAATGAACCCAGGCTCTAGAAACAGAAATTTTTATCTAAAGTTGGATTTAGAATCTGATCGGAAAAAGCTGAGAGTTTGAGCTGAGGCTAGGAGAAAGGCACTCTGAAGTTACATGTCTTCTTTAGAGTTTATTTAAACTTCTCTTATTTCAGAAGTAATTTTACCTCACACAGAAGATCCTTTACCCACATTAGAGTGCAGATATATTCCTCCTCCACCATCTTTTTGATGAATTTCAATTTCAAATAACTTAACGGCTAACAGCTCACAATTGTTCTTTATATTAATAGAAATACATGGTCTCTTTTGAAGTTCAGGTAGTAATTCAGTTCTTAAAATTCTTCTGCTGTTTATAAATGATTTGAACAGGGATATCATAGCTTTTGATGCACCCTGTTCAGCCACATTCTCTTATTCAACTGGAAGCAACTTTTATATGCTTAGGAATCAAATGAAATGTTGTGCTAACTGGAACCACGGAGTTGTCAATTACATTTATTTTGGACCACGGGTGCAAAGTATTAATTTTATCATGTGTCCACCTCAGGAAATTAATGAGAATGATTGCAAGAAATCAGATTTTTGACTTAAAAACATTCAGAGAATTTTTTGTGTGTGTGCTAGAAAGTATGAGACTGTAAAGATAATGCCTTGCTCTCAAACATTCTCCAAATCTCATTTCATTAAAACAGCTGCAACAAATCAGTAGTGTGGGAAATTTTAGTGGAAAAAAATCCAACTAAACAAAAAATTCAATCAATTTCAAACATTCAAAAATGATTAGATAGAGGGAAATATACTTTTGCAATGAGGTGCAGTTCTGCAAATCATTTGTTGATAGACTTCTGGCATAAAACCTCCCTTCCACTACAGATGTAGTTCATGTACTACCATATCATAGAGTGCCTTGAGCCTCCCACTGTAGGAACAAGGTAAGTCAAAGTGACTGAACTGAAATGAGTCACTGCTGCTAGAACTGAAGGGAAGGAGGGATTGCTTATTTCATCAGCTAATATTGTGGAAACCTGCAATTTGTACTTGGGGTGAGTGTGAAAATTTCATAGCTCTGATTATGTGTCATGAAGCTCAAGAACTATAGATTGTTTGGAGGTGTCTGCCCACAACCAACTCAGTCTTACAGGCAGTGAGGGGCAGCTGTCTCATGTCATGGCATCCTACAAACAGGGCTTAAAAAGGTAAGCCAGATTCTGTTCTTCAGAACAGTTAGCAAGAAACCCCAAAAATGAAATACAGTCACCAGGAGGTTATTAATAAAGAGACAAAAACAGAGGGAGACTAGACTGTTCACTGACCATTTCCAAACAAAAAAAGGAGCTAATTTATGAGTCATTTTAAAAAGTCCATCCAAATCCGAGCTCAGAATAGTGATATTTCTTAAATACAGTGTGCAGACAGTTGGTAAGGCAAAGCCTGTGATTCTCTGATGATAATGAAGGGAGGGGGGAAGAAGGCGGGCAGAGGGAGATAGAATAGCAATAATACTTAAGGAATGTTTCTTTACCTTTAAAGAAGAGAAAATGTCTCCATAAAGGAGTATCTCTTCATTTTATCTGCTCTCTAACCATTGCTTGTCACCAGAGGAATACTAGAGTGTCTAGTACAAAAGACAAAAAAGAACTATACATGCTTTATATACAATAATTCCTTAAAAAAACGGAAAAGGGATGCCTAGGTTTTTTTCCTAGGATAAAAGGAACCAACGAGTTTTTAAATCAGAACTGGAAGAGAGGGAAATTAAGACAAAAGCCAGAGGGAAAAACCAACGGGATTAATATTGATGCAGCTATGGCAAAAGCAAACAGACAGGCAGGGACAAGATTGCATCCAACCTCCAAAACACATGTAAAGTTGGAGCTAAAATGTCATATGCGTATGCAATTTATATGCAAAAATCTTTTACATAAAGCTACTAACTGCCAAGTCTTCTTTCACAACTTTTTCAAGGCTTGCAGTAACTCTGGGATTTTATATTCTCCCTCCGTCACCTTACTGAAGGCACGACTGTCTGTGAAGAACACGGAAACTTTCTTAAGGCCATGGTATTAAATTCTTTCTTACATTGCTGGGCTGGTGGCTCAGCAGGAAGACCTATTTTTTGCTTGTGTTCAAGCAACTTCCCTGGCAGTTATTGCCTGCAACAGACTGTAGGGAAGTTGCCAACATTTAGAAGCTCTGATGATGTGAGCCAACCTTAGACTAATAATTTTTTTATCTCAATATAAGTGGAAGAATTACATAAAAATAGACAATTTTTAACAGTATGGTATTCTGTTATGAGAGAAGGCTAAATAACACGGGTGCCATATGAACATCTTTCTCCTATCTACAGCACCTAACTTTAGCATAGTCCATATGTCTATTTGTCTGATAGCTGAACTTATTGAAATAACATGAGGTTACAAAAGAGAGTTCTAAAGCTTAGTGTCCCCAAACCTTTCAAGGTGAGACACCCATCAGTTGCAAACACTTTTTTTTTTGCATAACCCTCAAAATCAAAACCAATTAGTGAGCACACCGGAATTTTACGTGGGAAACCCAGACATGTTTTTAAGAGTCCAGAAATCAGGATGAATGCTGCAGTCATTTACTACTGTCCTGTGCTTCTCTCTTGGTACATGCAAGAGCTTCTGCCATAATCTCTTAAGAAGCTGCACGATGGCAGCATAGGCTGGAGAAGCACGCCCCCAGAAAACAGCCTGCACACACAAGTGAGTCAGTGGCCAGCAGTGGGGATGGCATACAGAGGAACTGGAAACAATTATTTCATTTCCAAGTTATTTTAAACTCAGTCACATCAGTTTCCTTCAGACAAGAAAGATGGGCAAAGCCACCAGAAGGAGACAAGCAATGGTGTTACAAACATTTTGCTTTCATTTCTCGTCTCTGTGGCTATTGTACATTGTCAGACTGTTTCGTGAGCGTTTCCAGAGCAGAGGCTCTGACATATCTGCTCCCAGAAAACAGTTTAAATGTTGGCTTTAAATTCCTTAACAGATTCCAGGCCATCATCTTTTTTAATTAAATGCAAAAAAACTATGTTAATGCAACGTTAATGTTGAGATTGTCATTGGACAGATGTCAAGAAATTCAAAGTTATGGTTCCCACAGCAACCATAATTCAGAGACCCCCTTCCCCCACTTCCACAACCATCCTCCTGAAACATAGTGGTCTGAAATTGTACAACAGGCACCAGAGTGAGGGGAAGCTGTAAGAGACAGAAATTGTATGTGGGACCTCTTGAAGCTGCTGTGGATGGAGTGGATGTCAGTCTCCTTTCTGGAGGAGAAAGTACTGCAAGTGGCAGCACCGGGACAGAATGGCTCCTCTCTACACCTCACAGTGGTTATATCCTTGTGTGGCAGGGGTAAACTGGGAATTCGTTTCACCCACTTCAGCAGTGTATCCACCAGCACAAACCAGCTGTACTGTGCAGTTACAAAAATGACCCCTATAGTCCATGTTAGGGTACTAAGCCAAATGCTGAAAGGAGCCAGCTAATGCCACAGCACAGCCAGAAATGCAAACGTATCACTGTAGCCGCCACAGCTAACAACGAAACCCGCCTTTATTCATCCCAGAATATAATACACTTCATCACTATGCACCAGAGTGAACACTGAAACACACAAAGCACAGAAACAATAATTTTCAGTGAGATAACATTTTTCACAGTACAGCTTTTCAGACCCTGATCTCTCAGGCTTTGTATGTAAAGGAAAACTACAAACTGCTTCGAAAAAAAAGAGCCTGTAAACTTAAAATATAATCCAATACAGTACTAAAAATCATGAGTTTGGAAGCAGTACTGGTTTTCTGACATTTATAATTTTTCTTATATGCTATCCCAACTAACTCCTCAAAATTCAATGCATTTAAAAAAAAAAAAAAATCCATTCACTCAACAATCTCAGGACCTCTCTCTTGCTAATATCTCCTAGTGCACTACAGTTCCCAACTGCCCTTCTTCTAAATTGTCTAATTGGAGTTAACCTAATTAAGTCAGCCAAACAATTACCCTCAATATGTACTTTCAAGTTTTCTACTTAACCATCAGACCTGTAGTAGCACTTACAGTCATGAAACTATATCTGTTCTTCCCAACTTTGTAAGTCTTCCTACACCTCTCCCTCCAAACCAGTTTGGAGGTATTTTGGAGGACTGTTACAGCTACATAAACTAATCTTCTGTCATTTTGTGCATGCTTTTTTTAAGATCTGGAGCCTTTGAATGATTCTACATTTAATCTTAAAGTTAGTGATTTACATCAGTCCACCATTACAGCAGTTACTACATCTTACACTACCAGGTCCTCACCTGAGTGGAAATGATACACTTCTAGGTATAACACCATGAGAAAAGAATACTTGTACTACTGGTGTTTCCTGACTACATAAGCCAGTGCTGGGGCTGAGCAGAATACAGATGCTTTACATCACTTCTCAAAACATGAGGATTGATGCTGTTGGTGCTTCTTTTCTCATCAGGTTTAAGACCGACATGGATGGGAAATTATGCTTGCAAGAAAGTGTTTACATCTGCTGCCTCTGTGTCCTGAGTCCTCACTTACTAGTCTGGGTTTTAAGAAGCTTGCTAAAGTCTTGCTTCCTAGGATTTTTCCCCAAGAAGATGTGATGTGTGTATGGAAGACGAAGAGAAGGTGGCAGAGAGAGGGGAGAAGGCAATCATAACCTTAGGACACCCATCAAGTGATTTAAGTCTATATATATCACTGCAGTTTTGCCTTTGAAAGACGATTCAAGTAATGCTGCTGACACTTCTTCCTTCCTTTCAGACACTTCTTTTATTCTCAAGCCTGTCAATAGCTTAAAAGTTACATTATATCTTCTCCAGTGTTAGTGCAGCAGTTTTCCATTTGATTTCATATTCAGTTCGTATTTGTGGAAGCAGGAGGAGCTCTTTACTTTACTTGATAAATGGTAACATCTGGCTTTGTGATGGGCCATCACCAGCATGTTTAAAGAGCTGCTGACGCTTCAGGGAAAACTTGGTAAAACATTTCATTTAGAGGCAATTCTAGTTATTTATTCTATTTTCTGCATTCCTCGTCCTCCACTTTATACTAGGGACATTTGCATGAAAACAGACCTCAGCTCCTCATCTTCACATAGCATTTTTTCGTCTGATGTCCTAATCACTAATCATGTTTGTGTGACAGCAATCATATCCATAGCAACCACTTATGATGTCATAGAAAATTAGAGTTTCTGGGAAGGGCAATGAATAGGGCATAATGATATTAAAAGGCCAAACTCTGAATTACACTACAGCAGTGAAAATTTGTTAGAAGTCTGTAATGGAAAACTGAATTGTGCTATGGCTCTTACATAAGCACACACAGGACTTGACCTTTTCTTTTGATTACAGAAATACAATGAGGTAAACATTCCTGAAAATCACAATATTTATATAAATATATTAACTTGTCTATATAAAGAGACCTTCAGCAATTATAAAAAATGAACAGAGAGTTTCTCAAATAACATTTTTGCACAATCTCTCAGGAAGCTTCTTTCCTTGAAGTAGGAGCAGGTCAAGTATAGCTAGACGTGTAGACATTGTACAAACAAGGCTTCTCCAAAAGCCAAAATTAATTTTTGACTCTTATATGGATTCTTTAAGTTTTGTGCAGTATATGTGCTGGATATTTGTAAGCAAATAAGTATTCCCCATTTCTTAATCATGTGTTCAGCAGCTTAGCCATAGCTGGAAATCATAAATAATAAGCAGGAACACAATACAAGCATGGAGATCTGGCCCAAGCTTTAGAATGGTGATTTATTTATATCCTGTGTTTAAATACTAAAACATTCTTATTTCATGCCTTAAGCAAAATGAGGCAAAGCACTTCATCTCTATCATGTAAACTCCGTACTTTATCCATCAAAACACCCATCAAAAAGGTGGGAGCACAAATTCTTCTCCTTAGGTCACTGCTAGAAAATATATATTGTTGGAATTCCACTTCTGGCGACTGCACAAACACACCCAGAGATGAAAGGGCAGATGAACTAAGGTTCTTAATGGTGAAAGAACTAAGCAGTGAACTTGTGAACTTTTAGGTATTTCCCAGGAAGTGCTGTAGGGATAGAAAAGCTGTTGATGTGCCCTGCACTCTGAGCAGTGATTCCGCACCTTGTCGTCGCACAGGTAACAGAGTCCCTGAACACAACATTAGATGCGGTTGTTTCCTGACCCTTAGTTCCATAGCTTCATACAGCAAAGGAAAACACAACGGCAGCCATGAGAGACCACTCTTTTCACCATTTTCCCACAAGTAAATATTACTGCAGCTGAGCTCTGCCTGAAGTTTGATACATACTGCAGCTCTTTTCATCCCTGCTCCCAACTGCACTGTCTGGAAATGCCCATTTGTGCATTTATATATGTTATTATAATGTGCAAAAACTTGGAATTGAAAAGAAGGTAAATAGTGTATCTTTATGCTATGTTACATTTTCTAGAAGTGCAATTGAGGTATCAATCATTCCATTCTGGCTGCATTGATCGGTAATTTTCATTTTGTAATTTCAAATAAAGCTTCTCTCCACAGCAGCAACGGCAGCACTTTCCAGCATATAACTTCAGTTCGTTTTAGCTTCATGAGGTAAAGATCCTCTCTGCCCATCATTCTTGCACATCTTCTAAGTGGTAATTCCACTTTTCCAATTAGATTACTGGAACATGCCAAGTACACAGTCACCTTTTCCTAGAGCCACAACATCTAACTAACAAGCAAATTTAGTCCAAACAGCAGCTTGGGCTGAATCCCTACATTCCCACTGTAGCTCCAGCAGTTAGAATGTGAATCTTTACATACATACATATAGATATGTATGTAAAGTGAACTTTAGACAGTACCTGCAAGAGTGATCGTTCAGTTTATACTAATTTTCAAGAAAAAGGACTTGTGAAAAAAATTAAAATGTTAAGTAAATAAGATGCACACACACAAAAGAAAAAAAGAAAATACCGTAGAAAAAAACAGAAAATACTGTAAGTGGATGAAGCCAGAAGTCAGATGTGTTCAAATCCTTATTTACCACATAGCCCGAGGCAAGTTACTTCTCTCTGTCCCTCAGTTTACTCATCAGTAAAATGGGCATCATAACCACTTCATTCAACAGGCTGTTGCAATGACATACAAATTCATTGCTCTTTCAAAAGCTGTGAGCTCTCCTAATGAAGGGTTCCTTCGAGATACAAAGAATTCATAGTGGGAAATTATTAAGCAATTCATATTCATTTAAGTAACATTTCATTTAAGTGACATTTCATTTAAGTAACTCATTTTCATTAGTTCTGACCAACAGTTTTCTGTGATAGCAGGTTTGGTTTAGACACAAAAGCAGAAAATTCTTACAAAAATGACTAGAAAACTGACTGAAGGAGAAAGAGAGTGAGAGTGCCATTGTCAGGATCAGTATTCTATTTTTGTTAATTATTCTTATTGTATTTAAATACCACGTACCAAAATACTTCAGGCACATCAGAAACATTCAAAACAAAGAAGTATCAGAGAAGCTTCACAAATGACAGTAAAGCTGAATTAAGAAACCAGGACAATATCACCTAAAAGCTCCATGAATCCTGCATAAGAGACCATGTTAAAAATTAAATATAATACTTATGCAACACTTTACATATAATTTATGCTACAAGAGCACTTTGGCATGAAGCTGTGATCCAGGCCACACAACGCTGTAAAGAAAACACTGCTGGAGAGCCATATTTGAGGTGGACAAAGTGAAGAGGTGAGGCACAGAGGGAGCTGGTGTGACTCATGAATCATCACCTCATAGCAGAAGCCAGGCAGTTTGGTCTTCCAGCCAATCTGGTTAGAAGGCCATACACACACATTCACACACTCTAAGAATGTGCTCTGACAATGCTTGCATGCCCTCTTATATTCTTTTTCAACACATATTCACAAAATAAATGTTCAGTTCCAAAAATACCTAGCAAAAATAAAAAGTTACGACCTATATATTTATGGGAAAAAAAGAACAGTCCAGAGGTCATCAGCACATGTTTTGTAAGGCCTGAATTAACACATGGACCATTGTGTTTTCACAGAGAAAATCCACATAAACACATGATAAATCTTGTCCTTTGGGGCCAGAGTTCAGCAGCTGATGACAAGGGAGACTTCAAGCTGTCTGGAAGAGTTGCAGCCACAGTAGGGATTTTACAGCAAAGTTTTCTCACCGAGGCAGCAGAGTACAGGAAAGGAGCTCCGGTCCCATCTCTGCCACCACCTTTCTGATGATTTTGGTCACATCATTTCATGACAATCACCATTCCCTCCCCAGCCTTTGAGTTTGTGCAATCTACTCAGGTTACATATTCCATAGGGTCTACTGCAACTTCCCAGCATCAACCTGACACCACCACTACCATCATTCACTGCCACTGCATGAGATGAAGGGCAACACCATCCAGAGACAGACTCCCAAACACCCACATCCATGACAGCAAAAATGTACCAAAGATGTAATAACAGTGTGGTAGATGACAAGAACAGGATTCTGGTAGTAGAGGGCGCATAACTCCAAGTCTCTTTCTCCTCAAGGACTTTCCATTACTCAGCAACTCTGATGTGATTTTGCACAGGACCATTTTCCCTGAGGGACTTGATCCATGGGCTAGCTGCAGCCCTAACTACATTTCAGTCCTCCTGCTCTTCTTCGTGCATTAGAGGACATGTTACCACAGAACTCCCTCCCAGAATCCAGTGGCTCCCACTGACCTTTGTCCCAACCCACTCCACTATCTTCTCAAATTATTCTACTCCTCTTTTCCCTGCTAAAGATGGTGCTGGGCAGAAGTGTGAGGAACTGCAACAGATCATACACCATGCAAGTCAGGGATGGCCCAGAGGCCAGCAAATGCTGGCAGCCTTGCCTGGGTTCACTGCAAGCAGAACCAGAGGCTACAGGGGCAGTGGGGTCTGGAGCAGGAGTTTCACACTGTGAGCCACCATGGAGTCCCTGTGCCACCAGCAGTCACCGAACCCAAGCTCGAAACTAAGATCCATCAAGTACAAAATCCCTGCCTTCATGTAAAGAACTGCCACCTGCCATTGAAGTTTTCCTCAAAGTAATAGCATACTATTATTAATCCACTTTGAAAAGTATGATCATAGAGAAAAGTATGATAATAGACTTCTGGTAGCTTAAGCTATTATTGTTATAAGACAACAGGACTAAGGAGGAGGAACTTTACGCTGCAGCAGGAGTTTCCTCACAGCCACACTGCAGGACAGGAGGCCAGACCAAGTCATTCAACTCCTTCGAAGACCAGAAGAAAGTTTTAACTGTGAGAGCAGTGCCAGCACCTCTTGCCTTGCCACGGGTGTGAGGGACAGGGCCTGAGGGGCCGAGCTGCCTTCAATTCAGGGCACAGCAGGGCAGCTGGGGGAGGCATGAATGGGATGGGTGGACATGTTTTCTCCTTTCCATGGCTGAGGCAGCAGCAGCTGACAGGAATGGAGGGGCAGTGATTCAGCCTGAGCTGACCCTTTGTGCCACTGTTGTCACCGAGGATTGATGTTCACACACACACACAGGGACACACATACACAGAGCCCTCAGCCCACTGCCACAGCAAGCCCAGCAAGCTCTCCTGTGTGTGCTTGCTGTCCACTGTTTTACCTGAGGAATGTCTGCTCCAGGCCCCGTGTTCTGATTCCAGCCTTTCATCAGGCAAGAGTGGATAACTGAGGCAAGAAAACAGAAACTTGACCTGTTTTATGGGATTTTCCTATTGCAAGCTGTACCTAAATGGATTTAAAATGCCTTATAACACCGGAGTGAGTAAGGAAAGCACTATTTATGCCCATTAAAGCTTTTCCACATCACTCCTGATCATGGAATACTCCAGTCAAGGGATAAAACCTCCCCACTTTTCTTCTTTCTTTCAAAATTTGACTTAACCCAAAGGTAGAGAAGTACAATTACTGCCTGGTATGAACCAGATGGAGTCTCTCCTTATTTTGTGCAAAATTTCCTTCAGTTTGGCCATAGCTAGCAGCATACAAATGACAAAATCTTCTGTTTCCCTCAGCTGAAACAAGAACAAATGTTTATCTACTTAACACACAAAGAAACTGGAAGCATGGTGAAGCTGAGTAGTTTTGCAGGCTACAGCACATTTTTTCTGAAAGAACTTGACAAAACCAGTTCCTCTGCGACCAATACTTAATGACAAGACTACATACATTCATCATTTTTTTTAATCTAAGCTTTGGCATATATGAAATATTGAAATAAACTGAGCTAAGAAACAAATAAAATATGCACAGAGCCACAAATGGGCCTTCTTTTGTTTGTTTTCTTGATTTTTTTTCCCCTACTTCCCACCTCTGTGGTGTCTGCCTGCAATGATTAAGTTGACAAATGAAGTTCTGACTACTAATTAAATTGAAAATAGCAGATATACTGTGACAGTGATCTCTCTCTCCCTCATACATCATCAGTAACAGTGACTGTGCATGGTTCTCCCTGCTCAGCTATCCCCGAGCCCAGTGGCACAAAGCACAGCAGCTGACTTACAACAAGGAGGGAGCCACTGAGTGTCTCCTCTTGCACATCAAGAGAGGAGAGGAGAGTTTAAATGTGTAACTGTCAAAGCCTGGCATTGTCACTGTGCTGGTGCAAGCACTGAGAGATCTCTACTTTAGCTTCTCCTTTTCTTAGCCTGGCAGAGGTTGGTTTGTCCTCTGGACACACCTCCTAGCTCTTGTGACTGGGGATCAGTGTGATGCTCTGTGCATCTGTATGCACAGGTTTCTCACGTCAGCCTCACGAACCTGCTCGGCATCCCATGGATTCTAGCAGTTCCATATTGGGCAAAAGGCACTCCCTCCATATAAGGAGAAGTAATGGCAGGAAATCTGTCATCCATTGGGATAGCAGTGAAGAGATCATTTGCCCTCCAAGAGCACAAAGGAAGGAAAGATAGATCTGGGCTGCAGTCATCCCTGCTTCCACCACCTAACCCTAATGGCCTTTTCTAACAATTGTAGCCATTCCTCAGACTATCTACTGTCCTAATGATTCTTCTCATTCTGTGATGTTTTATTTCTACTCCCTTGGTGCAGTTTCTTTCATCTCTATAACAGCAGAAATTTGAAAGCCACCCTGAATGCTTTGATTTTAAAGAAATGCTTGATATATATGAGCTGTGAAAATTCTAATCCAAATCATCTCTGAAGTTTATGACTTAATAGTCAAAGAAGAATTTGCTGAATTGTTCTCATTGCACTACCTGCTTTTTTGGAATGGTCTATGGGTTTTCTTTCAATATGTTTGCAGGACATGACTCTCACAGACAAAAAATACAAGTATTTGAAATAAAAATGTCAACATGTTCATTTACCTATGTGGAATATATACACATATGAAAATACAAACTTATTTTATGACTTGTAATATTACAATTTGTGTTTCCATTTGGGTTAGTTGAGTTTTTAATTTTTTCCTCATTTTGAGTTAGTTCATTTGATTTCATTATTTAAGTATTATTTTACAGAATTATCTTTCTGGTTTCTTTTTCATTCACAATAAGCCATCCATACATTTCTTTCCTCATGAGAGAAAATACTTCAGCAATGTTTTCCAGGATTTCTAAAAAGAAGAAAATTGTTGCCAGCCAAACCCATTCTGGTTGTAGTAAGTTGACAACACCAAGACCAGTGACAGAATAAGAAGCTCTGACCAAAAACCCCAACTACCTCTGGTTGGTTTTAATTTTTGTCTTGTAGTATTTCCTTTTCATTTTGAAAAAGGTAAGGAGTAACCAGCTTTTTTTTGTAAAATACAATTTATATTTCTTTCCAGCAGGCCTCATCTAACTTAAGTGAAGCTTTGGGAGCATTTGGGCATTCTTAACAAATGAAGGTGCAGAATGACACCTAATCACTCTGACTGGAAGCTCTTTGGGTCAACAATTATTTTTTCATTCAGTGCTCAACCAGAGTTTCACGTAACAGGAGCTGTGGTGGGCAACCAAAGCAGAATCATAATGGCTAACTTAATCCAAGCCTTTTAGGAAAATACCAACTGAAAGCCTATTGTTTGCCCTTCTTTTCAGTCTCACAAGAATGATGGACTCCTTTCACTCCAGGGAACTTTTGCTGATATACAGGATGGAAAGTTGATGAGACAGCTGGACCTATCCATGAAAAGTTAGAGAAGTGTCTGTGCTGTAAAATGCCCCCAATCTTCCTCACACCTCTTTCTAACCAATTTAGTTTGCCTCACTCCCATGCATAGAAATATACTTTGCCCTTTATTCACCCAATTTCAAGGTTATACTCAAACACGTACTGGAAGATAAAAGCTTTAAATAATGTACATTCTCTCATTGTCCTTTTCATCGAGATCACAGGTGCATGACCTCGTCCCCCAGCACAAAAAGCTGTTGTCATGGAAACAGCTCAGGATGCCAACTTGACAACAACTGACATTCAAACCAGGAGGGACACCTTTTCTCCTGCCCTCCCCCACCAAAGCAGTGCGTTACAGCAGGGGCCAAATCTGCAGTGTTTCTTCCTTGGCAGGGCTGGGATGTGCTCTGCTGTGAGGAGAAGGTGAAGTTGGCTCCAGCCCCACACAACATTGCTGCACCCCAAAACTGCCTTGGTAAAAGAGCATCTGACACTACAGCTAAAAAGAGTATCCTTTGCTTTCAACGCTTGCGGAGATGTGACGAAGGGAAGAGGAGGCCACCTTTCTTAATGAATAGAACAGAAATACTTGTACCAGATCTCTCACAGTGCCACTAAATCTATTCCTTTCAGAGTGCCAACAGATCACTGTCTTCCTAGAGGAAAATCACTTCAGCACTGCATTTCCGTTTCCTGCATGTAAAATGGGGATAACTGTACCTATGGCAAGCCTCAGATAAAGAGCTTTCAGTAATCAGTATTGTAATCCATTTTTTTTCTTATTCTATTTCCAGCTGTATCGATACTATGGTAATTATTCACCATTTAGCTCTTCTAATTGAGTAATAAATAGTCCAGGAAGCAGGAGATAGACTTGTGGGCAAACATGTTGAAAAAGTGGATGCACATTCCAGAGAGAAATCAACTCAAGGGAAAGGTCTCTTATTTATATTTTGTCCCCCAGGAGATTTAATTGGAATGAACTATGTAGTTAAAACACACCCGGTCTCTTTGCCTCCTCCATACCTAAGCATTGCAGAATGTGTGAAATGTGGTACACAACTTCAAAGGAAAAAATAAACATTTTTGTATATACATATATATCTACTCACATATATATATATAAATAAATAAATATGTATCATTGTGGCTGGGGGAAGGGAAACAAAACACATAAAACAGCATTTACTTTCCTGGAGGCTTGTGCATATTCTCATGCCTGAATGCTGTCTTGTGATCTCTACATAACCTTTGAAACACAAGTGCATATTTCACCCTTGCAGACTAGCACAACCATTTTTTTGTCATTCCAATTTCATTTCCAGTGCGGTGTGGACTGCGGGCTCAGCAGTCACTGGAGTCTGAAGTGACTCTTGGGACCTCCTCACTGTTCTATATGCAAATGGCCCTGCACCTGGGCAGCCGAGCGGGCTTGCCGACAGTTTAGTTATGCAAATCTGATTGATCGAGAGCATATTGCAGAAGAACACACGCAGGCCTGAGACACTGGCAGCTATATTTCACTGGCTAAATTCCCGAAGAAAGAAAAAAAAATTAAATGCCAAGCATTTTGATGCATATTCCGATCAACCCCTGAAGTGCTCTAGCGTTTATTTCGGTATGTTTTCAACACTTTGCTTAAATGTTGTTAATGCAATTTCTTGTGCTATTGCAGAATTCACAGAAGGGCTTGTTTTCTGTGGTTTTGGTTGTTTTGTTTTTTTTTTTAAAAACAACCCCCCAAAAAACCCAACAACAAAGGGACAAACAAAGACCTGAAACAACAAAAAAAATAGTTACTATGATGTCGCACCACAATAGGTCTGTCAGTTTATTTGAAATAATTCTCCAGTCAAATGGAGTAAATGTAGTGTTAAAATATAATTAGGTCTTACAGTACAGAGGAGTGCAAAGAAACTGATGTACTAGCACAAGTTGCCCAGACTTTATTCTTTCTGCCACAAAAGGTAAAACAAACAGAGGGAATGTAGATTACATACTGTCACCCAACGTCGAAAGCACTTCTTTCTATTTACTAAACACTCCGTATAAAAATGCAGGGAAGGAAAAGAGAAAAGAAGACAGAAAATAAAAGAATCATCTGGGATCAGATTAAAATAATAAATTCATTTTTTATTTAACAGAAAAAGAAGAAAATGAAAGAAAAAATGACAACCCACCTATGTGTGAGCATGTGGAAACCTCTAATAGAGAACACGCTTCAGGCATCAAGTTAATCTCAGTTTATTGCATACAACTGATTTATCTTCATTTATAAATGAGTGGTGAGCCCTGGTTCTAATATTTGCATTTCTTGTAGTTGTGTTTATGTATTTTAATGCCTTGGGGAGCCATTCATGGTGTTGAAATAACACTATTTTTATTTTCTTTTCCCCCAGTTTTTTCAACAGCAGATAGAGACTATTTCAATGTTTGGACACTGTTAAAGCCACTGGGAAGAGGCATTAAATGAGACTTTTCAATCACTCATTTTACCTTTTCCGAGCCACATTGTGATAGAGGTTTTCAACAACAAGAGGGCTAATCAGACTAAATTCAGAATACACATTTTTACTGATTTTTTGCTGGGGTTTTTGTTTGTTTGTTTGCTTCTTTGTTTGAAACAGTCTCTTCTCAGGCAAGTTTTGGGGTTGGTGGTTCCACAGCTAAGGATTTACAGTTGCACAGATCCCAAAGCAGAGAAGAGAAACTGTCTCCAATGGTATGCCTAAAATGACTAATGAAGCAGAGTCGGGTCTCAGTTGGAGCCACAATGCATTCCACAAAACAAATTGTTACAATAGGCCACTGGACAAACACCTATTAGTCTGGTCCTACAGAATTTGAATTCACAGAAACTCTCCCAATAAGATGTATTTCCACTGTGGATCAGTGCATAAAGTTCCATATTCCAGAATACTTTTACATAAACAGCAATTAAAATATGTATTATTTGGTTTAACTGGAAAAGAAAAAGTATTTAATCTCAGAGTTAAATCTGCCTTAATCTCAAGAGGACTGTGCACAGAACAAAATTCCTTGGTAACAGAAGATTGTCCAAAAGCACTCTTAGAAATTCCCCTGAGAAATATAGTTAAAATTTCTAGAGAGAAGCCCAAGTTATCTGAAGGACTTGAAAAGCCAAGCAACCCTGCTGGAGCAATGTTAGAGCACATCTTATTGAATAGAAAACATTTCTCTGCACGTTAAGTTGTATCGCCTTTGGCAGAAACTCTTCAGCTGCAAATTTGTCCAAGGAATGACATATAGTACACATCAGAGGAGTAATGAAGGAAAGAGGCTTAGATGGGCACTTTGCAGCTGACGGGGAGCTGTTATTGAGCCTTGTCTGCTGCATTTAGCAAAAGGGGGAAAAAAACCCCAGCCGAAACAGAGGGACCATCTTTGTGTGTCCCCAACTCTTACTACCACCTCTTTTAAACAAATAATTAAATAAATAGTTTAAAAAAATAGCCATCTGACAAGCAAAGCCTAGCCAGAGGGTCAAAAATGAAGATCCTGGGAAAGGTCAAGTTTAATCTCTACCCACGATGCCCTAGTGCATCCCTCACAACAGCTGACTAACAAAAGGGGCTCAGCACTGTGACTGACAGAATTCTTAATTGTATCCACTCATTCATGACAATTTGATTAAAATATTACGCCAAAGTCTCACCCCCTGTTTGCTTCGATCCTCCAAATCTAATTTTGAATTTTCAGAAA
This sequence comes from Oriolus oriolus, assembly GCA_013400235.1. Lineage (NCBI taxonomy): Eukaryota > Metazoa > Chordata > Aves > Passeriformes > Corvidae > Oriolus > Oriolus oriolus. Next base: position 467,316 of record VXBT01002912.1, read on the forward strand.
GGAGATTACCTCCACAAGCATGACTGGGATGCTATTAACTTCTACTTAATCTTTATTACTGATGTGAATTTAACATATGTATGGCTTCGTCTCGCTCCTGTTGTTTTCTCTCTAAAGTAACGTCTAGGCAATATACAAGTGGCGGACATTAATTTTCACTTTGATATTCTGTCATACCAAAGCTCATACTTTCATATGAAAATTTAAAGACGTACTGTCTTAATACCATGGCCCAATTAGACTGCATTAAAAAAAATTAAAAACCCAAACATGCACTTGCTTTTTCCAGTCACCACCAAAGAAAAGAACAAAGCCCCGCTCAATGGACTTCAAAGTATTATAACTTTTCACTGCTATCTCCAGCTATATCCACTTCATTATAGGAGCTGTTCCAAGGACTGACAAGACTGGCAAATTTTACTTAATGCCAATAATACAGTTGTGAAGAAGTCAAGGAAGCAGTCAAAATTTCTAATCAAATTGGATCATTCCCAAATTTATGAAACTAGTAACTTAATATGGCCATTGTTACCTGTGTCCCCATTTCACAACATATTTGAATGAAAGATGTGATTTAATCTTCAAGATGTTTACTTTACTCCCACACTCTTTTTCTCCCCACAAGTAACACAACGAATTGACGCAACCAGCTGCAATTATGTTTACAGGAGTATTCACAAACCCATTGAACATGAAACATTTCTAATAAATAGACTGGTCTGGAAAAGAATTCCACTGAAAATGTTATTTTATTTCCTTCCCTTTCCCCCACAGGATCAGAAAAATATCTTTTGATATCTTCTTTTGTAAAATATTTTTCATCATTTCTGTCAATGTCTACTTACTGTTATTGTAAAAAGAGAAGAGAAATAATAAATTAATCTTCCTAAATTCAGATACAGTGACTTCCTAATTTGCCTGTCTGGCTGCTGCTCCCTTCACCAGGGGAGTATTTGGACTTGATTCAAACTTGAGGGAGGATATCACCTCCAGTCATTTAACATGTATACCACATACAAGGAGTTGTAGGACTACCCTAAGTGTCTCGAATCCCATAGTACCTGGACAATGAGTCATAGATTGATATCTAGAAGTGACTTCTGGGAGAGGTTTCTCAGAATCCTTTTCCACATTTCATACATTTGGCTCCAATAAATATTTGCAGTACTGTTCAGAATTTCATTTTTTTCCAATCAAGGAAAATAATCTGCATCTCTGTATCGAAACCTTTTTCAGCATTTCTCCAGGACTGAAATTATACTCACACTCAAAGTATTTAAAACACTTATACCACCTATGTATACGGGAGTACATGCATATTCTCTCTAGACTGTTCTTTCTGTCCTAACACTGCCATGAGACTCAAGAACCTCTAGATAAGGGAACAGCAGCACAGTAAAGAGCTTCCATGTCTTGCAACAACATTCAAGTTTTCCAAAGTATTCCCACTGCAGCTGCAGAAATACAAAAATTGTCTGAAGTTACATCAGGACTGTGACAATACTAATGAGCACTGAAAATACAAATCTCACTGGTCCATTCCAGAGAAATCCCTACTTCGACTGATTTCACCATAGCTTTTACAGGATTGATATATAAAGGACCATGTCACAGCAAGAAAAAGAAATGTGCATCAGATCTGCCAATCTCACCCTCAAGGAGGACACTCCTCCCCAACTCCAAATCTCACAATTTGTTTAACCCTTGGTATGACAGTACAATGCATCAACACCCAAAATCTTCTCAATGCCATCAGGAGTACAGATGCAACAGATGGAGCATATCATGGTCAGCTTTGCTACCCAGCAAAAAATCTTACTCCAGAAAGGGTGGATAAAAACTTCAAAATGTGATGGTGAGCTCTGCTTCCCCCTTGCAAATGAACAGTAGAACTCCTGCACCCTCAAAAGCCAAAAAGCCAGGAAAGGAAAGGAAAACCTACATGTGTTTCATGCTCTGAGGACACAATGTTTTCTGGGAGGTTTCTGAATAACACAAATCAGAAGCTGAGCAACACAGCCATATTGCAAGGGCAGTCTTTGCAGGACAGCTTTAATAGACAGTAGCTTTGCTTTGTTTAAGGTCACGTTACTTGCTTATACAGAGATATCACTACATGTTCCTCTTTCTTTTGCCAGATTTTTAACAATTGCAAAATAACACCAGTTTTCCTAGCTGTCTGTCTCTCAGATTTCAGTAAATCACTGCTGGGACAACATGCACTGTCTGTGCAGGCAGAGCAACACAGGGATCTGCCCCATATCCCATAAGCATAGGGTCACTTGGCACACAACAACACTAAGAAATGCTCCAGCTGGCTTTGACTCAGTCTCTCCAAGAGAATACATCCCCAGCCACCCATCTCAACCTCCTCTACAAGTTTTCTACTGCACAAAAGTCAGCAAAGCAGTTCCTCTGTTGCTACAGCACCAAGGTATCTAGACCCAAACTTAGCTCCTAGGTTTGAACAAGCATGATTGCACCAGGGCAGCATGATAAAATCATTAGGCAATTTCTGACACTGTCTCAATAATTCAGGTGAGGGAGAAAAAAGACTTACTGTGGGTGAGGGAAGGGAAACCTCACCACACATAGCCCCTGTGAGGCCATGGGTTCTGCCTCAGGACTCCCAAGTGAAAAATCCCTCCAATAACAAAATTAAGTCCCTTGTAGCGTTTCACCCTAATTTTGACACAGGGAGTGGCTACGTCTTCAAGTTAAATCTATGTGCAACACAAAGTTATAACTGTGGAGGGAGAGATGACCCCTAACAGCATGTCAAACCACACTTCTCTGACTGGTAAATCTCCATGGAATGTGGTCACTGTGTGGTTAGCTGCCCACAGTCCTGGATATCAAACTGGAAGCTACTTCCTACAACTCCAGTCTACTGAATGCCAAGTGGAGTGCCCCACATCACCTAAGACATATCTCTAGAGAGCTCTAGACAAAGGGTCACAAGATCTGGTTCTTCCCCCATCTATCTCTAAAATCAGAAAGGGGATTTTTCCTTGCTGTAACCTTTGCAGTTTTCTTCCTCATCTCCTAAGGTCATGGAATATTACAGGACTTGTGGAATTACAGCAACAGAAACACCGATAAACATTTAGTCATGCTGAGCCTCACTGCAGCCAGCAACCACATTAATACAATGCTTGCTCCAACATGCCTGAGCTCCCCACAAGGTTTCTCCACTGGACAACTGGTGGTGAGAGAAAAAAATAGCCAAAAGGCTAATGGGAGCATAAATAAACAAATAAATAAATAACAACAGATTGAAGAAATTAAGGCCTAAATAAAGAGGTAGAGCATCCTCCTATACAGTCCAAAGACAAGAAAGTGGAAGCCAGGGTTTTAAAGTTTCCAGATGATTATTTCTAAGTAGGCATAACAGTACTTTGAAAATTTACTTTTACCACTGTATACACAGAAGAATTTCATTCATTTTCTGAACTGGAGGAGAGCAGCACCTCTTTCCATACCTGGAGGTTGCATACTCTTATAGGAAGAATCTCAGGTGTTTACTCTTTCATGAAGTTTACTTGAAACAAGGAAAAAAAAACAAACAAACCACCTCTCTCTCCCCACACATATCTCTAGATGCCCATTCCAAGTGCAGAGGCAGGACCTTCCTTGGGAGTATCCATCTGCTTGAAGGATAATACTAAGCAATCATTGCTTTTCTAAATATAACTGGGAGTTTTCAGTTTGTTGCTCTGGTATCCAAAGAACTGAAACCAAACTGGAGGGAAAGAGACTAGGACACCCTGCAAACACTCCAAGACCCAAAGCAAACTTGACAGCTACTTAAGAATTCAACCATCGTTTGAATAAAACCAGCCTGCTTTCTGTTCCCCGCATGCCAAATGGTTTCCTGTCATTTCCAGTAGGATTTTTTTCTTTTTTTTGCCAGTTCACAACTGCCTTCTATTGTCAATGCTGTGAATAGCCAACAACGATTTATAGTGGGCTCCTATCAGCATTGTTCTCCTGTTCAGAGGCACAGAGAACAAGAATACATCTATGTTTTCCATAAAGTGTAGAAAAATGTAATTCTCTGTTTAGTGTCATATCAACAGCTCGTGTCCCAATTCATCGCCATGGGCAATGAATGACAGACTGAGCTGTCCATCCTGACAATGTGACCAAGATATCTGCGGTCGAGACTGCTGTATCATTTTTCCCCTTTCCAAAAAACCTTGCCAGAGAAATCTCCTATTTTTGTTCCTTTATTTGTTTCTTTATCTAAATACAAAGTACAGATAAAAATGAAATTGAGTTCATTAAACAAGCTGCAAATAATGTCTTGATAGCACAGGAAATGTCACATTCCCCGCAATTTAACATTGCAGCAGGTGCTCTCAATGGAGCACGGATTTCTTTATAATACTAATAAAAATAGCTGTAGTCCCATTCTTTCAACAAAGGCTTCCCCCCACCCCAGCAATTCGGTAGAATATATCTTATTTTCTAGTATAAAAAGAAGCTTTTTTTTTCTTTATAGGTAGCAGGCACATCACAGTTAACAATATGTAGCTGAAGGGTGATTAGCTCCAGGTACCACAGGTCTGGAACTGGCAATAAAGAGGTAGCTTGGAGCTGTGCACTGAAAACAGCATTTATTCAAGAGAAGAGGAGAAATGAAACAAAAGTTTGACAATGTTAGAAAAGAAATGTAAGAAATAGGTTGAGGCAGCTATGGCACAGCAATGATTTACATGCCGTTAACGTACAGTAGCTGTGCGTTGTGCTCGGGACAGTGTTTAAATAAAAGCAGCATTAGCCTTGGCAGCCTGTGTATTAACACACTGAATTTATGTTGCCTCCAAGGTAAAGAGCATCTTCTTATTGTAACATATACAGGAATTACAACGTCGAGAACATTTTTGGCAGTATATTCTACCTTAAGCAGGGCTTACTGGATTTGTTTCAATTTATTTTTATTTCGCCATCATTTCTTGAGTGTTTTCATTTGTTTGTAAGTTGTTGAGTAGGATGATAATTTTTTCTTTCTACTACTTCAGACTTAAAACCTTCCCAGCAGAGGAAAAAAGTAAATTTACACAGGCGACAAAGTAGAGGTTTTAGCTTAACAGATGGTTGGAGTTGATGGAGTAGGGGTATCCAGGCTGCAGACCTGTGGCACAAGAGTTTTCCTATCATGCAATGGTTACCTTTATATGAGCAGCAGACTGGTGCTGTGGAGAACTGAGACAACGGCAATGTCTCTGAACAGGCCTTTTGACACTCTGCCAGCATCAGTGTCATCTCTGCCTTGATTCTCCTTTGCTTCTTACATGGCTCTCCCAAAACTATCTGAGCTGCCAGGTAATGTTGGTCATAGGGGGATCTTAGCAGCTGGCTGTTTTGTGACAAATGACACAGAATCAGCAATAGTACATGACCTTTATGGATTCTGGCTGTCTCTTAGAAGTATGTGAAATATTCACAATGAAATACAAAACCTACTTGAAATTCAAGTTGCTCCTCAGACAATTACTATGGAACCAAAAGACCTAACTGCCCTGTATCGGTAAGATATTTATATTTCTACTGCCCCCATAAAGTTCTCTGCCTTGTGCATCATTATAGAAAATAACAAGAAGTCAGAGCTTTTTTAAGTACAAGGCCTGTCCTAGATGACTGTCTGAAGTACAGATGAATGACAGTGAAAAAAGCAATCCCAATGGTAGAAATATGATCTGGAAGCATAGCCTTGGAGCTGAGGTGTGAAACCCTTCAGACTCAGCCAAAATAAACCACTGCTACTGTGGGGGGGATGTGGGGAAAAGGCACATAAAATTCAGGCATTAGTTCAGAAAAGCAACTGCAGCATTTGCTACAAACTTCTGAACAAAGCACACTGAATCAACAATATAAGCAAATCATAACATCTTCTGCCTCCCAGAGCAAAAACACTAATCATGTTAGGTCCCTCTGAACATCTGTCATCCTCTACAGTATGGAAAAGGGTGAGTTTTAGATCAACAGACTCCGACTCTGTCAGATCAACTATAAGGAACTCAGTGACATACTTCAAGGGCCTCTTCTTCCTCTTCTTTCACGTGACGTGTCCTCTTCCAATTTAATTGAGACTACGTTTCCCTGCCCAAATTCTTTATGCTTTTATTTAGCATCACAGGCAGAGGATATAGCTCTAGGCATTAAAAGGTTGTTGTAGGGAAATTAACAACCCCACTAGGTTTAAAACCTCTCCATGTGCTGTAACATGTCTGGTAGGGTAAAAGGGAAGATTACAGTAGGACTGGAGTTATGTATTTGGCAGTTATAATTCAGTGGGACTGTACAGTCTCTTATATAACGTGATAAAATGCCACTACAGAAAGTGAAGAATATGGGCCTGGGGCAGATGAATTTTTTATTTAAAGACATCAACAGTAACGCAAAAAAGGAAAATTTAAAATTTTAACAGATAACTGCCTCTCCAAGAGCAGAAAAAAGTATCTTCTGCATCTCTGATGACTGGGAAGCAACCTGGACTGCAATCCAGGGCCACACAATCCCTCACCTCCCCTCCTTCCAGCAATTAGGAAGATACAAAAGACTACGCCCTTGCCTTCATTGCGAAAATAGTTGATTTTTATCACAACACAATTAGGATACTTCAGCAACATTCTCACAAAGGCATGGGACGAGTTTCTTGTTTAAAACACAATATAGACAAAATCAACACCATAGCCATCATCACTGGTTCCTCTTTCAATAAAAGCTTCATTGCTTTGCTTCCAAAAGGCTTTTGCAGAAGAAATAATAAATGTTCTCTATGGCATTACAAACATAATCTATGTTTATATTGATCTGTACGCTCCGCTCCAGGCCTGAGAGCACTTTGGATGCTGCTGTCATCAGCAGCTCCTGCAGTCACTGAAACATTTACTCCCTCAAATAAAGTAAAGGTTTTCATCCCAAATCAGGTTCAGTCCATCTGACAAAGGGTCCTATATTCTTGGGAAAGGTGCAAAACCTTACACTGGAACAGCAGTCTTTTACAGCTGTGAAGAGCACTAACATCTGAGGTAAAAACTGATGTAGTTTAATTCCTCTCTAATTGTATTTTCTGTTTCTGCAAAAGATGAAATGTTGTTGCCACATGCAGAATGCATACTACTTACTGTAGCTGATTGTATATTATCCATAGGCCTGGTTTTCCTTTTCCAACCACAATTGTCTATGACTACTTAGATTTTTTTCCTCAACTGAATCCTCAAAGCTGAAAAAAAAAACCCCAAACCACTAAACCAAACCAAATCAAAACAAAATAAAACCCAAAGAAACAAAAAACCTTGCTAGCAAAACTTTGAGAGTTCCTCACACCAACACAAAAAATAATTTTAAATGAACAAACTACCTACTTAGAGTGCACAAGAGATAGTTCTGGTAACATGTCTTGGTGGCCAGAATGTAAAAAGTTTGCAGTTTAAAAGACTGCAGAAAAGAAGCCTGTGCTACTGCCAGAGCACAAAGGTATGAGTACTGAGTTTAGCAAGGAGAAGTATAATAGAGGGCTTCAGTCAGATTATAGGAATGCATAAAGGAAAAAGACTTCTTCTGATTGTAAAAGTAGCCTAAATCAGAAGACAAAAATGGTATCAGATGCCAGGCAGAATGTGTATTTACACTGATAAATGCAAAAGAGAAATAAGACACAAATTTTGAAAGCAATTAAATATTGAAGCATCTTGCTTTATGACAAGGTCTCTTCACCTATAATCTCAAAACTAGTTTAACCAGACAATTTTTGCCTGGTCACAAAAATCTGTGAAAAGGCATGAGGTAAGGAAAAATCTGTGGAGATAAAGTGACCTCCAGAGTGAAAGTTTAAAAAAAGCATTTTCAGATAAACTGATGCAAGAGCATATGATGTTAGTGCACAAACACAAAGTGCATGCTGATTATAATATGATATGATTTAAAATATTCCTTCAGGTTTGGTTTTAATAACACTTAAAAAGTCCTGACAGCTCCCTGTCAAAGTATGTCCATATTATTAAGTTGTAAAGCAACTGTCTTGCTCATAAAACAATCCAAACTGGAAAACACATGGTGGACAAAGCCAAGGACAACAGCAGAAATCGGAGCTGAGCCTTGGTTTGGTGACGTGTTGAGATGTGCCTCCTAAGAACCTGCGTTAGCTTTGACGAGCCACATCTTCATGCAATTCATCTTCGTCACGCTGAAACACGAACAAATAAATACAAGGCAAATAGAAGCTGCAAGGAGGAGGCAACACTGACAAGAGCATCACTAGGACAAATTTCCCAAGTCACTCCCAGAGCTGAACACTAGAGCTACAGTAAGTGAGAGACAAGATGACGATCTGTAAAAACCTTCTGTCGCTATGTCAAGTGAATGCAGTGGGACCATTTCATGCCTGCATTCCAGCCAGTGTTTGGGCTTTTCTCCACCCTTCTCTGAGGCAAATTCTGTGCTCTGCAATAACTTCCTGCCCTCCTCACCATACATCCTTTACATCCCTTCATCTAATCTTAACCTGAAACTAATGTATCATTTCTTTTCCAGGAACTTCGTCATAGTCATGGATTGATTTTTTTGTTCTCTGCAATTCAGTTCTCCATTCTTCTGTTGTTTCACACACTACCCATCTCGTTACTATACTTCCCAGCCTTCTGGTTTTCCTTCTTGCACTTCAGCTCTGTATTGTAGATACAACTGGTTTTGTTTTCATCATCTTTTCTTAGGACCATTATTATGTTTGCTACATATTTTTTTTTTACTTTTCCAGCTTGGTGGGTTCAAAAATCTTATATTATGCAGCCTTGTATTTTCCCTGGCAAACTGGCCAAGCTTCTTTACATTATACTAAATTTGTCCCAGCCAGTTAGAACAAAAACCTGACTTTACTCCTTCTGTTATCTGAGCTAGCTCCTGGTTCACCTGTATGCCAGAGCCTACATAATGAATTTCATTACAGCCCATTAATCTGGTTTTTTTCTAAAGTTTCTCTCACAGCTGTTCTGATGGGATAGCAGAATGCTTGAGACCCTTCAATGTGTTTAGACTGAAAGTTTTTCTTGGAAGTCTATCTATATCCCTCACAAATACTTATAATTTGCATCTGCTCTTGGTCACAAAGTGCTTTATTAAAAAAATCCTAAAACTAAAAAAATATCCATGGACTTCAAGCAGTTCCCAATTTTGAAATGCATCACAGATTGCAGGAGCACACTGGCAGACCTCAAGACAGTTTGCATCAGTCCACTCAGCCCTCCATGCTGCTATGTCCAGATTACACAGGACATGTTTAAACTCCATGTGTTGTATAGCCTGAGTTGGGAGTCAACAACCCCCTAACTTGCCCCAGACAACTGAATAATCATGTCAGGATTCAAAGTGAATGGAGCATGTAAAGTTCCCATTAATTTTTTGTCTTTTGTCTGAAAATTCAAGCAAGTTTGAAGCCCCATTGTTCTGACTGCTCCATGTGCTGCATGTGACTCCCTCATGTGATCCAAGGAGAACTAGAAGGCAGTAGAGGTCCAAGCCTTTTCCAAGTCCTATATCAAGTGAACGAGACAACTTCTGGGTGCGTTGCTGCCTGCAGAGCAATATCCCTTACTGTAGCACTATGTCTCAAGCTCTATGATGCTTTCTCACACATATTTATTCTCTCCCTCCCAGTTGCCAGGACGGTGCAGAGCAAGATGCTGGGCACTGTTGAAAACTAATGGGTTGGAGGAGGAAAAAGGGCTACACAGTGCTTACACTGCCAATGGCCAGCAGCTGCAATGAGAGAGAAAAGACAGCTGAAGTAATAAAAGCTTGGCTAAACTTTCTGCACACAGAATAGGTAACCTTTTTAAAGGTTAACAACAACAACAAAAAAGACTCTAAAGAGGTAAAACTAAGAAGATGGATACATGTCTTCAATAACAAGTGGACTGGCATGACCCTGGCAACGTCAAGCTCCCTACAGTAGCTCTTTCTCTGTCATCTTGCCTATCGCTTATTTTAATAACACGTTTACTGATGAGAGTAAAACTAATGTAGCATGAAAAGATGGATGGAAGAGAAGGCATCTTATTTGTCAATACATCGTCACTGTCACCCTGTTTTGGTAGTAAGGTGAGATATGAACAGCAGTCTGATTTTCTAAAACACCATGCACCAGCATGTCTCTTCATTTTCTTCTGGAAGTGCGGGAGATCAGAAGTGCTGAAAAAGTTTTCATTCATTGCTTTTTTTCTCCCATAACTTATACATTTGTTGTCAATAACTTTATCCATATGAGATGAATTTCAGAATCTATTAAAATAAAATATTCATGTAGTAACATATCTGATTCTCACAATTCTATCATCATATTGGTATTTTTAGGTACCTTCTTATAGTACAGCTCACGCTAATAAGGCTGCTATTATTTTTTCAGAAAGCATAAACTCTCCAGCTGGAAAGAAGAATTTGAAAATACAGCCTTTGAAAACAGGTAGGACAATATTTTGCTGCATGTCTTGGGAGTAAAGAGATTTGACTCATGATTTTTGAAAATCTGAGGTCAGAATCAATTTGCAGATTGTTTTACTAAACCACAAAGTAATAATAATAATCAAAATCGTAGACAAAAGCTATTCAGTTGCTGCTACTGAAGAGAGATTTACCTCCATTTCCCAGGGATTACCAATATAATAGTCTTTAATAACCTGCAATTGTCAGACAAGCATGTTTTATTCCTGCTCTTTAACAACAGCCCAAAAGTGCCAAAAGCATTTGCATTTATCTTCAGCCAATGAAGTAGATGGCAAGACCAGAAGGAGCTTTATCTAACAATAGCTCTGGTGCCTTACAATTGTCTTAAATATTTCAGCAGAGATACCTCAGTGTATTTCCCTGGCTACCAATGATTTGCCAAAGGTCAATAACTTTAGCTTTAAAACCCAACTGATTTCTAAAGCTTTTCTTGCAGTTGAGAGATTAATCCAGACCCTTATAAACATATTTATGAAATAAGAGCAAGGGACTTCAGCCTGGCAGTTTGGAATGTAACATCATTTTGTATCTATATTATTTTTGGGATTAGAAACCATTAATTTCTAAAATTGTGCTGTGGAGCATAAGTGGCAACAGCTGCAGCTATCTGTTTGCTATCTTTCCACATGGGCTATTTTCTGTGCAAGATATGCATGAAAAACACAAATAAATGGGGTGCTACCTCTTTAGACAGGGCCTGGGAAATCTAAAATAAAAAACTAAAAAGCATGAACCATGTTTGTCTTAAAATGATGAACTTAGGTGTTAATAAAAATGGCATCTTAAGGCAGGTCCTTACACACTTCCTGTTTCTGTGATCAATTTTTCTTCATGCACAAACTAATACAATGCCTCTTCTTATTATGTCACTACTGTACACAAAATATTTCATGCATAAAATATTAATCCCAGACACAGGTCTTTGAGAGAATGATTGTACTGGCTAAAGAAAGAGAGAGACAGAGAGGTTTCTGAATATAGCTCCCGTAATGCTTTCCAGTCCCAAAACAAAACTGCAACTATATTTAAGCCCATGGCTTTTCAATAGCACAAAAAAGCAAATCTTTGGACAGTTTAGTGATGTGGACAACATGACTGAGAGAATCAGAATGAGACACACCATGTGTCCCATTCAAATTTGATCTATAAAAACCCAAAATAAACCAAAACTCAGTTACCTGGGTATTCTTTGTACTTTACTTTTCACAAAACTTACATTTTTAATGATTTTATTCCAAAGTGAATCTGGGAAAAGTAAAAGTTTTGATTCTTGCCCACTAAGAGAAGGTAGGGAGGAGGGGGTGGGAAAAGAGAGATAAAAGAGAAAAAAAAATAACCTCAATGAACTCAGCCTTTAAGCCTTCAAAAGATTTTTATTGTTAAGAATTGTCACTCCTGATTTCACAAGCTCAGAATATGGTACTGTCAGTAAACCATTCATTCAAATATAAATATCTAACAACAGGTAATTTAATTAGGAGGATCGGGCATGTCTCTACTTCTATTCCTTCTTGATAGTCTTATGGACTATGTGAACCGTGCCCCATGCCAGGCCCCTGCTGCCCCTTGTGTCCAGATCCAGACCTTGGCTGAAGCACGCTTTTCCCCCATGGTTCACATTCCCTTGGCAATTGAAGCTGCATTGCAGGGGGGAGAAAAGGTACAATTATTTCTTGCCATAATTCCGAGTCAGAACATGGCTGAGGTTTTACAGTACCACGGCAATTTCAACTCCTTCAGTTTAGTCCTAACCTCAGATCTACTGTTTGAGAAAGGGACTCATGAAAGTCTTCTGCCTTCCACAGAAAGACCATCCTCCAGAGTTAATTACTCAGGGCTTCATCCAAACCATTACTAAATGTTTTCCCTACTGGAACCTCATTTTCTTCTCTTGCCAGAGAATTTTGCAGTCTAAAAGACCTCAAAACTATGTAAAGAAATCTTTTCAAAGTAGTCCATCTTCTGCCAGCGGGCAGAATGAAGAGTTTTAAGCACAATAGAGTTCAACAACAGAATATGTTTTTCAGTAGATACAACTTTGCTAGACTGTAATCATTCCTGATAATCCCTCTGTGGTGGGGTGACCCTTGGCTGGATGCTAGGTGCCTACCAGAGCAGGTCTCTCACTGCCCTCTCCGGCTGGACAGAGGTTTCCTTGGTCAAGATTAGGACAGGGAGCCTGATCCAGCACAGGCTTCCTACAGGGTCACGGCCTCCTCTGGGCACCCACCTGCTCCAGAGTGGGCTCCTCCAAGGGCAGCAGGTGGATCTCTGCTCCCCTGTGGTCCTCCAAGGGCAGCAGGGGCAAAGCTGCCTCACCATGGTCTACATCATGCCTGGAGAACCTCCTCCCTCTCCTTCTGCACTGACCTGAGTGTCTGCAAAGCTGTTCCTCTCACACATTCTCACTCCTCTCTACTGCTGAAGTTGCAGTTGTGCTGAAACTTCCTCCTCTTCCTAAATACATCAACTGAGAGGCTCTACAGCATCAACTGATGGGCTCAGCCAGCGGTGGGTCCAGCTGGCACTGGCTGCCCTGGGCATGGGAGAAGCAGCTCACAGCTTCCCACAGAAGCCAGCCCTGTAGCTCCCCCACTACCAGAAGCTGGCCACACTAACCCAATATATTCCCTTTGGAATATGCCAGGCAGTTATTCTCTTGTCTCACTGCCTATAGTTTCCAAATCCTTCTAGATATTTATTTTACTCTTTTTTCTTTATAAGTGATTCTCTCCATCTTCCCCTTTCCACCTCTATTATTCTGCACTGACTGACCTCTGAAGTCACACACTGCAGTCCCAGAATGGTTTGTGGTGTAGTAGTTGTGGCCTCACCTCTGGACTGCGAAGCAGTGCTTTGTACACGCAGGCCACAAAAGACCACATATTAGATAGGAATTAAAGGCTGCTCTACAATACAAATAACTTTACAGTGAGAAGAGGCATGTACTGCTGGAATGAGAAAAACCACTTGTGCTCAGTATTGGGTGGGAACAATGTCAAATTGCAGGCTTCTCTTGCAAAATAAATTAGAACTTCGATGGGGGTATCAACTAATTATCTCCCAGAAAAAAGGGGCTTTAATTTGATATCAGTAGGGCTAAAGGAATATTTAGCTCCATCATTTCTGTATGAAATGATGCTGTAAGTCATGCAGTATCAGGATGCCAAAATATGCTTAAATAGCCATGGTCCCATACAGTAAACTTGCCACCTTTTGCCATTTGGAATAATGTATGGAAAATTGCCAAAGCTCCACCACAGGATTAATTACAGACTCATCACAAAATTGTAAAACCACAATACTTAGGCAGGTAAGCAAGCTCTCTAATAGATTTAATCAACTGTAGGATAAAGCCTGAAAGTAGTAGATGTGATGTAAAAAGAGATCAATGAATTTGAGTAGGCTACGATTCTATTAATCAGGCTTTTTTCTTGGTGAAAAAAAGCACTAATTTATTACATGCATCCCCCAAAAATATTCTGAATAAAAGGTTTAAATATCATTTAAAAGTATTTAAAAGTGACAAAACTCATGCTTCCTTTATATTAAAGACTGAAAAGAAATAGTTTCTTAACCTGCTAAAGGTGATCTTCCTTGCCAGAAGGACTCCTACCAGGAAATGCAAGGGTAGCTTATCTGAAGGTTTTCTGTTAGCTGCTATAAATGTCACTCCTTACTGTTAGCACCAGGCTGCCATTTAGGTCTCAGTACAGAGAAGAAATCTTTCCTAAATTTGTTTAAGTGTCTAAGGCTATTACCTTGGTCTCTTGGTCTCTCTCACACATAGTACATTATTTGATAGCACAAACAAGTGCACTAGCACAGCCAAACCCTCTGAGAACCAATTACATATAAAGAGGACCTGAACAAACTCACTGTCAGTTAGCAAGTAGTAGTTTGTTTTGATAATCACTTTACAGAAGGGGTATCCACAGAAATTCATCCACTCCAAAAATTAGTAGTATACCACAGGCTAAGGACACATAGCCAAAGCAGTTCTGGAGCACAGAAAGGTTAATTTTCTCTCCCTCTCAACACCCACTCCCCTCCCTCAAGAAAGGGAGATAGAACCAGGCCATTTCTCCCTCTAACAAATAGCTCCCAGGCATTTTAGAAGCAGTTGTACAGTGTTTGCTTGCCACTTTCAATTAAACATGGTACAGCAGCCTGATGTCACTAGGATCTACTAATAGGAAGAGTTTATTTAAGAGTGTTAAAACTCCAAACAAAGAACTGTCCACAGAGGTCTGCATTCTCTGGATAAACACTGAGGCAGTTTATACAGACAAGAACAGGGAGAACAACATAAGGCACATACCTCTCTGTCTTTAAACTCTCTCAACATTTGGTGAATGTAGATAATTCACTGCATATCAACAAAATCCAGATAATTTACTGCATGTCATCAAAATAATTGACTTGTGGGATTCCATAAAACTGCAGCTAGCTTTGTACATCTCCTTGGAAGCAGTAGGTATCTTGAGAAGCAAAATTATTAGAAGTATTTGAGCCTCTAGTAGATTCAGTCAGAATAAATACTTCATTGTATTTAATGAAGTTCCTTTCTCCATCTGCTTTGATTAAATGGAAGCTTTTCTGGTTGGCCATCCTTCCATTTTAACACTGTGTTTTCAACTGTTTTGATACACCTGAAGTGATCAAAAGTAGACAAAAATCCATTTTTTGCCTGGGCCTCTCAAAAGGAGACAGAGTGAGCAGCTTCAAGGTGGCAACAGAGATCAGAAAAAAAGTGGGTAAGAGAAAAAGAAACTCGACTGATTGGGAAATGGGTATGGAAGGAAAGAGATAGTAAAAGTAGAATGCTTGATAACTTGAAAGAAGCTGGCAATGGAAAGGGTTCTTAAAACTGTGTTTTTTAAACCAAGGGTACAACCAATTCCATCTGTGAGAGAGCTGAACTCCAGTTCTGTACAAGAACATTTAAAGTACGTTAAGGTTCTCGCCAGAGTCAAGTAAGGATAAACAGAGTTGTTACTTTAACTAGGTATTTATCACATGTATCCATAAAGTTTGGCCCCAGCATCACATACATTGATCTATTGGATGCTACTGCTTTGGCTTGCAAGGTGTTTCATCATTAACTGAACAGCAACATCAAACACATCTGGAAGACCTCTAAACCTTTTTGATCAACCCCAGGTAGAAGTTCTGATCAGTTCCTTCCTTTACCAAACAGTGTCTTCAATAAAGAACTGGAGGCCAAAAATTGTGTTGAATTTTGCAAATGCACTAGGAGTAGAAAATATTTGCAATAAAAGCGATGACAACATAAATACTAGTAATCTCACTTATATATGAAGAAAAAAAGAAGTATCTCAGTTTTATTCAAAAGGCATAGGATTATCACAACAAAGTCACATCTCCTCACGTACACATCCTATTTAGTTTTCGTATGTAACTCAAAGACTGAAAGGAGCGGGGATCAGTCTCACTTTTATTGATTGTGCCTCCCTCTAATCAGGTTCCCTGCCTGTTTCTCACATGTGAATATACAGTGATGTCGGAGTAACAAACTGACACGTTAGGCTGCCCCAGACTGAGGGGGCACAGCGTCCTTCCCGCACACAGCCGGGAGTGCCGGGCAGCTGCTGTTTGTGCTGCAGCAACACTGGTTCCTCAGCGCAGGAAGCCAGCCCAAGCCGCTGCTGGTCTGCACGTGTCTCCCTGAGGCAAAGGAACAGAGAGGGACCTTTGTATGGGTTCTGGAAAGCTTTTTCCTCCAGAGGCTCCAGGCACAAAAGACACGGAAAATGGCTGGGTCCAGGGTTTTATACTCAAGGAAAGGGGCAGAGAGAAGGGAAAGAACCAATGGGATACAGCGGAGGGGGTGGAACAATAGGAACTACAACCAATGGGGATAACATGGAGGTGGGAGCTAGAACAGGGAACAAATAGGGTGTCAGACTGGGGAGAACTTTCTAGGGGAGGAGGTGCCTTTATTCCTCGGTGCCACCCTCAGATCCACCCTCTGGGCTGTCCTCTGTCTCTGATGTTCCCACCACTGGCGGGATAATACTTGATTGGCATTAGACTGGCACAGCCCATCAGGGGGCTGGGTGACCACTACAACGAACAATGCAGAGCAATGCTGCTTCTTTAAAATTCAGGTTCCCCCAGACCTTTTTTAATGTCATGAATGTTTTTCTACTGCTGCCAGGCTTTATACATCATTGATTTACAAAACCTCTGGTTTGATCTTAGATTGACTTGACAGTGTCTCACATAATGAGTAAAATATAAAAAGCAGCAATAGATTTCACTCTTGGCATGCAGACCCAAGCTTGACTGGAAGCTGGAAAGACAGAAGTGCTTCCCTTCCACATAACTGTGGCCTCTTGGGGTGTTTCAGACTTGGTTCTACTCAGAAAAGCCAATAAGTGCACACTACTCACTGCGTGCAGCTACTGTCATTTCTGCTCCACAGAGGTAAAAATCCAGTGTCTTCTGCATTGATTTCTTGGTGGCAGAGGGTTTGCACAGAGGTAACTAAAGCCTGCTAACTTTTAGACCTGACGAGGGCCAGAAAATAACTAAGCTTTGGTCTCAGATGCAGTGGGACTGATCTCCAGTGCTCTAGGCACTGGACAAGTCATTCAATTTAAGAAATGTGCCTATTTGATAAAAGGCTTTGAGAGACAATAGAAAGCCAAAATCCAAGAACATATTTACATGTTGTTTAATCAGACTTTTTTTTAATGTAAAAGGTTTTAGGGCTCAGCCCATAGCCCTTCTCTGATGCACATCTTTCATGTCCTAGAAAATTGCTTCCCATTCACAGATGCTCAATTGCTTCTCAGTTTGTTTACTAATACTTCCAAATCGCTAATCTTAAACTATAAATTATTCTAATATTTGCCCAAATAGATATTTTTCTAAATACTATGAAATTCCAATAATAGATATGTTATGTAAACCTAGACGAAGAAAATTCTATGCATGATAGCACTGAACAGTCTCGGTGCAAATAGAATGAAGGAAGGAAAAAGGATGAATTAGGAAGTGGATAGACTTACAACAGCTTTCCCAAAGTTACTCATGGACAATAGCAAGTAACATATATGCGGTTCAACTCAGCAAGAAATTGCCTAGTCCAGTGCATAAAAGACAGGAATGCCCCTAGGAATGCAGCCCAAACCTGTTCCACCTGCATGGAAAGGACAACCTCCCTAAGGTCCTGGCTGCTTCTGTACACAACCAGAACCACCTCAAAAAAACAAGTGAGAAGCCACACACTTTATACCTGACTGTGGATAAGAATATTAGAATTTCTGACTGCAAGTCATGTTTTCTGACATTGCTCACATGTGGTCTGCAATTTTTGATCACCTAAAATGTTCTTGGAAAATGATTATATTTTTTCCCAAATGGGTAGATATTTTTCCATTGTAGAAACAGAAAAGTAAGATTTAACTCCCTATCTTGATTACATTTTTCTGGGCTGCTTTGCCTTCATGTTTTTGTAGTCAATCCATGCTCTAATTCTGATTTAGGCAAGAAGCTGAAACAGGGTTAGAACCACATTTTTTTCATCCTTCCACAAAAACCCTAAGCAAGTATGCACTGCCCCAAGCAGTTACATCAGAGAAAATGAAACTGAGCTGTGAACCCAATATATGGAGCTGACTGAGCCATCACACATGCAAACTGGAATTTTAGTAAGAGTCTCAGCAGCTGCAGTTTAATGATTAAATAATTGAAAATATAAAAATCACTTTACCTTTGCAAAGGCAACATTTCTGAAGGTTTTATTTCCCCAATGCTTTTATGTTTCGATATCCTCATACTGATATATCTTTTGTGAGAATAAAACTCAATTTTTGATCAGTTTAGATTTCTGGATACCATCCTATGCTGAATGGCATTCAAAAAATTTAAGTTTATATACAGAACAATTTTTGTGAAATTATCTGTTATCCATCAGCTGCATCAGAATAGTTGTGCTAGCTTTTACTTTGAGTTTTATTACTTCTTTTCTGGATAACTCTCAAGCTTTCTTTTCTCCAAAGATTAACACATCTCTTGTGAAATTATAGTATCCCAAAGGAGATAATTTAATTACCTGCATTTCTGCCTTTTTTTTTTGAGATTTCATTAACAAGCTCCTCTTTTTCACTCACAGCTCCTCCAAACTAAAATAAAAGTGGTTAAGTAGATAGTTTTAGTCATGATGTTTTGATTCCAGAACTGATTTGTTGGAAGGTGTAGTGGTTCTGTACAGTTGCCTTTCTTTTAGTATTAATTCTAAATAATCTACTGTGAAAAAGTCTCACAATTTATCACAGTTTCTGCCTGTGGCATTTCCCTTTAGCCCAAGGATAAATCTTTCTAGCTCTGGCAAATGTCAGGAATGCTCCTGTGATACAGGTGATCCTACAATAATAAAAATCAACAGCTAAAAGCAGACTTTATTGTATTCATTATGATACTTACAGCTTGTAATAAATTTTCATCTCATTCTTATTTAACAAAGGCTATATATTACCATCCTCTGTATCACTGTGACCAAAACCTGAAGACCATCTTGAGTTATGATATGCTATATACATAATCATTTTTACAGTAAAGCTAAATGAAGAAGTTATCATATTGAAATCATACCTAAAACAGTGAAATCAGTGTTACTATTTTTTATATCATTTCAAGGATTTGTACCACAGGAAAAACAAAAGAAAATTAAAGTCTTTTATCTTACTTAGATCATTAAATATCAGAACACAAGAGAAAATTAAATAAGTATTTGTACCAATACCTCAGGAATCCACAACCCACCTCACCTTTGCCAGAATCAGACCCATCATCATCCTGACAGCTATCAGCAGCACTGTCTTTTCAGTTTCCCAGGTTACTGGTAACGATTTTGTTGAAGTCAGCCATGGCCAGTTTGCCAATGTGTAAAGTTTGTCTCTTGTCTGTAACGTGCTCAGCAAAACTTCAGCACACATGGACATTGTGAGGTCACGTAGCACACATAGTGCCAGGCTAAGGAATATAGAAAACGAACACTTCTCACTTTCCCAGTATCTTAGTGTATCTGTCTTTGTTTTCTGCTACTCTTTTTGCTGGGCAGAAATAACATTATTTTAGTTTCATGAAGACTTCATTAAAACAGCTGCACTATCATGTTTCTATGAGCTTCCTGCCCCCCACAAATAAACAAGATCCAAAGCTTTCCTTTGAAAAAAAGAGAGCTGTTCCCAAACATGTTTCTCAGGACTATCACCAATCATGTCAAGCACTGTCCAGAATGCCAAGGAGGAATTACTTGTTATTTTGTTTCCCATTCCTAAGAAAACATTGCCTTTCTCTTTGCATCAATGAAACCCTTATTTACAATTGCAGCTCTGTTGGTTTCTCTCATTACAAGGTTTATATATGAGAGGAGTAGCTTAGCCCACTACTTCTGTCACTAACATGCACTTTTCCAAGAACACAGACTATGGAAACAAAGCGTTGCATAGAAGAACTTCCTTTGATTTTTGTCATCTTTGAGCCAGTGCTTAACCATCATCACATTTTTAGATCTCTCACTGGATACTTCTGAAGTACAGAAATAACTGCCTTTTCTGAGTTGTTATGTGTGCAGTGTGTTGACTCCAGTCTGGAAAACCACCCTGCCAGAACAACTCCAAAGGGAGTATGCAAATCCTTTTTAGTAACACTGTTCACCATAAAACATCAAGACACTATCTGAATACATCTGGGAGATGAACAATAATTTCGTTCTGGTCAGGCTAATCTCTAGTCTTTAGTATAAAATCACAGCTACATAAGTGAGATGAGAAATAGTGTATGCAATGAGCAAGAAGCACTTCAATGAGAACTTTAGAGGTGTCCAAATTTTGCCATTAAAATTACCATTAACAGACACACAGTTTACAGGGAAATTTGTAATTTTTCCCATAACATTTTTTATCAGAAGGTCACAGTTTATATCAAAGCTACTTTTAGAAGCACAGGTTTTACACTTCATATTTCACAGCAAAAAAGAAAAGGACATGAGGACACTGACTTCAGAAATCTTCTCAGTTCTGGAGTTTGACCAAAAATTAGAGAAGCTGAAGATTGCTTAAAGGAGCCATTTGTTTTTAATCGTGGTCAAATATTTCAGGGCGAGTTTCTCTAGAATCCAAATATGATTAAAATTGCAAATCTATTTAAGAACATCAAATAACTCAGCTTGCCAATTAAGACAAATGGATATTGCACACTTAATCTTATGAGAATTCAGCCACAAGGTTTACTTCATAGCACATAGCACACTTCCAGGTTATGTCTTTTTCCCAGAGCTGACGTTTGACTTGGACACCACCAGACCAGCAGCCTGGAATGCTGCACATTTTACCAGTTACTTCAACACGACAAATCCCCACCAAAGATATACTTTCTCACCAGTTCTGTGACTGTCCCATCACCAAATATTAACCCTAAGAGCTCTTGGGTCCACTTTGGCTCTGTTGTCATTAACAATTTGCCTTTGTGCAAGCTGTACACACATCTCAGTAACAAAACACTAGATCTTTCCTATTCCCACAATAGACTTGTTATGGACAAAGCAGTTAGATCATTTGTCCATCCTGAGCATTTACCAAAAAGCCGCTGGTGTTGATTCTTTCAATATTCCAAGTACAGATTCCCTCTCTTACCAAGAGTCAGGAAATAGCATCCTGCGATTGGAAAAGGCCAGGTTCAGTTCCCAAGATAGCCACCTGCTCTCTGCGTGACCTTGAGGAAGTCGCTTGTCCTGAAAAATGGCCAGTGACTCAGGAATGTCAAACCTGGCATTTCTTCAGTATAGTTTTCAGAAACCATTCATTTCATTCAGCAGTACAGGTAAGGTCTCTACCATCTGGGCAGGAAAACAGGGAGCAGCTCCTACAGAAGAGGAACAGTAGAAAGTCCTGGGTGCCTCAAGCCAGGCCCTCCAAAAACAGATTTGAGGCCCTGAATCTCTTTGTCACTCTCCTTAATCTATAAAATGGAGACAAGAACATTTTCCTTCTGCCCAGGGATTGTGAGGATAAATACATTCCTGTTTGTGAGGCACTTAGATAAGATAGCTAAGGGAGCTATGTAAGTTGATAGATTCCTTGATCTTAAGGAACTGTACTCTTGAAAGAAGCAGCTTGACTGAGTTATAAATGTCCGTATTATTCACAATATGAAACTGCCAAAAGATAAAAAACATTCTAATGATATTTGAGAGCAGGAACTCCCCTTCGCCCCCTCATACTTTGAGGACTCTGTCCCTTTGGAAATGGTATGCTTTTCAGTGAGGAGGATTCCCTATTGTTTTCTTCCCTATTCTTTATAATGTAAATGTAACCTCATTTATTTATTTATTTTGTCTCCCAGGCCTCTTTTCATCTGGCAAGATGGTGGGGGAGGGGGGTGGAGGGAACAGGAGCTGAAGGAGGGGGGCTATTTAATAATGTCCTATTAATCGCAGAGCACTATCAGCAGGCTTTAACCCCGTTCCAATTCTTTGATTGCTTTTTAGGGATTAGAGCAAACTTCATTGTCATCCATTGCATTGCAAATAGGTAAATTTGAGTGATATGTACACAAAATATAGATAGGTGGATAGCGCATCAATATATGTGCAGAGTATATACATGCATTTATATAGCTTGTACACACACACACACATATAAAAATAAGCTACATCTCCCTGTATGCCTAAGAGAAAAATCAAATCAAGGCACGGAGAAACTGAAAAAAAAAAACCCTACATGTATCATTCACCTGATTTCAATTGTGACTCCCTTTGAACCTCGGCCAAATCATTTTGTACATTAAAAATTGGTCAGGGATGATAAGATTCCATTTTCATGGTTGGTAATGCAGAACCGGTGAAAGAATACAATTACAGACCCCTGAGTAAACTCTGCGAATGTCAACTTGATGTAAATGATCAAGTGTCGACAAAGGGCTGGTGGGAGGGGGGGCAGGCAGAAATGGAGGGGAAAGAGAAGCAGAGGAAGAGAGAAAAAGAGGCTTCAACTTCTTCAGCAGTCTCACCCAGTGACATGCCAGCATCTTCCCAGTCCCAGCCATTTGGGAGACGACCTTTCTGAGCCAACACGGGGCCCCCAGTCTCCCACGGCTGCACTGCCATTGCCCACCTCCACGCTGTGTTGGGGTTGTGACACAAGTGACCTGCCCCTGCCTTCAGCAGGCCAACAAAAGCAAGCAGCCAGCACAAAGAATTCTTGCAAAACAATAGCATGCCTCCACAAAAATCCTGCAAGAGCCCAGCACTCAGTGTTTGTATTGAGGGACTGTCAGACCCCGACCCCTGCACAGAGTGGCTGCACGACTGCAGGTGCAGGTCCCCAGTGTCACCCTGAGCCCTCCTGGCTGCCTTCCCCCACCAGCCCCACCATTTCCAGGGCCCCAGGCAGCCCTGCTCGCTGCTCTCAGCCTTCTCTGTGAGCACTAAGTTGGTGCCATAGCAACTTCTTCTCTTTTTATATTGAGCTGACATAGGAATCTGAGGGTGAATGTTGTGGCCAAGAAGATGTGCACAGCTCAAGGAGAGAAAAGGAGGCAGAGGTGCTCATCACTCAGCAGGGACAGCAATGGTTTAAAAGTTGCCAGAGCATGATCCCTCTATTCCTTACACTTCATGATTCCCCAAGGGAGCAGATAAATCCCTTCTCTTACCGGCAGGTAAACTGAGGCACAGAGAAAGTAAAGCTCTGACTTAACTGTGTTCCCAAAATGAGTCTTGAGCTGAGGGCTGACTGCCAGGTGCCTGTTTCCTCCACCTTTGGGCTGACCACCAGCCCATGCTGCCCCTCGGTGACAGGGAGAGGGTGAGAAGAACAACTCCGCAGTGAACTTCTAGGAGGGGGATACATAATCAAAAGTCTTTTGCCATTCGTGAGCTGAAAACAGGAACGATATTTCCATTCATTTTAGAATTACCACCTGAGCTGATTAAAGCGGTTATCAACTTCAGTTGTTCTTTACATGTCGTTTTTGTTTCACATTTCCAATGTTTTCCCTGTGCGCACTGCATAAATTATTGAAACATTATTTTATTTATCCATCCCCTTGTGACAGAAATAGGTTCTCTGAAAGCAAATCTTGTCCTAATCAGTTTTGTTTTTCTTGGTTTCTCTCCTCAATATTGCCACAGCTTTTGGGATAGTGAACACTAGTTTGCTTTTGTGGAGAACAAAAAGCACTGTGGGCTGATAAAGACAAGCTGCTAAATTAAAGGTTATTCCAAAGTACATCACTGGCTAGGAAACAATAGGCTTGTAACACTTTTAGCAAGCTGGGTGTGAAAAGAAGATAATATGCTGAAGATAGATAGGATGGGGATCAGCATAGACCCTAACAGCCCTGCTTCCCATTGAGACCTAACCTCAGCACAAAACTTTCTTGGTTCACAACTTCCTCCAGAACTGGCCATCAAGGATATGAGACAGCGAAATAAGCAAACCCCAGGGTGCTGAAATATGGGCTTAGGTTTATATCTTATATAAAAACAGCAGACTAGTACTGTCCCTTCCTACCCTGTACTCAATTCTTTTTTTACACTAATACATCAATATAAAGCACTGTTACAGAAGCACACACTTAATATGTTGGGTTTTTTTCCTCTTTTTGAGTACTGTGTGTGCCATCCTAATTATAAGCAAAATAAAATTAAGCAATGATATGCACAGGAGCTCCTACTAAAAACAAATATCATCATCAAGTTTGATGTAAACATGACACAAGTTGCTTAGCTGATAAGGGGTCTAAACTCTAGGTAACTACCTGTACTTTAAAATTAGCTCTGCTGAAAATATCTCAAGCAATACTATTAAAGAGTCAAGTGACGTTTAGAATGTTAGCAGGACTGTTCTGGTTTTGAAGCACAGTTTCAAATAAAATGAATTTTAAACAGTTCAAAACGTTGCAATTTCTCACCTGCACATATGGCTTATGACAAATTTGAATACTGAGTGTTATCTGAATCTTAAACTCTGAACCAGTGTACACAAATACAGTTGGGGGGGTTGGGCACTGCAGTCAAATCTATTTGCTTCTCAGGCTAAAATTATTTGAACAGTTATTATTTTTTTCCTTTCCTTCCCTTGATTCTGCATTCATGGTTCCCCTAAATGATACAAAATTATATATTGAATTTTTCCTCCCCTGTTACAAAAAATAGACTGGACTAAACCCATTAACTGGGAGAGTTAAGTCAATGCACATCATCCTTTTTGACAAACTTTATTGCCTGTTGCCAGTCTTTGCAGATAATTACAGAAACTTAGTTTGTTTTTACTGAATGTAAGGAAATGAAAACATTTTTTCTATGTCCTACTCATATAATGAGAAAGATCTCAGTTAACAGGGATTAAATCTACATGGCATTCTTATAATATACAGCACAATCTATTTCAGCAAATGTAGAAATGACCATTTTTATCTAACATTGCTGAAGCATTCCAGATTTGACATAAAAAAGCCACAGCTCTAATATTAGATTTAAATAGTGCAAATTACAGCACATGTTAAATAACTATTCCCTTGTGTATTTATAGCTTTAGGTTCTGAACTTGCTGTCTTGCATATTTTTCAGACAGTCATTTTAAAAAGTTTTCAGTCCTTTATTTTATTATTATTATTATTATTAACTATATGTTAATTATTATTTATAATAATTAACATATAGTTATTGTTGCCACATTAAAGATGATTTACAAATATTGTTTTGCTAATAAATGTGATGGGTTTATTCTTTCAGGACACTCATATGGCAAATATTTTTTCAACTAAATGGTTTCTTTTGGCAATTCAAATCCATTTTTTTCATTTTTAGTTGTTTTTTTTTAAAAAATACACATGGTTAATTTAGAAAGCAAAAAGCTAAATTAAAACTATTATTACAAAATGAGGAAAAATATTACTCCAGTCTGATTTGCCAATTACATTTTATGACAGCTTTGTATGTAGTTGCTATCCTTTTTATTTGAACAGTTCTGAGGCAAATTTTTTAGGGATACAAATATTTCATACAGATGAGTGGTATACCTAGCAACAGAAACACGCAGCAGCAAAACTTAGTAATCAGAGCGAGTCCAGAGAAGGGCCACAAAGTTGATTAGGGGGATGGAGCATATCTCCTATGAGGAAAGGCTGAGAGAATTGGGACTGTTCAGTTTGAAGAAGAGAAGGCTTCAGGATGACCTAATTCCAGCCTTGCAGTACCTAAACAGAGCCTACAGGAAAGATGGAGAGAGACTATTTACAAGAGCATCTAAATACAGGACAAGAGGGAATGGCTTCAAACTGAAAGAAGGCGGGTTTAGATCAGATATTGGGAAGGAATTCTTTACTCTGAGGGTGGTAGGGCACTGGAACGGGTTTTCCAGAGAAGTTGCAATTGCCTCAAACCTGGAAGCGTTGAAGGCCAGGCTGGATGGAGCTTTGAGCAGCCTGGTCTAGTGGAAGGTGGAGAGGTGGGGGAGCGGGGGTGGAACTAGATGATCTTTAATATCCCTTCCAACCCAGGCCATTCTGTCATTTGTGGAATCACCCTGCCTACTACAGCTAGAAGAATAGCAATTAAAACCAGTAAGCAATATTTGCCTACACAAGAGGAAATGACAAGCCAGGCTGAAACTTTACAGGTATGGCAACACCCGGGGAATAATGTATAAAGTCTTGTTTCTTTGGGCAATGACTCCCTGAAATGTCACTGACTTTTGGGTATTTTGACTTTAGGAAGGATATAAAAATAAGTTTGAGGTTTTCTACAGCAACAAAAAAATCTTGGTTTTACTGCTCATCCACATTTCTATTTGAGACAGAGATTTTAGAATCTACATTAGAATAGTTAATCAGTAACTATAAAATAGTATAAAAATTACCGTAAAGAAGTAGTGTTGTTATAGAAGTACATTCAGGCATCAAGTTTTCAGTAATCTATATCTTGCAGTACTCAATACATTATTTTCTACTTTCCATAATGGAGGGACAAGTTTCTCTAGCTGGTTTTAGTGGGGAAGCAATTTTTGTATGCACACGTCTGCAGTTGAATACAGGAGCAATATAACAAGACAAGTGGATGGGTTACACATCCTGCTGATCTTTATTATTATTAACAATTTAGGAGTCAGAGTCAGTTTTCAGTGGTAAATCATTCTAAATCTTTTTTACATGAATAGTGTATGGATATATTTTTTTTTCCAAGCAAAATATTCCCCACTCTTAAGAAAACCTAGTAGATGAGTAGCAGATGAGTTCCATGAAAGGATACACAAGAGGCCCTGTCTTAGTGCCTGCAAGCCAGCAGCCCTGGTACCCTGGTGTTTGTCTTCAGCCCCTCAAAAAAAGAGCACTTCTGAAGTGCAACACAGAATCTTGAAGGAAGAAACACTAGCAGAACAATCTCTGTCACTTCTCAAATAACGGGAATATATAAAGGGAATATAATGTATTTAACTTCCTACCAAAAGGCTGGCTTATTTGGAACACCTACAGTGAGCCACACAGTGAAGCATTTGTAATAGTCAAACACAGAGGCTTAAGATATAGGGAAAGGAAATGGTCCATGAAAGACTGGTCTACAGAGTTAAATCCCTAAACTAGGCTCACCTCGCAGCCAATTTTGAAAACAGATTTCAGGTCAGGAAATGGTAGGGAATGAGTTTAAGTGAATGTCAAACCCGCTAACCCTTCTCCACAAGAGGAGGAAAAAGTAATTCATGAAATCTGCGAAGGATTAAGGCAATTCAGGTACCTCTAAAATGCTAAAGAAAAGCTCAGAAAAGTTCAGAATGTGCCCTTGGGCACTGGAACCCCGATAGTCCACACTCATTGATAATTACCTCACCTTTGGGTTTTGTTTTAGACCCTCAGCTCTCTTTCAGGAAACAACCATTACCTGGATCTCAGGATAATCCCCTACATGGACCACTCCCAAAATGTAGCATGTCCAAGACTATCCCAAATTCAGCATTTCCTATCCTACGAAGTCCACCAGAACCACTGTGGGAAGGTTCATGCCTCAAAAGCCTCTTTACATAGTTTATGTAATGGTTTATACCATTCCTCCTCCTCCGGAAGCACATACAGACCTCTCCTTGCTGGTCCACCAGTCTCTTCAGAAGATACTCAATAGAAAATAAATCATAACCCCTGTCACAAAGGTTTGGAGGTCAGTCTCTGCGTGCAAGTGCCCCTCTCCAGAACAGAATGTCCCAGATCTTTCCATGTCTCCCTCAACAAAAAGCCCTTGGTTACTGTAGCTGTTGAAACAACCAAGCTCTGAAACAGGGCAGACACAGAGTCTCCATCAGAAAGTTTCTACCCTCCAACTGAAGAAGATAATGAGGCTGGCTTTAAATTGATCTCTTATCTTAAATGACCATTGCATCTAAGGCTATGGCTTCACTCAAGAATGAAAACTTTTCAAATTTTATTTATTCTTCTTGAGTCACCCGTACTCACACAGTAGCTTTGCCATACTACCAAGTTACACCCAAACTGATACATGAACTGGTTCAATACACACATGCTATCACTGCTCTCTCCCAAAGAAATCAGTACAGGTACTAAAAGGAAAGGGCATTTCTCAGATAGGATCTACCACTTCAAATACATTTGATTTTTGATTCAAAACAACCTTCAGGTGTCAGTGCAAAACCACTCTTTTCTGTATAGCTCATTGGCATAAGATGAGCAAAGAAATGGTTGGAAGGAACTCTGGTGGTGATTTGTTAATAATTTTGATTAAATTTAGTGTAGTCACATGGTTGCTGTTGCATTTTTATCCATGGATAATTATGGAGTCTGCTCATTTTATGAGATGTATTTTTAAGAGTTTATCAGTGGCTTGGGATGAGTGCTCTTTTGTTTAGTGATGTATAAATTTGAATAATAATAAATAACAAAGTGAAAGAGAGCGAGGGAAGGGAGGAGACTGAAGTCTGGGAAGATGCCTCACTATGTATGTCTGCTGCATTTGATCACAGCATAGATGATACAGCAGTGGGCATTATAGAAAGCCCTAGTATAAATCAGATTAGATAAATATTAATTGCCATGTACTAACTGTGCACTTTACTGGAGTATATTGATGTTTTGAGTCAAAGGCTCATGTTATTAGCATACATTTAATGATCAGTCACTTCCCTTTACGCAGTTCTAATGTTTTGCTGAGCAGACACCAGAAAACAAGGCTGTATTGGCGCACAGTGACACTGCCCTACAGCGACATGTGGGTTCACACTGGCTCTGCTCAGTGCTGCACCCTGTCAGCCTCACACTGCGGGGCACCACTCTGCTTCCCCATGGGGCAGCCCAAGCTATAGACGCTCTCCAGACTGACACTTCTCCATCAAAGACTGGGGGGGNTGTGTGTGTGTGGAACTTGTTATTGAGGATGTACCATATAATTTCAGTACTATCACAGCAGCTAAATATTTGGCATTTTGTCCTTGCTGCACTAATTGTGGTGTTGAGGAACTCTATGACTTATTGAACCACTATTAGCTTCACCTAGGCACTTGCAAGGATTTGCACTCACCTTCATAATAAGACTGAGACAGGACTTCTTCTCTCTCATATTTAAAAAAAGCATTAATAAAAAAGTTCCTATTCAGAATCAAACAACTGCATTCACCACAAATTTAAATTTGGGGGGAAATTTGAGGTTAACCATCAATGTTAAAATAACACTGATTTGGACCATTTTGATGTGTTAGAGACCTTCTTAGCCACACAAAAATTCAAAGAAAATAAGGTATGCAAAAATGAAAAAAAGCCTAATTGATTGGTTAACACTGAAGAAACCACAAGAAACCTACCCCCTCTTCTATCAAAATGTCATTAAACCAAGACATTACTATGGAAAAGCCTGATTTTGACAAAGCTGCACTTTCCACTAGTAAAAGATCATGTAAGGAATTTTTCTCATCATTAATACAAATAAGTAACAAAGTGTTCCCTTTCAAACCACTTCGGTATATTTGAGGAAAGTTATATTACTTTTAGGATTGTATGAAGCAAAGTGTTTTGTGGCTGTGCTGTACTATCACTCACCACAATTAAATCATGCAGTAATGAGTGCACGTCAGGCATTTATTTGGGGTTTATTATGAACTTGTGCTGTGGGTCTGTGTTTTGTACCAGAGGAGTGAAAGCTGTGTCTTGGTGCTGCTTCCTGCGTTTCACTGTGGTTGTTTGGCTGTAGGTGCTCATGCCTGCTCTGGGGTGGGCATACAGCTGTGGTGAGAGCACTGCACCGTCTGTGTGCTGAGTACAGCCTGCTCTGCTTTTATGCATAAACACGGAATGTGCCACCACACTTGGTGGCTGTGCCGAATGCCTTTAATATATGTTATGACAACGCTGCATTGTGCTCAGTATTACTGCTGCTCGCTCCGTACTGTAGGCATGAATTTAGCTGTGTGATTACGCTATAATATCACTGGGCTCCGCGTTGCCCACTTGTGCCAGGCTCACATTGTGTGCTGTGTGTTATAATAATGTTGACAGGGCTGAATGGCAGCGCTCGGCACTTTGCAGCTCTGCTGTGCTCCTGCAAGGTGGTGCCGGAGCTTTGTGCGGTGCCAGGCTGGGTGAGGGTAGCGTGGAGGGCTCCTCGCTTGCCTTGTGGGGAAGTGCAGAATTAATGTTATGTAATCTGCACTTTGTGGGTTTTTTGCATTAATGTTGTGTGCTCTCTGCTGCTTGATTGTGGGGTATTAATGTCAAAATCTCCCATGATCTACAGCCATGTGGTTGTGGTGGAGCCTCTGATAAAATCATGGCTTTTCTTAATAATGCAGAATTTTAAGAGACAATAAAATGTATAGGAATTGTTCTATATTAAAAATGCAGCATAATTGTATAATTACAATATTTGCATCATGCTAAACAGATTGGCTGGGTTATTTCAGATTCTTTAAAGTCGGGATGGCATCAGGCCTACAGTATTTCTAAACTGTTTTGCCCGTCTGCAGTTGTATAATGAAACACCACAAATTTTACCCAGCAATACTTGTGCTTTCTAAGTGCTGCATTATGAGCATAAAATTACCAAATGTACTGAACACACTTACCATCACTGAACTAAAATCCCTTATCTCTCACCCACAAATTAAGTCTCCACAGATCCTTTTTTACAATGCTGAAGTAATAAATACATATACATTTATTTCTACAACCATTTTAAGAAATTAGAATGAAACCCACACAGTAGTTTAGTAGTTAATTTACAACAGTACAGCCTCTCGAGCAAGTATGTAAAACAAACACACATCATTTATTTCCCTCGTTTGCAATCCCTGCTTCCTGACAAACAGACAGACAGACTCATACACACAGATCACTACAGCCCAAATTGGACATCAGAGAAGAAACTAGGACTTCTTTGCTATCATCCACGATTGCCCTGAGGGTTGAGGAGTGGCCAATTTACAACATGAATATAGTCTGGGGATACATGAATCATGAATCATGTTTGATGTATGGAAAGGCACAGTCACTCTGAAAGGCTGCAAATGCAGTCATCTGCTTTTTAAGTAAAAAAAAAAAAGCTTGCAAAACAACAACAAAACCGGAGCGATGAAATACCTGAGAAATATTATTTAAAAGACACCATCTTTGCTTTTTTTTTTTTTTTAATTGGGTTGGAAGGGGTTACTTCATTATGCAGCAAATTAGAAAATTCATAATTTATCATTGCACCCAGTCGAAATGCCACCCAACTGAGTCGCACCCCTGTGAAAACCATCACATAGTAACAAACTGTCAAAGCCTGCTGCAGCCGACGGGCAAAATTAATATGCAAATGTATGCAAGAAATTAAAAAGCAGAATTACCCAGGCAAATGAGGTAGCTATACTTGAATTGTTAGAATTATGAATAATTACTGCGAATTTTCTGCTCCTAATATAACTTGTTTTTTGATAAACAAAGACTTAATTATCGAGATGCGCTGGAGAATTTCCGTGGCGCTCATTAATCTTGCAAAAAAAACAAGTCCCTGGTGCCCAAACCGTAATGAAGAGCGCGTGCCCTGAATCTTCAGAAAGATCAGAGGCACCAGGGTGCCAGGGCTAGAGAAAAAAAATGACAGTGCCAATGTCCCCTCCTGTACCCTGGAGTGTCATAACGTCTTCCACTAACTATCAAAGGGACTTATTTATGCCAGCAGCTGAGCTATAAGTCCAATTTACGATGCCTTAAGCAGTGGTGAAATGATCTGTTGATGTGCTATGGAAATGCCATCTTGTAGTAGCTCGATTTGGTCCCAGTGATACCAACACGATGAGGACCCTCCGCTCCTCTGTTAATGGATGCAGCATGACAGACCATAATACACAAGAGGGACAATCTTTTAGGACCAGTCTCAATGGTCCTCCATTAATCTTGGTTCTGCAGCACTGTGGTGTCCATGGGAACAAGGGCATTATCATAAGCACTGGTTTTAAATGTTCCCATTAGGGACTGCAATACAGGGGAGAGATGCATGGGGTGAGAGGGCTAGGGGAGACAGTCCACTATTAGTTTACACTATTTTTTATGACCTGGATTTGAACCATAATGGGTGGCTCGGAGAATTTTCTCTTCCTAAATAACATAAAGAAAACAACAAAGGAGGAAGCAGCTAAGTGTACAGCGCGGTGCAGTGCTGCATGTTCGTCTTCTCTGTTTTTACAGCAAGAAAAGCAGCTTGGCCCTGGTGGGCTGAGATAATTTACCATGAGAAAGCAAAGGGAAAATAACCCCAGGTACTCTCAGCGCAGACCAAATCGAACCCGCTGTGAGCTTATTATTACTTAAAAACTGGCATCTGAGTGGAAATGACTGACTCTCTGTCATTATCCCTATTACCACCATGATAAACCCAAGCAGATGATAAGGCAAAATTACAAAACATTATTTCTGGAGCTCAGAGGCTACTTCAGAAGCTCAGGGCAGACTGCGTTTTCAAATGCTTCCTTCTCTACACTCAAGTCCCCAAATTTCCTGATGCCTTGACAGAACCATTTCACTGCATAGGCAAATTGTCACCTTTTAAACCAGGGCATCTGTCATTTTTATACAAGGGTCTTCCACTCAGTCATTCTCGCGCTTAATCCTCCAATTTCTCTACACATACAGAGCGGCTACAGCACCGTAACGTTTGAAATTTCATTCTCACAGCCTGCCTTACACTCAGAAAGGGGAAGGATGGGGTGACAACTGCCTCACAACTGACAGAAAGGACACCCCTCCTGACTGCTGGGCTATATTTTTTTAATCAGCTGGAAGAGCAGCTTGCCTGGGGAGGAATGGAACTTCAGAGTGAGAAGAGGGGCACAAGCAGAGAGTACAAAAAGGTGCTTCCAATATCTTCCACCATCCTCTCACCCTTCACATTACCGTGGCCAAGAGAAGTGATTTTTTTCCACATATTCCTTCTGTCTCCTTCTTCAGCCTCTTGCTACAGAGGGGTGACTGGCACATCAGCATGGAATGCCGACTTCTCCCGCAGCTTCTCCCTGGTGCAACAGAACTGGAGGGGACCCAGAAAGCAAAGCATTGCCTAGGTCTGAGCATGTTACATCTGGCTTAGCAGGCTGATAATTCACTTCACTGGTTGTCTGTAAAAGGGGGTTATTACAAAAGGAGCAGTAATTGTGTCTGACATGGTTGCCTACCTCCATGCTGCTCAGCAAGCAGGACAGCTGCTAAAGTTCTTACCAATAAAAACTTTCCTTTTCCTCTTAGGGATGGGGGAGTTTAATGTTCCAGTCCTGCTAGCACCCAGGCAAGGTTCTTACAAAGCATTCCTCAGTTACAAGTAGTGGTGTCACAGCCCTCATGATTACTGTTAACACCCTGGGCTGAGTCAAGTACCCCAGATCCCACCACCTGATGATGTGGGGCTATGAAGCTAGCTGTCATCTGCTTCTATTTCAGATCATAGGATAAGCAGGATCATGCACTTGTTGACACTAAAACCTGCTTCTCAGCTAATGGCCACAGTGTAAGTCTCAGCACTTCATGGTGATGAAACCTCAGGAGTAATAATCCCATATGGTATCAGCTTTTGAAAAAGCCTCCAAGAAATAAAATTTCCTTTAAGACTGGTTTCTTGTTTTACCAGAGTGCTTCAGTACAAACCACTGAGCATTTCCTCCACCTCCTTCATACACATGCATGGGGAAGAGATCTAAGTGTGCGAGATAGAAATTATTATTATCAGTGGCCAAAGACTGCACAATTTAGATTCTTTACAATCAGTCTTTGCTTTTAGTGAACTGGGAAGGGCTATAAAACATCCTCTCAGAGGCTGGGGCACCAGTTGCAGAGAACTCCCATCCTCTTTCCCATAATTACCACATCTAGGCAGCACACCAGATAAAGATCTACATATATATGTGTGTGTGTGTGTGTGTGTGTGTGTGTGTGTGTGTTTATGTAAATATGTATGAATATATGTATGTTCCTGACAGATATGGGTGCATAAAGAAGGGTGGGCATGCAAGATAGAAGAGGGCTTCTCAGAATGCCTTTTGCAAGCTATTGCAACAGGACCTGGCTAAAAAATCAGAGAAATTACTTTCCCGTAGAAGAGACTGACACTGTGAAAAGGCAAGCAAAGATTCCAAGTCCATATGAACATGCTACCACTCAGGTTTATACAACTCCAAGCCTCTCAAAGAAATGTAAATGTTTTCAATCCAGGTCAGTGTGCTACCATGGCAGAGCTGCACACACACCATGTGCACCTTTCTGACACAACAGTTGTTCAGCTTGCTACACAAATCCCAAAGGAGACTAACAATTTACTGTATTTAAATAACAAATATTTTAGGGTAGCAGAGCTGTGCTTCTAGTTGTCAGCTTGAGGGTCTTTACAGTGATGAAAAGGGGGAAAAATATACTTAGATTATTCATAGTGACCCACATACCACAAAACATCTGCTGACAACATGGTTGGCTTCCTGCCCAAGTTCAACTATGAGCTGTCTCCAGCTGATCATCTTTGCCCTCACCATAATCCGTAGAGTCCACAGCAAGCAAAGGAGATAGTCAGGGATGTAAAAAGCAATTTGACCAGTTGAATAAGCACAAACCTGCATAAACATGAACACACATACCTCTAATATAAACTTGATCTTAAAAAAAAGTGCTACCATCAAATACAAAATTCAGATTATGATCCTTTAGGTTAGAATTAAGAACTCACTTACTTAGGTGTTTAGCATGGACCTTCATGTTTGCAAAACTTATGCTGTTAAAAATTTTAGGTCTTAGAGAAATTCATGCACAATATAATTAGACAAAAAACTGGAAACAAATAAAAAGCCTCAAGAAATACCTTTTGTACTGTCCACCATTGTATTTAGTACAGAATTGTTCTGTTTGTAGAGACAGAAACAATATTTCAAGAAGCATTTGTGTTCCATCCTTTTATTTACATCTGAAATGGTCTTAGCCTGTCATGCAAACACTCTGATGTAACTTGACTGTCAACCTCACCTTTCATTGTTTGAAGTTGTTTCTTTTTTTGCTACTATTTTAATTCAAATCATTAATTACTCCCAAGTTCCAAGTTTCTTGTGCTGTCTTTGCCAGCTAGGTAAGGCTCCTGGCTGGACCTGCTGATTGTGAACAGAGAAGGGCTGGTGGGCGATGGGGTGGTGGGAGCATGTAATGATCACAAAATTTTTTAAAAGAGTTTGTCAGTCTTGGAGAAGCAAGGAAGGGGGTCAGCAGAACTGCTACCTTGGACTTCCAGAGGTCAGACTCTGATCTGTCTAGGAGGCTGGTTGAGGGAGGCCCTTAGGAGTCAGTCCTGAAGGGCAAAGGATCCAGGAGGGTTGCACATTCTTCAAGAAGCAAATGCTAAAGGCACAGGACCAGGCTGCCCTCATGTGCCAAAAGACCAGCTGGCAGGGAAGAAAACCAGCCTGAATGAACAGAGAGACATGGCTGGAGCTCAGGAAAAACAGAGAGTTTATGTCCTTTAGAAGGGGCAGGCCATTCAGGAGGAGTACAGGGACATTGTGAAGTTATGCAGAGTGAAAATTAGAAGGACTAAAGCCCAGCTAGAACTTAGTCTGGCTACTGCCATAAAAGGCAATTAAAAATGTTTCTATAAGTACCTCAGCAACAAAAGGAGGGCTAAGAAGAATCATCATCCTTTACTGGATGTGGGAGGAAATCTGAAGATGAGGGAAAGGGTCAGGTACTTAATGACTTCTTTGGCTCAGTCTTTAATAGTAAGACCAGTTATGAGGGTACCAGGCTCCCTGAGCTGGAAGACGGGGATGGGGAGCAGAATGAAGCACCTAAATTTGAGGAAAACTGGTCAGTGACTTGCTACACCACCTAGATACATGCAAGTCCATGGGGCCAGATGGGATCCACCCAAGGCTACCGACAGAGCTGGTGGAAGTTCTTGCCGAGCCACTTTCCATCATTTACCAGCAGTCCTGGTCAACTGGGGAGGTCTGAGGTGAGTGAAAATTGGCAAATGTGACACCCATCTACAAAAAGGCCCAGAAGGCGGATCCAGGGAACTACAAGCCTATCAATCTGACCTTGGTAGCAGGAGCAGATCGTCTTTGGTGTCATCACACAGCACATACAGGACAACCAGAGGATCGGGCCAGCCAGTACGAGTTTAGAAAAGACAGGCCAACCCGACGTCCTTCTATGACAAGGTGATCTGCTTAGTGGATGAGGGAAAATCTGCGGATGTTTTCTACCCGGACTTTAGTAAAGCCTTTGACGCCCTTTCCCACACCACTCTCCTGGAGGAACCGGCTGCTCATGGCTTGAATGGCATGCCCTTTGCTAGGTAAAAAACTGACTGGATCACCAGGCCCAGAGAGTGGTGGTGATTGGTGCTACATCCACCTGGAATCTGGTCACCACTGGTGTTCCCAAGGGCTCAGTCCTGCTTAATACCTTTATCGNCCTTTATCGATGATGTGGACAAGGAGATTAAGGGCACCCTCAGTCAGT
>VXBT01002914.1:0-116164 GCA_013400235.1 Oriolus oriolus
GATATCAGCTCCTTTGTCTCACCTTGAGCCAAGTGGAAGGGGGGAGGGGGCGCAAGGGGAGCCCGGCCCGGCGGGAGCTCGGCCCGGCCACCCTCCAGTAAAAATCGGAAAAGGAACTCCAAATTTCCCGCCCCTGTGCTGCTTTTTATATGCAAAATTGCGGGAAGCGATTGGCCCAGAACTTTGTCACTCAACGCAGGTTCAAACCATGACACACCTGCCTTGAAACTGCTGGGCTGGATCTGACAAGAAGTAGCACTGGCCTGCATTCATGGATAGCTCCTCATCTTGCTTCAAATGTGGTCATGGAGTTCTGCTTCAGGTTTCAAGTCTGAGGAAAGCCTAGTTTTCTCAGGGCTTGGGAAAGATCTGAGAACGAAAACAACACTGGGTTTCAAAAATTATTTGTGATCAAGACCTCCTTGGATCACAATATCCTTTATTACTTCTCCTCGAGAGATGTATCAGTCACATCAAATCTTACAGGAGCCAAGAAATTCCAGATTAGACTTCTGAAGATAACAAGAGGTCAGGGATGAGAAGTAATTTGCTTTTGTGGCATTGAAGAAGGTTTTGAACACTATCTGAAAATGGGCTGTATGAAACTGGAATTTTCTTCAGGCACAGGAAAGGCTCCAATCAAAACTTTAATATTTATCAATCATGGTGTTTGTGTCTCAGTCCAAAAGAGTCTAATTAGTGAAAATTTATAGGTTGGGTTCTGATTTCCTTAAATTTTTATGGGCACTTGTTGCGGTGCCCGTTCCCTGCCCCGGCTAGCAGGGGCAGAGCTCGGGCACCGGACCCTCTGTGCCTGTCCCGGAGAGGCGGTCAGAGGCCGGATCGCGGCTGGAGGGGGCCGAGGAGGTAAAGGAGCGAGAGGGTTCTCGGCATGGTGTTCCAAGGCTTTATTGAGGGGGTAAGGAACTCCAGAGGCCAAGAGGGGAGGCACAATGGAGGCACAGGACTTTATAGGCAGGGTGACCGGGGTCCAAGGCATAATATGAACAAACCAATAGGAGAGGTGCGGGGAGGAACAAAGGTACAGGGGGCCAATGGGGTACTGGACACCTTAGAAGCTTCTAAAACAGAACCATACAAGGAAATTCAAAGGAATTACATCCAACAGAGTGGGAACAAGGGACTCACAGCACAGCGCCAGGCCTTACTAGGACATATAGCTCAAAAGGAGCCCACTACAGGCACTTATTCTATGTCATTTGTCATGATTCACAACAGCTGCAAATCTAGTCAACAGGCAGCCCAAACTTCAGCCAGCACAGAATGTGTGTTTCTATGACAGGTAACTTTGTTCTTATCAGATAATTTGAATAGTGGACTATTGAAAATTTATTTTTCCCTGCAGAAACTTGGCTGGGATAAGAACACAATGCAAAAGAGATATGTTCCATAGCCCACAGATGAGAACTTTTTGTTATTTAAACCTTTTATTGTTAGGGAATAATAACAATAACAAATTTTGCTAAGGAAAACAAGTTTGGTTCTATCTATGGATTCCATGAAGGCAACAGTCACAGATAGAACAGTCCAAAGAACTCTTTAATGTAAACAGCATGTTGACACAGGACTAACTTTTTTTGTTTCCCGTTTCAGAAATCTTTAAGGTTGTTTCCCAGGAATCTGGTTCCACCTTCCCTGCCATTCCCTTAGATAAAGGAAGACTGAAGTGAGGTTTCCCCCTCACCCTCCAAACTTCTTTTCTGCAGGTTTATAAACCCAGCTTGCTCAGCCTCCCCACACACATGGCATGCCCCAGCCTCCTCACCATCTTCCTCAGGGAGAGAGTTCAGCTCAGTTGGCAATGGCAATGTACAGTGGCTGCACGTCACTCTATCCTGAATGGCCAGCTCCCAATCCACACTTGGATTAACTAGGAATCTCTTCACACAGCAGCAGGCGAAATGTGGGCCTGTGGATGCAAAATAAAAAGGAGTCAAACTGCTGTCACAAACTAACAAAGAAGCAGGCAAGGCAGTTGTTTCGGGGTTATTTTTTGCATATGGATGCAGAATTTAATGCTAGAATACCACTTTGAGTTCAAACAGCACAGCGTGCCCAGAAGCAAGAAATTAAAGTCAGCTGCTCTTAATGTCTTAGCAAATTGCAGAAGGTATTTTAAGGAGTATCCCAAAAAAATCTCACTTTGAAGTTAGCCCTGCTTAGAGCAGGAGGTCTGTTTAGGTGGTATCCAAAAGCCTCATTCAAATTAAATTTCTCTGGTTTTATTCTGCACCTTGAAGCACTCAGGAAAGTTCTATAACGTACTTAAAAGAACATTATCAGTAAAGACAAGAGCAATTGACTGACTGGATGAAGTAAAGAACTCTAAAAACCTTTTTTAAATGGAGACAAATGGAGGTAAAAGAACATATAGGTACTTGAGTTCAACATTAAGAAACCACAAGTGGTTCCTAAAATACCCATTACCCTGTTACTTAAAGGTCTCTACCAGCCTGTTTTCCCTGAATTATCAATTCAATCCCCGTGTCTCATTTGCATCCCTGCCCCACTCCCTCCTGTGTCACTCCACAAATGTCAGTGGAGTGACACAGTAGAAAGAGAATCTCCTCCAAAAGGACAGCTTTAGTTTAAGATGAAACAGATACCCAGGCACTCGACAGGCATCTGATTGGCAGGTGCCTGGCACACGATGGGCGTGTGGTTGTCATGTGCTGGACACTTTATTGCCACATGATGGATGCATGCCTGAGATGTGATGCATGTGACCAGTGTTGGACCAAAGGCTTTTACTCAGTCCTGGCCCCTCAGTCCCGTGATTCCTGACCACAGGTCCAAGTGACACAGCTGCAAACAGGACAATGATTTTTGAATACGAAAGCCCTTCCTTGGAGCATTTAGAAAACCGTGCTACTAGCCTCTAAGAAGCCTCCCAAGCTTGCTAAATTCAGCACATTCCCACTCTACAAAATACAGCAAAAGGATCTAGACTGCATGAAATCTGTTGCAACCAAACAAAAGTTTGTCAGCAGAACACTACTAACACTGTGATGTGACAGAATCATTAACGAAAAGATGGCCAGGTTGAATCAAACCTAAAATACATGTTCTTGGTGCCAGTTCCAGCATCCTGCTTCTCCTGCCCAAGAGCAGCTGCAGGACTGAGCCTGCCCTGCTTATAGGGCTCCATTTGCTTTCCAGCCACCTCAGAGCACTGAGCTGACATATACATGTTTGCTGCAAATTCTTCCTTCCAAGGGGTGACAGACAGCTTGGAACCATTGTTTTTACATGTGTAATTGGGGTTATTTTTCCCCATCATTTCACATTTACTAACAAGAATTTCATAATTCAGTGTAGTGCACAGACAGTATCACGATGACTTTCTGCTGAAAAGCTGCCACTTTTGTACCACTCTGGTACCTCAGTATCAGCTGCAAACTTTGTCATCTCACTGTTTCCTGCCTTTTCTAGGTTGTTGATGAATGTGTTGAAAAGCACAAACACAAGACCAGACTCCCGAAGAAATCTACCAGTGACCTTACTCTACTGGCAGATCTCGCCTTTGCACACTTCATTCAGCTCACACCAAGAGCTCTCATGAACTGTGGAGGTGAAAGAAAGTAGCCACTATGAGACAGAATTAGATCCTGTGGTAATGTGTAAAGGTTGACACAGACAGCCATCAAGGAAACGCTTAGTACAGAACAAGAATTTCATCGCCCAGTCCTGATCTTCAAGGGAGATTCACGAAACACTGCTCAGGTGCACCTGGGAAATAAATGCATAACACTAGGACAGACAACACATGGACTCAAAAAAGATTCTTTTTATGGCACATTATAGTCTACTTCCTCACCCTCCAAACATTTTGTACTCCACAGAACACAAAATTTCTCTCTCCCTCTTTCTTTCCCTCCTTGCACTAATATCCTGTCTGCTCCAAAGACTCCAGACACCTTTCCTTGTAAAGTTAAATAATTCACTGATAAGTGATAAATTACTGTTAAATAACTCACCTCAGAGGAATTGATCTTAATTCCTAGCTATGTCCTGGGGAAGGGATTGTCCTCTCAGAACCTGTCTACTTTTCTCCTCGTGACACTGTACTACATAGTTTAATAAGTTATCGCTTCCTACAGGCCTCATTCTAATGATATCTTCAGACCACCACGTTTATAACAAAATGCAATACTTTTTTTTGGTTTTGCTTGTTTGATGTTGGTCTTTTACATCCACAGGGGATGCAGCTGGATTGTCAGATCTCCAGTCTTGAATGCTGGCCTAATGTTTCCCACATGTTTACACTTGGTAATAGCCCAGCACAGTGCACTGATCCCGGGCACTGATCCCAGGCTACGCCAGCTTAGGCTGACCTTGAGCTTCTGAAATACTCCCTTTTGTCTTGTGTACATATGTA
The DNA here is from genome assembly GCA_013400235.1 of Oriolus oriolus. Lineage (NCBI taxonomy): Eukaryota > Metazoa > Chordata > Aves > Passeriformes > Corvidae > Oriolus > Oriolus oriolus. Next base: position 4,400 of record VXBT01002914.1, read on the forward strand.
AATGTCATCAGCTGGCTTAAACATGTGGCCATCAGCGAATATTAAGCCAGTACTCAACACCAAAACCCAGACTGTGCAGCATCCAGAATCTGAATCTTGTGTTGAAGAATCTCTTGGTTGCCTGTCTCATGACTATCTGTCAGATAACAAGTGAAGGCATCCTTTTTCTAACAGACTGTGAATGAAAATGAAAAATTATACTCTTATTGGATATAGTGAAAGACACAGTGGAACTGCAAGCTCCACGTCTTCTTCACACAGCTCATTTTTTTAATGGCCTACAAGAAACTGCAAAAGGAACACGTGACAAAAAGGATGATGATCTTGTGTGCCCTTTTGAAAGAGGTCAGAGGTTGAACAAAGTTATTGTAATTTTTCTTGCTTACTTTCACTCAGAACAAATGTGAATGCAGCCATATTCGGGTTACACATCAGTGCTACAAGTGCCAGCCAGGAAATAAATTATGCACAGCAGTAACCAAGTGCCTTCCAGATTCACAGGAAACTGCTGTCCAGACAAACACACATTTCCTAGCACAGTCTGAAACTAAATGAACTGTCATTAGGGAAGATAAAATCGATATAGGAAGTATTCGAGAACAAAAATTTCCCTCATAATCTCATTTATTCACATCCCTTTAAATTGCTATAATTGGGGATTCTAGGTTTTCATTTCAACAGTGGTATGTAAAGAAGTAACATGTTGCTCTTCAGCACTCAGAAATGCAGAAACGAAGGGCAGATACAAAGGACTGTTCAAAGGTCTATCATCCTCTCTAAGAAGAATTTCAGGAATGATGAAAAAAAAAAAAAAAATATTAACGTTGGGTAGGTCCTGGACCCACTTTTGTCCTGAACCAAAAGTCTTTGTTGTATTTTATTTATGTTGGTTTATACTTTTTGCAAACTCGAATGAACTTATTTAGTTCATTTCATGAGCATGAAACAAAGCAAGAATATCAGTCCTGTGCTGAGATACCTTTCTCACAACTGAAACCAAAATAAAATCTTCATTTTACTGATAAATTAAAGTAACAGTTCAGTTAATTTCTACTTCTTCCAGCTTCAAATATCATTTAACTTCCACAGGCAAGTTTATTTGTGAATGACATCTTTTGTTTCCTCTCCTGTAAATATAATTTTGCATTTAAATGCGCTTTAAAACAATATTTAGACTAGTAGCATTGATAACATAGAAAACTGTAAAAAGCCACAGCCCTTGATCAAACAGTTTCACTGGGATGAGATCAAATTAGTGTGGATTCAAGGGAGCTAATTTCCCACTAAAATGTTTCTCCTACAATGCTGCCAAGTCCCTAGCTGCCAGAATGGAGTAACAGCTCCTTTCCAAACTTCTAACCCTACACAGCTGATACAAGAGACCACATGTGTCTCTCACCACTTACAGCTTGTAGCAGCTCATGTAAGGCATGGAAATAATAATTAGTGTGATAAAAATTTAATATGAACATGTCTGGAATTTCCACCATAGGTAAGTCATAGGTAAGTGATAGGAATCAGAGAGGTAGGTCTAGAATCAGAGAGTGAGGTTTCCTTCCTGGGATGCCTGAGAAGAAAAAGGAAGTGGAAAAGGACACAAAACTTTAGAAGAGAGGTGGATGTGATGTACCTTGGCTTGAGGTACTTCCTCCCACAGCATCCTCATCTGAAAGCTGAGAATTAGTGTAATGGGTAAGACTCTTAAAATTGTCTGGGCTAAAATGCCCAGTAGCCCCAGCTGGAAGATGACAGTGAATGAAGCAGAGATTTGTACCTGGGCCCCTGCGGTTCTACATTTCCATCTGTGGCCTGGATGATGGCAGAGTCCATCTTCAGCAAATCTGCGGAGCACACTGACCTAGGGGTGTGGCTGTTAGGGTTTGCCAAACCCAGCAGTCTGGGAGTGGAATTCAGTTGCCACTCCATGCCTGTAGGAGCAGCTGGTACCAAGGCTGAGCAGGTGCTGGCCGGATGCAGACGCACACATACACATGTGAGCAGCACACATGCACATGCACACACACACCCAGCCACACCGCAGGGTGTCAGTGCTGACAGGCACACACAGCCAGCACCAATGGCCCATCTGTGTTCCCCTCTCTGGCTGAGGAAGGGCAAAGACACTGGGAGCACCACACAGTTACTGCCAACACTGCCTGAAGAGGCAGCTACACAGGCAAGGGAAAAGTTACATCTCACCATGGTGCCTGCCAGGCCATATCATCCGCAGCAACAGCTGCATCCGGCACCTTGGGGCTTCCCCAGGAGAGCACCAGAGCAGAGCAGGCTGCCCAGAGAGAGGTGCAGGATGCATGGCTGGAGGCTCTCGAGATGGGGCTTGGCAAATCCCCGACTGGCACAACCTCCTGTTGTTCTGCTCAAGAGGAGGAGGTCGAGGAGCAAGCTCAGCTTGAACTGGGGTTCCAGGACCATGGGCAGGGGAGAGGCGGCCCCAGGGGGGGCTGGTCGGGGCCAGGAGGCTGAACAGCACCCACCTCTCTCATGGGATGTGGAACTGGAGCCCTCCAGAGGTGTCCTCCAAACAGAATTTCTGAGGGAGCTCAGTTAATCAGGACCAGCAGCTGCATAACCTCCACCACCGTTCTCATCTGTGTTACTGAATCCATTGACCAAGCCAGAGAACCAGATTTCACTTACCTTTATTTTCCCATCCCCCAAGATAAGCTGGGAAGGGCAGAGAGACAGCCTGATCTGATTTTCATAAAGTAAATCTGATTCTGAAAGCAGCAAGTGCTTGCTAATGCAATCAGCATTTCACAACGTGTATGATTTTAATGAAAAAACCTGACCAAAGTTTCCTAAGTACACTTTTAACCAGATGTTCATCCTCAACTTTCCGTGTTCCCACAGTGTCTGCAATGTATGTTCTGTGCTGACATCTCTGTTTGCTGCTGTATTGCCTCTTGGCTTTTTGTGTGAACTAAAGGCGCTTAGTCAGTAGAAAGAAAAGAAAGAAGTATCAATTTACTTGGTTTTGCATACACAGGTAGCAGCTAGATAAAGAGAAGGACCAAGTAAACCGTGTGAGGAAGCAAACTTTGTTTCCAGCATTAAGAAGGTATACACAGAGGCAAAATAACTGCCTCTGAGTGATCAGCTACTCAAAACCTCTGAGAGAGAGGGAATGAAAACTAATTATGAGATGTGAAAGCCAGATCTGTGGTGGCATGTGCAAATACTTGCATAATGAGGGGCAGAAAGAGAGACACTACGAGATGCAGGCAAGTTCAAGTGAAAAAGTAGGAGTATGTGAGTTATACCAACAAAAACTACTGTGCTGCAGGAAGGAGCACATTCAATAAGAACCAAAACCAACAAGATGTAGAATGAAAGGTTATATATAAAACAAATACATATGTAAAAGTGAATACTAAAACCTTTAAAAGTCATAGCTGAGGAGGAAAAGTCATGATGGAACAAAAAAATCATGACAAAATGCAAGCATGTAAGAAGAGGAAAAAATGAAAAAAATGCAGAAAATATCACACACTGATGTGTAATTAAAATGTGTAAACAAAAGGAAATGCAAATAAAAATACATAATATTATATGAAACAGGAAATAAAACATCCTGGGGAAAAAAATAGTCAAAGTGAGGTGACAGGAACAAAAGATTGAAAAAGAGGTAGAAATTAAAAGCTGTAATGTGATACAAAGAAGGCACTTGTTCTTTGAAAGCAAAAATTAAATGATGTAACATAATGGCAAGTGGGAAATACGAGATGGAAGCATACATGCAGGGGAATGTGAATCTATGTGATAAGAAAGTTAAAACAGATGCTGAGCTACAGAGCTCAAGATGTCTTTAAAGAGCCTGTGTTAGAGGTGAAAACAAATACTGAGTTAGAAGAGTGAAATGCTTCAATGAGAGGTAAATGGAAAAATGTAATGAGATGTGCAATTTGAGACCTAATAAATTGTAAAAAAACCCCAATGTGCAGTAAGAACATAGATTAAAAAAAGGGAAAGCTGAAAAAACATAACAAGAGAATAGAGGAATGGATTATGAGATGGGCAAAAATCACATCTGGTGCACATGAAACTTCTCAAAAACACAAACAAGTACTCATAAGTAGAAAAACGCAATATGAGCAACACATAGGGACTTGTAAAATGGAAATGTGTAATGGCATTTTAAGGACAAATGGGGAGCAAGATGTGACTAATGAAGCTGCAGAATGAAATGCAGGATAGTTATGAACATTAAAAGAGGAGAAACAAAAATCTAAAATGGGTAATGTTATACACCAAAGAATGTAAGTTAAAAAATCAAACCAGGTGATTCATTCAGGAAAACTTATAAGAAAAATTACATTTGGTGAGAAATGTAAAAGGAAAATTTATTCTGAAAGGGGAAATTCATAAAAAAATGCAAAAATAAAAATTCATAAATAAATGAAGAAGGAAAGCTTGACATATTCAAAACCAGAAATGTGTCATGACCTACAAAATATGAAATGTCACTAGAAATAAATCAAGCTGTGAAATTGCAGACATTAGGGAAAGTGCAGAAATAGCTCTGAAAAAGAAAACACAGAAAAAGTGAAAAAGTGCACAATGTGAAAAGAAAACATGGGAGGACTTGCAGATATGAAAATGTATGCTAAAAGGCACCACCCCTATCTTCAAGTTTCAAAAAATACAAAGATGGAACTTCATTATGCATTCTTTCAATGAAAATCTAGTATGAGATACAAAAATGAAATTTGCAATATCATATCATTCAAATGCTAATGAGATATTAAAAGAATATATTTATTGAGGTGCAAAAGAAAGTTTACACAGGAGTAAAAAGAAATTTCAGTCTTGAAAAACCATAGTAGGATGCTAGTAGGAATAGATGAAATTTCTCATAAGATGTAAGAAGTTAACTAAAGAAAGTGAGGAAAGGAAAATGCTCAGGGAAATCTGAAAGCTCACACTCAGAATACAATGCATAGTCTGTAATGGGCAGCAAAAAGGAAATTGGCTAATAAGAAATGATACATGAAATTCCTAATTAGATCTAAAAGCACATAATGAGACACTGAAACAAAACCAAGCAGTGAAATAAAAATGAACATGCACATCAAAAATCGAAACTGGAAACTGGAAACGAGATGCAAAAAAGCAATCATATCAAAAAAAGTGGGTAATGAGATGTGAAAAGGAAAACTCATGACAGGATTTGGCATCAGGAATACATAATAAGTTGAAAAATTTTAGCAAGTCAAGAAATACAAAATCTGAGAGAGTAATGATAGGCAAGACCAGAAATGCACCTTTAAGATCAAAGAGGAAAAATTAAATAAGGTTCAAACTTAAGCAGTGAATCCTGTGATGCAGTAGGAAAAAAGCAGAATGACAGAAAGGAGAATCTGTAACAAGTTGTGAAAAATCAGTGTTTGATGGGAAGCAAACCCTCCAATGTATATTGTAACATGAGCACCGAAATCCACAGTGAGGGTCTGGAAAATGAGTAATGAGATGTGAAATCAGAAATAAAATGATTTGTGATAACAATCATTCATAATGACAAGCAAAAACAAGAACCGAAGTGCTAATGCAGCATGGCATGCGAATTGCTGAAGGAGACACAGTAGCTGAGATGCATAATGGAATATGGAAACAGAAATATATAATGAAGTGTGAAAAGAAAACATGTACCATAATAAAGCATGCATTGCAAGCCATTTTGTCCTAGAAGGACTGAAGCACATAAAGCTGCATGAAAATGGAACAGTACGACTGAAACATTCGAGGAGTTTGGAGTAGGAATTTTACTTGACTGTTTGAACAGTGGGGTTAATTACAAAGTCACTGGCTGCTGTGGGTTTATTTTACCCTTTTTTTTGGTTTTGAGCTTGCCCCACTTCTTGATCCAGAAGGGTTCTGCCTCGGTTCACACAGGAGTTCCTGACATCCAGTGATACGATACCGTAACGTGCCAGCTTCGCTTTGTGTGGCATCATCTCTTACATGTCATAGCAGTAAGATGCACTGGTAGATTATGTAGGAGAAACAGCCTTTGAAAATTCTCCCTCAGGCATGTCGAGGCCACCAAGCAGCACATTAGTTGCATAACAGTTTCTGCCCTAAGGCATTTGTGCCCAGGCCCACCAGCAGAAATGTGAATGACTCGGCGAGGTACAGGTTTACAAAGAATCAGACATCAGCAATTTTGAGCATGTTAATAGTACATATAAACTTAAGTGCTCAAAGAGGAAGACAAACAATTGCAATACCTTTTTGCTACCTCACACTTTTGTCATCCCACAAGATGCACATAAGGTTAAATACCCCAAGCAGCAGCAACAGCAGTGCATTTGGTCTCGAAGGATGCTCACAAGCCTGGTGAGTGTGCTCTGCTGAAATGCTGCAGCTGCTTGTCCTTGGTGGTGCCTTCTGGAGCGTCTTGAGCCATTGGATTCTGACCTCAATTCTCAGCTTTGAATATTTAATGCTAAAGCAGATCTGTTCTCCGGTACATACCCCAAAGGTGATGTGACATTCACATCATCTCATGCCCCCAGGATATTTCCACCCCACAGGAAACTCATTTTTCCAAAGACTCTTTAGCATGGATAGCAGGTACTGCTCATACAGGAGGCTCATCACACCTGCAGACAGTGCCTGCAAAGAGGGAACTTCTGAATCACAGAGAGGAGCAAGACTTGGATCCTGCGGGATGTGTGCTGGGGAGGCTACACAGTCACAGGCAGGTTGGGATCATATTTCACCTTCACAATGCTGAGCAAAAGGTTCTCTGGGATCAACATAAGGATGCTGAAGCAGTAATTCCAGCTGTGCCACGCAAGGCCATCCTGCCCCTAAGACAGGTCCTTCACAGGCTGGTCAGAGAAGGCACACCAGAAATGCAGAATGGCACCCACTGTCACCCGGGTCGAGTGGCCTCCTCAGGAGGGGGTCACTGCACAGAACATACACTGCCTTACTGCTGCTGCCTGTCATCCCTGCCACCAGCCATGGAAAAGTCACTGCTCAGAAAAGGCCTAGTATTGAGGCTGCCAATACTCTTTCCATTTGGAGCAGCTTTTTGGAGAAAGGGTCTCAAACTCTCACAGTGAGCTGGCTGAAATAGAAATGGTCAGTGCTGGCACTGACCTGTCTTTGGAAAAACTTGCTGCCATGGCATAAACAAGCTGAGTCATCAATCCCAACTGTAAAAGGGATCAGCCTGGCATGCTCCTGGGACTAGAAAGGTTCAGCTATTAAGCAGAGAAAAGTGCAAAGCCCTCGCATATCTCTAGGGTATTTGCTTGTTTTATTGCTTGCCACTAACAAGAAGTGTTCCATCCACTTTGCCCACTATGATGTGAGGAGTAATTAGATCCTTCATCAGTCTTGTCTTTGTCTGAGCCCCTCAACATCGTATGCTTCCTTAAGTCATGTGTTATGGGCCACTGATCATCTTTATCTAGTGTTATCAAGCAGCCAGCTACTCTATCTTATGCTAAATGTTATGTCAGCGGTATGGAGAGGGTTGCAAATAAATGGCACACCTTTCTTTCTTTTTCTTTCTCAAAAATGAGAAAGCTGCTAGAAAGCTGACTGTCATCTAAGCTTTGGGGAAAACTCCAGCTGACTGCAATAAAGTCAGGATTTCACCAATAAAATTTTCTCTGCTTCAGAAACCCTGATCCTTTTAGTACAATAACCTGTAAAATTTGATCTGACAAGAGGCAAAACCCTCAGTGGCATTAAGCTTATTAGACTGATTCAAAAGCTGAAGTAATACTGTGATTAGTGCATATTGCATGCATTAAGACCATAATAAATAAGAACACAATCGGTTGCCAGCAGCAGCTGGTAACTTGTCTCATGCTGTAGAGTCAATCCAAATTACTCATGAGCAGCAGAACACTTTAAAAGAATGGTAATGTTTTGGATGAGAAATAACACCAAAATCCAGTCTCTGATAGTACAGATAATAAAGCTAACAGCTGAATAGAATGGAGATACTGAATGCACATCTCGACTCCATTATCTTCCCGCAGCATGCTTCCCTTCTATATGTCCTGCAGCCTCCATTCATACTGTCTGGTAAAACACTATTAAAATCACGCTCAGCCAGCTACAGAAAATACTCACAGATTGTTTTAAACAAATAAGCATTCAGCAGGATTTAACTTTAATGTGCAAGAAGCATGCTATCAGAGCTAAAGACCAACATGAGGATTGTCTATCTTTGATACAAAATTTAACCAGTCAGTTGGTTAGTGATTGTTCCACCTCATGAAAATGTTAGACGACTTCCCTCTTTAGAGAAAATGAAGATGTCATTACAAAATATTCTCCTTCATTAGTTAAGTGTAAGCCATCTTTATGCATTCTCTGAGCGCACATTATTTCTCCTATTAATAAAACAGGCCCAATTCTTAGAAAGGCACATGCACACCTTGCCTAAACCTCCAAAATGTTAAGGGGTTGCTGTAAACTTTGCTTGTGACTCCTCTCTAGCTCACCATTTTGTTTTACCTCTTTACAATGCTTCTGTGCTTCTCCTTGGTCGATGTATTGCAGCACTCCAGTGAATTGAACCTGAACAGAAAGTTGCACCAAGGTTAGAAAACACCTCAAAGAAAAGTGGAATCTTTGTCCAGGCATTCCTGACTGAAACATATGGAACATGCTTTTGCCTTCTTCAATATTGTAAATTGTCACATTACTGTGAATCTAGGATGCAGGTGAGAGGAGGCTGGTATTAAACAGCTCATCCTCTGATACATAACCCAGCAGTGTTCCACGTGAGTTTACACTGGCTGGCAGAGACTGCTTTGAATGGATAAGAGTTGAGTGTGAGGGATTCTCTAGAGACTACACTGAACAGCACAAGTGAAAATTAGAGTTCCTGTTGAAGTCGTGACTCCCACATTGCACATTGAATACATCCACTAACACTTTATTGGACGTGGGGGCAGGCTATGTTTTAAAATTTTCATGCTCATAAGTAAGCAACAAATTGGATATTTAGCACACAGTTAAGATTGCCTAACACTTTTTTTGTTATAAAACTCAATTTCTGCTAATTAGAGTTTTGTGAATCTTAAGCTGTTTGGACTTGAATTTCCTCATTTAGGTGTTTGCTGCAATTAGCTGTTACCTTTTTGGTTTTTAGCTCACGTAATACAGACATTTCCAAGATCAATGTGCCGAAACGCATTTTCCCCCAGTCTGAAAATATTAAGAGGGGAAAAAAAAGCAAGAAGAAAAATCCCTTTTATACAAGTTTCTTTTAGAAGTTTTAGTACCTTTGCAGATGGAGTTGCTACAGTCACTACATATGTAACAAGAACGCTTTTTTTGGCTCTCAAGGTTGCCTAATTACATTAAAATGATAATCCTTTGGAAATGAGAAATCGGAAGTTCACATACATTCCGAGGCTACCAAATTGTTTAAAGACGTGGCTTTCACTGAGGATGGTCCATCCCTTTGCTCTTTTACATATCAAGCAAATGGCAACTGCTCCATAAGCCACGGAGCAGATCCATAGGTATCTCCCTCCAGTGTTGGGTTGAAAGAACTTTGCCTGTTGATCCTCCCCACAGCAGACAAAACAGAATAGCCTTCTTTGAGTCTCCCAGCACTCCCTCCTGTGGCAAGGAACATGAGGAGAGACAGACTTTTCTCCTGGTGGTCCTTTTTGTGATGGGAATGGGATCCTAGAAGCAGAGACAGCAACAGATTCTCAGCATCTCTCTGCAGACAGATGGGAGTACCACCAGCAAAACATGTGGGGGGTTTTTTGGTAAGGGCAAGATCTTGTACCAGCATCCCTTCTAACAAAGGGATAGAGGACTGTGCTGTGGCTCTTCAGGCCCCCAGCCAGCTGATGAGTCATGCTTTAAGGAGGGCTGAATTTTTTTTAAGTGTTTCCCACTAAATTCTAAGGCAATAAGTCTAATTACACTTTATGCTTTAGCGCACTTAGAAGAACAGCATGATTTGGAAATGGCTCTTTTCAGAAAATGGCTTTGTAGAACACATTTGAAAGTGACTGCTTTCCTGAATGCAAATGTCTGAATTGCTCTCATTATCTAACTGGGGAAAAATAGGCTTTTTTTAGACTGCCAATATCTAAAGAAACTATGAAAGGACAGTACAGTTTCTCCCAGTACTCCTTTTCAGTATGCTTTCTATTCTAGTTCTAAATACAAATAACCAGTGAGATTGCCAGTACTTTCCTTTTATTATGTAGTAATTAGATGTCTTTTTTTAAAAGAAGTGTCTTAAAAAAAATCACAATTTTAATTTTCAGCTTGCAAATCCTGATCATATTAATTTTCACACTGAAGTTTGGAGCCCCTAAAAGTAGAAGTAATGTCTCCAGGACTTCCTGTTATCAATCTTGTTTTTAGCCTGACAGGTAAATAACATCCCTGTAGTAAGTACAACATCTGTTTGCATAAAAAGTAGCAATATAAAGTGTATTTTTAGTTTCTTTTAATGTAATTTCACAGCAGGGAATTGAAAAAAAGCATCACAGCAGCATCTGATCTCCTTTAGAATATGATTTAGAGAGTAAAACAGCTTCTACCCTCACTGCTTACAGGTGGGTACACCATCAGGACTGCTGCTAGAGACTTCTGTTTAGTTTTCGAGGGTGAGTACAGGTCAGGGGATCCACTGCAGCTTTTGTTTAAAACTCTGAAGCGAACATTCAGCTGCAGTAAGTCAGCCCTCACCTATCTCTCTGAGCCTTCTGCTGGCAGTATCAGGCAGAAAAGATGGCCTGCATGTCTTTCCTAACTGCAGGAGAAGACATGGCCTGTGGGTATCAAGAACTCGGTCTCGGTGCTTATCCCGTGGGTACCCGCAAACAGAAGGAGATACCTATTCTCCTGATTTGCACTCATGAGGAAGCCCTGGTCCCTCAGCCAGTTCCCAAGGTGGCTGCAGTGGGAATCTCAGGTATAGATGGGTCTGAACAGCCCCTAAAGGAGCTGCCAATCCTGCTCCTACGTCCTTACCTTCCAGCTGCCTCTCTTCCTACTGTCACTCTCTTTGCTGTCACCTGCACACTTGAACTCCTATTTAAACTACCAGTCATCAAGATCGTCACAGCTGGAGACCAGCTCTCTCCAGGTCCCCAGGTTAATCCTCTCTGATCCTGCTGCCTCATTATTTTGCAGCCAATAGGACACAAGAAAGAACAGCGAGAGGGTCTCTCTGCAGCTCAGTGTAGCTCTGGTACATGGTACATGTTCTGGGATTTGTTACAAGGGTTTCTCAGCAAGTAAGAGGTCTTCCTATACAGCAATTAGTTGGATAAGGGAAAGCCATGTCTATACCACTATAAATGGACTTAAGCAAATTAGTTTTTGCACTTGCCTTTCTTCCCCCATTCACTGGTTTGCTCTGAATTGGACGAAGAGGATGAACTAATTTGAAAACAGCAGGGATAAGGGGAAGACCAGATCTCTGGACCACCCTGTGCAGACAAACTGACATCACAGTGGCACTGGGAGCATGGGGGGATTCTGGTGAGTCCCACAGGAGACATGGCAGGAGCAGTACACGGGCATGGCAGACACAGCTCCAGGCCTCCATGTCCAACAGCAGCAGGACTGAACATGTTCTCCCAGCAGGCACCTGTACAGCCCCGCACTGACCAGCACTGGGGTTACAGTCAGGTCCAGAGCAAAGCCAGGGTCAGATCCAGCCTGGAGACAAGCCTAGCAGCAGGACCCACATTGAGACAGACCCCTCTGCACTTCAGGGATGCACTGATGGTGCTCATCCAGGGCAGCCCAGAGTGTGGCTGGATTATCTCAAACTCTCTGCAGTGTCCTCTGGGTTCAGGGGCAGTCCCTAGCACCCACGGGAGCATGGCCAGATTCCCTGCAGGAAGATTGCAGTGGCACACTGTAAGCACTGTTTGCAGCATTTATAGATTAAGTTCAGTCCCAGGGGTGGATATAGAGATACAGAAGTTAGGAGAGGGCTGACAGCATCAAATACTTCATAAGCTTTAGTATAATTACCTTACTTTTAGTAACATTAAGAGGTCCAGCTCTTCAAAATAGAGAATAGAGGCCAATGGTGGGTCTATCAGTACACTAATTTCACAGTAAATCAGTCATCAAAACTAGTCATTAAAAGTATCTTCTGGTTTTCACAAAGTAAAGATTTGGGGCTCAGAAGTGGTAATGTAAAAACACCTGAAGGAATAGTTACCCATGGTCAGTGAAAAACATTAATATGCTTGTGCAAGTCAACAAAGCTTTGTCCCTGGTATAAATCATTACGTAAGTATTCATTTTTCAATATATCTGCTGCTGTAAGTGCCTAAAAACACGTCTGAAAACTGAAAATGGGAAGGAGTGTTTTTACTCTGACTCACTTTCTTGTTTCTTCAATAGCACTGCTGAGGATGTGACTTATTTCTAAAATGGTTTAATGTAGTTATGACATAACCTTTGGGTCCTCATCATCTCTAAGGATGTATACTCCTTGAGTATAACATAAAAGCTCCCTTCCAGTATGTGTTTCAGACACGAATAAGACACAACATCAACTGATGTTGAAAAGTGGAGTTTTCTTAACCTCACATTATACTATAAAGAAACCTGGAAACAAGACAACTTTGATACAAAAGCTTCCAGAAGGGACTGGAGTTTCAAGTTAACACTGACATTTCTAAAGGAAATACAAACACAGGAGAAGGGACAAAACATGGACTTTTCTAGTGTTTTCCTTTCCATTTCTGCATTCCTTTCCATTTCTGCCTACCAAACTGTAAATTGCTTAACCCAAAAACTTTTTTTTAGGATAGCAAGGGAGATAGTATATTAAATTCACCCAGAGACTGCTGTGAATCCATCAACTTCTACTCGGAATAAATTATGAAAAAAATACCTACTGACTTGGTAGGAAGCTTTATCTTTCTACACTGGTACCCTTAACAGTTAAATTTTAATCCCAGTATGCAGCTGGTACAAGTGACAACACTATCAACAAATTTACATTGGTGGTGTGGCTAGGTACACCCAGACAAGAATCATTCTTTCTAGCTTGAGTAAGAGTAATACGTAGTGACAGAAATGTCATTTTGGCAGATGAGACCTTACTGAAGCAGTTCAAGAGATAATTGCCCTGACTCTGTATCTGACTTTAGCTTGATTTATCTACTCCCTACCCATTAGCTGAACAGAATATGCACTATTGCAGATAACGAGTATCAGCTTAGACTGCTCGTAAAACTGGGTCTGCACTACGGCTCCGAGCTAGAACTGATCATGTCTTCATTAGTCTCATTTCCTGCGTTAGGTAAGTGAGAAATCGTGTGGCTATGCCTCCTCATATTTTCATTTGCTCCACAGATTTCCCCTGCATGTTGACTTCAGGAGTAAAGCACTGATAACTGAACACTGCAGAAACAGAAGGGCACCGTGGATTAATTCACTGTTTTTGCATGCAGTAAATTTCTGAATCATGGGTAAAGTACTTGAAATAAGTATTTTAAACCTTGTAGTTTAAAAAAAAAAATTCTCCTCAAACTTCTCTTTTTAATCAGTTAGCATTTCACTGGAGGAAAAATGTCCATGGCAACACTCCACGAATTTAAGATGCAGCATAACCCATGAAGATATGTGAAAGGATTTTGTACACATGCATTGTGTTCAACTAATAACTAAAATGCCCAGTGTTGGCTCGCTGTATCCACCAAAATAAGATTATGGTGTCTATTGCCCTTCTGTCAATTGCAATCACATGGAGATGGTAGATAGAGATGGCTTTTCAGAAGGAGTCATCTCTCAGGGAGGAAACAGCCTCATTTGGTGTGAGAGTGCTGGAACAAACACGGCACTTAAAGAGACCTTTCACTGTGATAGCTTCTGCTTTCACTGGTGATACCGGTGTGAGCAGGTTGTGGCTGGATAGATGGAGTGCTGCTCATAAGCAGTGTAGGGGCAGGTTTGAAACCAGGTGTACAGATTTGTATCTGTTTTCAGACCAACAAACAGAATGATAATCAAGAGATCAACCATTAGTACAGCGAGTAAAATAACATCACTGTTTCATGAGCTCACACTGGTTTGCTCACTTGAACTTATCTATTTTTGAATTGTGCATAGGCTGCCTTGTAGCTGTACCAATATGTTCCTTTGGCTGATAATAACTTTGGTAAAAACATTAAAGGACAATAAAGGGAATATATTAAAGGTTTCACCCTAAAAATAATCGTTCTATTAACAGAAGACTTAAATTAACACTTCTAAACATAAAATAGAATTAATTCAATTCATAAATATCTTCAAAAACAGATGAACTCCAAATATAGCCAGAGAACTGCTGAATATTTCAGAAATAATGACATACTTGTTTAAGAAAAATCACTGTTGTCATAAACACGTCTCATAGCATGCAGATCAGCAGAACCCCATCAATACACAGCTGCACACATGAGCTTGTGTAAACAAAAAACCACTGCTGCTGGGATTATAGCAGCTAGAAAAATACAACAGAGATGAACTGTCCTTTTCTGAGAAGAATGGAGAAGAGACTCCCAACACATTTCCGAAAGTGAATGGATTTTTTACTAACATTGGGATGATTACTGTCCTACATAGTTTCTGACGAAAAGCTCCTTCATTTTAGGGAGGGACTAATTCTCTTGAAAAGCTGATTTTCTCTAGAACCCTCTAAAATATTTCCCATGTTTGATAAACAATCAGTTCTTCTTGCCATAGGGTGTGTATGTGGGGTGTGTTTCATCCCTCTAGTGGGATGCAACAGCTGTAACTGCATCCTTGGAGCAATCTGCATCACCATAAGGCAGCAGATAATCCATGCAGATCCATGTGGATGAAAGGTACCATAAACAGCTGCCTTTAAGTTCTCCATGTCCTGATTTCCTAATCCTATTCATTCAAAGGAAGGAAGGTAATACTGAAGAATGAGGAGAAGGTAAAAAAAAATGTTGTTGTGCATAGATTGCCTTAGAGGGAAAAGATGAAATCAGTTTAGTCACTAAATTACCAAAATATCACAGCAAATAGAGATTCATTTATGGCAATATTAATGGAGAAGGCAGAAACACCTGAAGGATTTAGCTAGAAAATTCCCATCAAAATCTAATGAAATTCTTTACTGTTAAGTAGTTGAACTAGGCAACTTTAGGTCTTAAAACCAGTGTTCATACCAACATGTCCTTTCCTAGCCAGGAAAAGAAATATGCTCAGTCATTGACTGGCTCAGATGCTAAGCTTGTTTTGTTTACATAAAAATTTAGATGTACTAAACCATGGTTTCTCCACCTCAAGCAAATATGTTGTTCACTGACCTGTCTTAAATTAATTAAGGCAAGAGATCCAAGTGTTAATCTAGAAACAAAGCCTTCAAAGTTTTGAATGAAGAACCAAATTAGCTAAAGAAGTGAGGCTGTTGCACCTCCATGTCCCCAGGTCCATCAGCTGCAAGCCTGGTATTAAAATTTAGCTGTTAAAGGGTATCCATGCAACTTATTCCTGGTAGAATTATCGGGACAAAAAATTCTGGCAAGGATTGCCTATTTGCAATGACGTTGTGCAAAAACTTTGGTGTTCACAGTTTCAAGAGACAGTACTAAAATTAGAAAATCAAGCATAGGGACACTTTTTTTGATGGATTTTGTTGAAGAAAGAGGAAGTTAGCAATGGACAGGAGCACATAAAAACTGCAGTCAGATAATTGATACTCTTCATGGACTTGAAATGATTGCTCACTTTATCTGCATACCTGAAGCCAAAATCTTGATCTAAAGTACATTCACATTTCAGTCAAAATATCTTTGACCCATGTTTAGTCATTTTAATATTAGAAAATTCTGGATGCATTGAATATTCTGGGTGTCTCTCATAGAGAGGACTGAGGGACCCATGGGTGCCTTTTGGGCTGTAGTTGCTAATGCAGTTTAAAGCATAAAAAAGCATTGAGACAATGTTTGTGTGGAATAACCCCTGCTTGCTTTGATTAACTACTGATATTTCAAACTAAAAAACAATTCCACTTCATCCAAGATGGACCTTAATCAGTCTTGTTTCTGCCATTCTAAAGTCTAATCTAGGCTAGGAGAAAGCATGGAGTTCCCACTGTTGTGAATAGGGGGTGAAAGGTGTAAGTAACATATGAACATTATGTTAGTGCATAGAGGCATGAAACCCTACATAGGAGACCACCACACACCACCTAAACAACCACATCCTAAAAGCCTCAATCAAGCAAGACCAACTATTGAAGATGATTGATCTGGTCCACAATTAAACACACTCGACTGACTCACATTCTTTAGTTTTAAAAACCTTCATTCCTTGCTAAAAATTCATTAACTGACATTCAAGTACACTACAATTTTATTTCATTCTGGATATATAAGCTATAGAAGAGGAACAGATTCAGTGGAAAGAAAAAAGTTGTTCATGCTATTTTAGTCATGTGGATTTCTTCCATTAAAACTTGGTTTCAAGCCTTATTTTACTAGAATTTGCCCAAGTCATTATAAATAAGCAACAACTGTACTTAGCTCTGAATATAAATATGTGCATGTGTTGTGTTTGTGTGGCAAGGTTTTGGTGGGTGGACTACAAGGTTTTGGTGGGGGGACTACAGCTTCTGTGAGAAGCTGTCAGAAGCTTCCCTGATGTCCAGCAGAGCCAATGCCAGCTGGCTCCGGGATGGACCCGCTGCTGGCCAACGCTGAGCCCAGCAATGATGGTGCTGGCACCTCTGGGATAACGTGCTTAAGGGTAAAAAGTTGTTTTACAAGAGCAAATGCAGCCAGGGAAGAGAGGAGTGAGAACATGTGAGAGAAACAGCCCTGTAGACACCAAGGTCAGTGAGGAAGGAGGGGAAGGAAGGGAAGAAGGTGCTCCACGCATGGAAGGGACCAACACTGGAGCGATTCAGGAAGAACTGCAGCCCATGCCTCATGCTGGAAAAGTTCATGGAGGACGGTCTCCCATGGGAAGGGCCACGTGTTGGAGCAGGGGAAGAGTGTAAGAAGTCCTCCCCATGACGGCAGCCCCCATTTTCTATTCATCTTCAACGCTGTGGGGGAAGAAATAAGAGAATACTGGGAATGAAGCCGAGCCAGGAAGAAGGAAGGGGTAGGGGGAAGGTTTTGAAATTTGGTTTTATTTCTCATTATCCTAATCTGATTTGATTTGTGATAAAATCAAATAATTTCCCCAAGTCAAATCAGTGTTGCCCCTGATGGTAACTGGTGAGTGATCTCTCCCCATGCCCATCTCGATCCATAAGCCTTTTTTCTGCCCTGCCCAGCTGAGGCAGGGAAATGACAGAGTGGCTTTGGTGAGCACATGGCATCCAGTCAGGGTCAGCCCACCCCAGGGCATTTGTTAACACAGTTTTTCTTTTCATCAGTACAAGGCTGCTCTTTTAGAAAGCACAGACTTCTTCCGCATAAAATTTCTGGCTTCCCAGAGGAAAATATATGCACAGGTGAAGAGAAATTTAGGTTTAGAACACCATGTAATCATGTAAAGGGAAGAGAACTCAGGGAAGTCTACTAAATAATGATAACAGCTCTTTCTCCCTTTCATTTCAGAGATTTGCTAAAGCAAATGCAAATTTGAGAGAGAAATGCGGGAAAAAGGAAGTTAACTGGAAATCAGAAGAGAAATGGTGTAGGGGTATTACCCTTCATTTGACTTTCCACATGCAGAACTCGTGTAAATTCTCAAGAGATATAAGGTGTCTTCAGTTTGAGTCTTCTGATGGCAATGTATCAGGTTGAAAAAGAGAGAGGTCTCTTCTTCTCTATGTGGTAGCTACACTCATCCAACAAAATAATTACAGAGGAAATTGTTACAGCAGTAACACTTACAAGACAGGCAGAATGTCTTTTTATCTGCAGTTTCCCTCTTGAAGATGTTCAATTTGTATATAAATGAAAAAGTCCTGTCATCATCTACATGGATATTCATTGCTCTGATGTTGAAGAAGCTCCTTGACTCAGTGCATGCACCTTCAGTGCTTCTTGCTTGTGGCTCAGACTCTGAGCACCAATATCCACACATTTGAGATACACCCTTGAATGTCCTTCATTTTGAATAGTAAAGTGAAAAGTCCTCCTTGTAACCTTCTCTCGTGCCACCTCCTCCACATGCAGCACTTCCTTACTGCCTCCATGTCAAGGTCTCTGTTCTCGAGCATAGTTCAAGAACCTCTTATTTCATTATTTAGTCTGTTCACAGGGAACTTATCCTTATTATTAGGTAGATACCATTTTCTAGTAGACCCACATCTTCACTTAATGAAGTGCTGTGATCAAATAAAAAAGCTTTCAAAAGATATCAGTTAGCGCACCCCTGCAGCAGGACAGGCTGAGCATAATAAAATGAAAGTCAATTTTAAATGAATCTCAAAAATATTACAGCATTCTCACTGTAGTTCTTCTACTAGTATGACTGCATTATGAAACCCATGTCAATGGAATGCTCATGAAAGATCATGAAATTGCAAACTCTCAGACTGGACCTTTGTATTTATTCCCAGAATGGACAAATTATGTTGCTGGTAATCAATGCACGTTTTCATTCTTCCACTACAGGCTTACAGGCCATTCAAGGCAAGAAAGTGAAGGTAAGTAACATCCCATTTATATATATAGTGAGCCTTTTGCCTGTGTACTAGACTGAAGTGTGGTCGCTAAAAAGCAGATACAGAACTGTAGCAACGTTCTCTCATTCTTGACATTAACTGAGGTTAATACGGCAGCTGGGAGGTGAAAAAATAGGAATCTCAGTTTTCATTTGAACAATCAGATTTGAAAGGCTGTTTTCATCATCCTGTAGCGAATGAGATTGTGTGAGATGGAAAATCTAAGAAAAAGGAATTAAACACTTCACTTGGCTAAAAAGCTCTTTCTCAATGTCACAGTAGTGTGACATTAGTCTAGGACCAAGTAATAGAAATTCTTTCGCCTTGCTGATTGCAAAGTTTTATAATTCTTTTTAAAAATAGTCTTGATAAAAATAAACATGGTCTGGATATTTGTTAGGGATCTAAATTAAAACCACAGTCATTCATTACTGGTCTGCTAAATGATCACTTTTAAAAGAAAGAAACAATCTATATTAAAAATTAGCATCAAATTGATACTGAAATGAATACATCAGAACACAGAATTCAGACTTTTGCTTGGCTCCACTTCTTTGTGTTTTCATGCTTTAAAACACTTGCTGAGCCAAATATAGGATTTGCATATTTCATTATCCAAGTCGTTAGGATACTAGCTTGGGAGAGCAAATGGGATAACATAAGTATGATTACAGCTTATCAGCTAATGCAGCATCAAAAGAGAACAACAGAAAATTTCAGGACAGCATAGTATGCACTCATCTGCAACACCATCTGTGAAGTCTTCAGGTTGTTTGTCTGCACTGAAATCTGAAAACAAACAAGGTGTTTGACTTCCAGTCATGTGCTCGCCTTCCCTTCTGAGCACATAATTTAAGGATCACAGTCTCTGCTGTAGTTTGTCAGTTGGGAACACTTTACTTTTTCCTTCCCCCAAAATGAACAACTAACTTTCCTGTGAATCAGTGTAGGTATCAAAATGCTGAATACAGACTCCACTGACCCCTTTGAAGGTAGCTTGCTGGATACTGAAGGAAAAATACTCATCCCAAACAAGAAGGGGAGAGAAGAAAAGTCCATCTTACTACAGCTGCTTCTTTGTAATTCAGCTTCAAGTAATGAGAAGGCATTGGTGTCTTTTAGTCATACCCATCATAAACTGTGATGTAAATCCATAACAGGAAAAGATGATGAGGAGCACACAGCAAAGATTTCATCACTGCTGGAGCTGGAGAAGCCTGAGCAGCAGCCATTACTCCTCACACCCAGTTAATAAAATTCCTCTGCATATGAGATTGCCCACTGTTTCATTGTTTAACATGTGTTGAAAGACATGTCTATGCCACAACTCTTGCTAGAAGACACCATGGTCTTGGGAAAATGGGAATCTCTGGGGGTATAAATCACCTGATTGGAGAAGATAGAGGCTTGTGGGGCTTGCAAACCAAGAAGCTTAAAGCTTCTGTAAGGAAGCAAGAAAGAACTTTAAAATAAACAAGGTAATTGTGGCAGAGGTGGAGGTACAATGGCTGCCCTGGTGGATGCTGCAACAGTTTTCCAAATACACAGCTGGTATTAAGTGCATCTTCAAGGTGACAGGTACATTGTGAAGGCCACTGCATAATAGCCAGGGACAACAATTTAGAACCATTTTTTACTGAGGGCACACCACCTCAGAAGCTACAGACTGACTGGGAAAAGATGTTTCAAGTTGGTCTTCAAAAAAGGCTTTTAAAGCTGTATAACCTTTAACACTTGTTACTTTTAGTGAAGTAAAAGCCTTCATTATAAAGCACTTTAACTGAGCACTCTAAACTAAATAGTGCAGAACACTTTTTGCTACAAATACATCATCAGGCTATATAGGCACCTGTAACCATAACTGCACTGTCTGCCTGCCTGCTGCTGTTGACACAGTCAGGGTTAAAATAAAGACTTGCCATAACAAACACACTTTGTTTTAGGAAGTTGATTGTAGACTAGCATCTGCAGCCCTGTAAGTCTCTGATATTTTAATAAACACCGCCAACACGGTAGAAGCAAATTGTTACAGGGACCCAGCCTTGTAGAAGATCTATACTGTCCAGGCTAGCCATGGTGTACCTGGTATTTCAAGCATTCCCGCTATGTATGTCACATGTGTAGGTGGTAGGCTCTGCAGCCTGCCATGTATTCTGTATATGAAGGAGGCATATTCCATATATCGTGTAGAATTCCATATACTTCAGCTGGAGAAAGTCCAGACAACATTTTAAAAGGCTTTGGGAATTAGAAAGCCACATGTTGAAAGTCTCGCTCAAGGTACTGCAGAAAATATGTTTGGATGAATTTCCAAGCCTGTGTTGGGGAAGTTGGAAACAGCAGAAAATCAAGGAGGGCTTGTGGCTTATTTACATTCACAGGAAAACTTGTAAAGAAAGAGAGAATTGTCATGCCTTCTGGCATGGGGCAGCCTGTGTCTGTCCTTTAAGAAGGTGAGGACAGGAGGCACCAGACAGCAGTCTGGCTGTGAAGAAGAAAAAGAACAACCCAGGCCAAATGGTGCAAAAGAAATTGAAAGCCTAGGAAAAAAAAATCTGTTCTACGACTAGTAAAGCAGAAATATAATTTTAAAGGGATGAGTTACATTTAAGGCTCTTCAAGAACATTAATACAGCAAATCAAAGCTGGATGTCTTTGAAGCATTGAGAAGACTGTGGAGGTGACTCCACTTTCCACCATGGCACTCTGCACCTCTGGGCTTCTCCACAGCCAGGACTAGGGAAGATCAGAGAGATCTGAACACATATAAAAATTAGGCTCATGTGCAGCAGACAGCATTTGTTTGATGTGCTCCCTGGCAGCAGGGAGCTGGTTATTATACATGGCCTGCTATGTGTGAAGAGAGTGTGGGTGGCACTCAGGGTGCGTTGGGGACACAAAGCCAGCACTAAATACCTGGTTGACCTGGTGGGTATGAAAGGATTCAACATAGCAGGCAGGCAGCCATGTCAGCAATGAGGAAAATTTGTTTCTGGGGCAGCTGCTCCAGCTTCTTGTTATCCTGGTGACAGATAACAAGGCTTTTGGCAGTAATCATGCTTAGAACCCTTTCAACATCAAACAGTAAGATATAAATTTTGTGGTTCTATATGTGGATGATGAACAAACTCTAAGCCTTTGATCTGAGAAATGACTGGGGTGTGAGACAATACCTGCAGCTCATACAGAGGATTGGCAGCCATAGGAAAGACCACATTTGCTGTCAGCCAACGGGGAAAAGTTCACCCCTGGCTGTAACCTGTTCACCTTCAGCCTGTCTTCAGATCAGTATTACGTTGGTCCCTATTCCTGGAATAAAAGACAAAAAATTAGAGCAGAAATATGTTTTTCAGGGGCTTTGACCATCACTGTTACTATGATTGTGTTCAGCAATATTTGGCAACGTGATAGAGACAAACCAGAGGAGATACAAGCCTGTTGGTTAAATGTGAAGACGGACACCAAAGAGCTCTCGTTGGTTTTTTTCAACAAACTCCTATGCCAGAGAATTCTTTCTAGGCATGCACCCAAGATGGCACATCCCTGAGTGCACTAACAGATCACTGCTCCAGAAGGTACAGGTCACTCATCAGACGGTACATAGAAAGGCAAGATGCTGGCCTTGGTCCTTCCTCTTTAGCACCGAATGCCAGTAGCTTTTCTCAGTATGTAAATAAATAGATGCACTGACAGAAAAAATATTGGTTCTTGTACTAAAACCCTCTCAACATGTGACCATTGTCTCTTGTTCATCCATGGTATAACACCAAGAAGAGTCTGGCCCCATCTCCTTACGTTCTCCCATCAGGTGTTTATAGTACTTATAGTACTCTTAAACCTAATCCTCTCCTGGCTGAGCAATCCCAACTCTCTCAGCCTCTCCTCATACAGATAGTCACTAAAATCTTCAGCTAAGTCATACAAATTTTATTTAAAAATATTTGCAGAGCAGTTCTGGGGCTTTCTTTTCCTTTTCTTTTTCTTTTTCTTTTTCTTTTTCATTTCTTTTTCTTTTTCATTTCTTTTTCTTTTTCTTTTTCTTTTTCTTTTTCTTTTTCTTTTTCTTTTTCTTTTTCTTTTTCTTTCTTTTTCTTTTTCTTTCCTTTTCTTTTTCTTATTTGCTGTTCTGATACAACAGTCGGCAGCAACTTTAACTAAGCATGAGGCTGTCAGGCAGAGCAAAAAGCAAACAGCTGGCATTCTCCAGGACTTTTTACAAAGTAATTTTTTCCACTGCTGCTGTGCCGTGTCAGAATAGCAGAAAAAGGATGTTCCTAACAGTGGCCAAATGACAAGTGATCCAAAACCATTGGGAAGGCTGTCAATATTTTTAATGACTACTTCCTTTTCATATAGCATCTCTGCATCTTCTGAAGGGGCTTTGCTTCTATTTCTTTCCTTGGTCTCATGATCTTTTGGGGTACATCACTGTCTGTATTTGTGCCATAGTCCAAGATGGGATCCCTCAGCAACCCAAAATTAGTGTTTTCTCTTTGTTTCATTTAGAGTGATGCCTTTAACTCTCATACACATTACAGATAGCCATAGGATTTCAGTGCTGATGCCACAAGCTCTGCAGTAAAGTGCTTGTCTAGCAGCAGCTCATCAGGTCACCTAATCAGTCACCAAGCTGGGGGTGTTTGGTACCCTAAACAATTCATGAAAATCTCAGAGGCTTTCTCGTGATAAAATTAGTGACATTGGGGGGCACCTAAGATGTCATAAAGTTCTAAGCCTATGTATGCAGGGGCAAAGCAAGTTACAAAGATGTTAGTGCTGTTTTCTAGGGTCACACCTCTTTTGACACACTGCCATGCACATCCTCAATAACAACACCACAAGTGAAGGCAGAGTAAGAGAAAAGAGGCAGTCATACCACTGTCTTGGTTCCAGCCAGGACAGGGTTGATTTTTGCAGTAGCCAGGAGGAGCCATGGCAGGGACCCAGAGGTTCTTCTGTACTACCTCACATCATTTCCTGGGTGGGCTGAAGGGATCTCTTCCGGGTCGCTGTAGGGTGGCAGAGGGAGTGGTCAGGTATTGTTTTCATGTGACTCATTCACCTCTTTCTTGTACCCTCTGTCATTCATGTTGTGGCTGTTACTGTTCATTTTCTTATCTCATGGCTGCTTCCAGGAAATTGTTCTTATCTCAACCCATGATCTTCAACTTTTGTGCCTCCAATTCTTGTTTACAGCCCTCCACGGGGGAGAGGATGGAGGGAGGGAGTGAGGGAGCAGCACATGGTTTGGAGCGCTTTCAGTGGGAACACTAAATTGGAGAATACCATTCCTAAACCATAACAACTCATCTGGTTGTTTCTCCACTGGTTGTGATAGTGTTTGCTTTCACCAGCTCAAAGTGCCATCAGGGTATCAGAACTCTTAGAAAAAACTTTGGGATGTCCAAAACAGAATTATTCTGTTGATGAAGTGATGATGAGTAGTAAAATCTAAATAACTTATCTTCTCACCGGAGTCTGCTCCACCATACAGAGAAAAGGCACAGGTCCCTCTGCCCAGAAGCACATCCCCAAGGATCAGCAGCAGTGACAACTCAGCTCTTTTTGAAGGTCACATCTCCTCCTTACTAGCTGAGTGACATGCCAAGAATTTGTCAGGGACTAATTTGTAAAGGCACTAGTAGTCCCTAATTACCCCAACCGTATCCACAGCCTCCACTCATGTCCATAGCCCAGGGGCTCCTTTTAAGCTCAGTTCTGGGTCCCCAGCCCCTTCCTTAGCTACATAGTAATTGTGTCTGTCCTTAGCCTTACTTCTGGAGTGTTGTTTGTCTTTCCTGGCTTGACCTTGGACCTGTCTTGTTAACCTTGCCTATGCTCGTTGCTCAGAACACAGGCTTGTGCCTGCTCAGGTCAGTGGTTCTGTGGATCACTACTTTTTTGATGGACAACAGTCTTCTGACTAGGTCATAAACTGCACACAAACCACGAAAGAAATATTAAAAATGTTAAGTCCAATTACCAACCAAAACCCAGCTCTGTTTCCTTCAGTATCTACATATGGTGGTTGTTGTTTGGAGGTGGAGTTGTTTGGAGACAGCAGGCTCAAAGTGCAGGAGGGTGCAGCAGTATTTTTAGCTGCCCTGCAATCAAACAGTTGGTGGAGCAAATGTGGTTCATGTATGTTGGAACATTGTGCTTGCAGGGGGATTTCCATTAAAGTCAAAACAAGATGCTATTTCATACTGGCCAGCAGCAGTGAGATGGCTGATGCCCTATATAAAACAGCCTTATAGGCAAGTATAGAAGCTGTCATAATTGCATTAAATGCATGTGGTATAGTAATTTAGAAAAAGACTACGAGTATGGGAACCTCTGAACTGATAAGATAGAATTCATGTTGGGGGCAAAATGAGCCAATGTGGTGCTCAAGGTTTGTGTGAGACTAAGTTCATTTTTTACAGGGTTTTGGTAAAAATGTACATGGGCCAATTGAAATGAGAAAGGCCGCCGTAACCTCACTGAACACCTTTCTCCTCAATTTTCATTTTGAAATGTCCCTTTATTCTTTCACCTTTTAGCACTACAGTCTTAGGCATGAGAAATACGAACAGGAACGTGCAGATATGGAGGCCAGCATTGCTTTCCATCCAGCAGTCTACTCACATATTTTCATTGCCATCTCTCTCATAGCGTGGGAGATGATCTTCACCATTGTCTCCCTTCTGTCGCCTCTGAAAAGTTTCCCTTCTTGTAGGAGGCAAGTCAGTTCTTGCATGTCAAAAATTCTGTCCTTCATTGCTGTGGACTGTTCCAAGAACTGCTTTTTCTCCTCAGACAACAATCGCTGGGCTGTATCTGATCCTGATTACCCTCACCTAACCTGATCCTGGCCTGCAGACTGGCTGCCTGTCTCCACCTGACTCATTTGACTTGACCCCTGAACCTGACTTACCTTATGATCAGGACTCACAGTTCAACCTGGTTTCCACCTCTAGGGCTGCCTTGCTCATCTTGCTTGGATAGTGCAGGGCTGTGATCTGGACAGTGAGGCACCAGCCCTGCTGACTCCAATTTCTTGCTCAGCTCATCATCCCTGAGAAGGAAGCCTGTCACTGCTGTTCCCTGACACACATAATATTTGTGTCGAGGAATGGATTGTATAATTTTGGCTTTAAACAATGTTTATAAAAAAGGTAGAAGGAGGAGTGACACTTACAGGTCTAGGACTGCAGTACTTGGGAATGGCTGTTTAGTCTCATGAGTTACAAACATCTAAAGATTCTAGGAAATGGGTGCTGGGGCTGGGGGCTTCCATGCACATGGGTTAGGGCACCATATTCTTATGCCCTTATCCTTACAGGCACTTGGCAGGTAGAGCTAGCTGTAATATTGACAGTCTTAAACATGTTGGTACAATGAACGACAAATCTCACAAAAATGTCTTGGCCCAAAATCCTTCCTGACACCTTAGCCCTAATGACCACAGTGTGAAAGGAGGAAGTTGGTCCAGGGATATTAGACAGGAGGACAGCCCACCACCATTTTTCCTGTGACACAAGATGATGTGTCATGCATCATTATGTACACACATTATATACATACATCATACATACATTAACACATAGCAGATACTCCAACAAAAGAATACTACTTTGTGTGCCTTTCCAGTTCGTGGACCACCCCACCAGTCAGGTAGAACTTCTGTACCATTCAGGGAATTCTGGAGCTGTCAGATCTGTCACTGCTGTGAGACTAGCACAGATATTAGTGTTTCTGTTACTTGTCAATAATCAGATTTGAGGATAGGCTGTGTACAGTATCCTGGATGCTTTTACAACAGTAGAAGTCAAACACAAGGTGGATTAAAAAAATAACCTATCAATATGCAGATTAGTGACCCTTTTTAAAAATGTCTCCATATTCATAGTGCTTAGATTTCTTAGGGGGCAATATAAAAAATTGTACATCCTGACAGCTTCAGGACAGAGCCAATCATGGACTCCATGCTCAAAGATTTGATCCCCTATCCCAACCACTCTATATTCCAGAAACAGATTGCTGACCAAATCTGTATTCTTTTAGCTGTTCTTACTGTTCCCTGGCCCTAAATTTCTGAACTGCTAATTCCCACTAACACATATATTCCATACCAACCATGAACTGTACTCCGTCCTTCTTCTCTCCTGCATTTTATGTGAGCAGTGAAGCTGGAGTGTATCTGATGGGTCCTTAAGTAACCACCAGAGTGTGACAGGATCATAAGAAAAATTAGATCCAAAAGAGAAATGTGGTGGGTTGTGGGAATCCATGAACCACTACCCTCTAGGCTCAAACTTCCAACCTCTTCTTTGCCTCTCAAGACTGTGGGAGAGAGTGTTGAGAGCTTTCCTGAAGTTGTGAGAGATGACATTCGCTGGTTTCCCCTCCCCAGTTCCCCACCTGCAGTCATTCAATCACAGCAGGCAAGCTGTGGGTGAAGTATAACTAACCCTTGGTAACTAATTCCATGCTCCAGTGATCTTCTGCATGTTTGGGGAAGTTCCAAGGTGACTCCACGACTTGTACAAAACCAAAGTGAGGTTCTGTTTCTCTGTGTTGACTTTTTGGGTCTTTTTGAAGCTGGGTGCAACTTTCTTCAGTTATATCAGGAATCTACCCTGATCTCCCGAGCTTTCAAAACTATGGAGCATGTTCATGCAAAGACATTGGCCAGTTGTCTCGGCATCCTCAGGTAGAGCCCATTAGGGTCCCCTGGACTTGTGGCAGCTGAGTTCTCACATACAATCCCTGACTCAATCCTCACCTACTGCTGGAAGTTCCTCTCCTGCTTGAACCCTTTCACTAAGTGTAGAGGACAGGTAGACATTGTTGGTGAGGAGTGAGGCTTTGAGTACCTCAGCCTGTGTCTATGTTATTAAAACCACTGACCCGCTAAGCAACTGGGCCATGTCTTGTTACTAAAGCAGGACGAGAAGTTCGTGCTACACTTGATGTCCTTCACTAGTTTCAACTGCAGCTGAGCTTTGACTTGTCTAAACCATCGCTACGTTCCTGGGCAATATTTCAAAAGCCATCCTTTGTACCCTGGAGCTGCTTCTTCTGTCTGTAGATGCCTTTTTGCACTGAAGCCTCCAAGTGAGCCTGGTGCATCTGCTGGTGTTTAATGATTGTCAAATAGAGGGGAAGAATGATTTCCTTCAGCCCACCAGCTCCTCTCCAGAGGAGTTCCTCTCCTCTGCCAGAGACCACAGACTGCTGGTCTTTGCCACAACACTGATGATGTTGCACTTGTGTTTTGCAAAGCTGCTGACCAGCCGGTGGGAGCCCAGACTCCATGGGATAATGCTGTTCCTGGGGCAGGGACCAGCCTTTACCTGGGAGTTGATGAGGTTCCTGTTAACCCATTCCCCCAGCATCAGGGCAGCCTGCCCTGCAGCATAGCACCTGAGCTCCAGCTGGGTATCACCCAGCAGCTTCCTGTGAGTGCCATCTCTCTCATCATCAGAGGACAATAGAGGGTGGAGGAGGAGACAGAGGTTCATGCAGTCGAACCTCCTGCTCAGAGTGGGACAGCCATAACACCAGGCTGCATTGCCAAGGGTTTGGTCTGATCTCCAACATGACCTCAAAAACCTCCAAGGATAGAAGCAGCAGAGTCTTTCTGGGCTACATGTTCCACTCATTTTTCGTCCTCATGGTGAAAAAGCTTTTCCTTCTATCCAGCTCTCTCCTTTTAGGGGTACTATTTGTAATGAAGCTTTCCTGTATTCAAGTCAAGTGTAAGCATTATTGTGATTGTAAGCAATATTGTAACTGGACCAATAATAACCAGTCTGTGGCATTTCCATTAGATTTTTAATTAGAGTAACAAATAAAGTTGAGCTTGTGTTTATCTCTGACAACACCTTGAGTGGAACAACAGCAGCTGGAAAGGAGCCAGACAACCTGTGCTGCGGGGAAGTCAGCATGAGAAGAGTGCTTCCCTGCTTCATCTATGGGAGTAGATCAAATCAAGCATCTGAAAAGGATGTTGCACCTCCCTGTTTTGCCCTACCCTGCATGAGGAACTGAGAGTGTCCATCTCACACTTCTGATGCAAACCTCCTCACACAGCAGGTGAGAGGAGAAGTTTTGGAGCCCAGAGAGGGCTGGCTGAAATGTAGAGCAAGGGCACTGGAGGGCAGCAGGGATCTGAAGGACCTGCATGAGGAAAGAGCAGGCAAAAAGAGCTGAGGATGCTGCCCAAGGCTGCCTTGGGACTATGCCAGATCTGCAAATTGGGTCCTCTAGGGGTGTGAGAAGAGGGAGGGGGAGGGTGTTTGCCATGGTAGTTCCCCCACTGGGTGGAAGTAGTTCTAGAGATTAGCCACAAACGTTGCTTCCAGGAGTGCAGAGGTGAACCTTTGCTGTGTGGCCAAGATACAAAACACCAGTTTTGGTGGTTTAGCAGTGTGCTGTGTGCTCCAGCAGGAAAGGAGCTGGCTGGAGTCCCTGGGCATGGACAGCCATATCAGCCTGGTTAGGAAGACAAGCATCTGAGCATCTTTGCAGATGCTGCATTATTGTTTCTCAGGAGGCAGTGCTCCAGTCTGTGAGGTAGCTGGTTTTGGTTTATCCATAATGCCCACAGCTGCTGCTATGACTGCTGAGGTTGCCATGGGAGACTGTCATTTGAGGCCATGGTAGCTCTCCACCACCCACAAAAGCAGATGCCAAGCTTCTGCATATGCTGTCCGCTGTGACCAAGCATCTGGTGTTAGAAAGGCTCCATGTTCTACCCCAAAAGCAAGCGCAGGAACCCCATTTAATGCTCACTGGAGCTCTCTTCTGGCCTGTAACCCAGGGAAGGTTGGGTATGCAATAGCACGTGGAAGGTCACTGATAGTCTCCATCTCTAGACTTCATACTGCCACTTCACACACACTTGGGAAGATTCATTTGATGCTACACACACCTTCACTCCCCCATAGACACACACTCCTGGTGCACCTTCCCACACAGGGTCCTCAGAATGAGGATCTTCACTTCTCCAGGATCCCACGTAGCTCTAAGCTGTTTCTCTCATCAAAGCCTTAAAAAAACAACCTCTGAGAAGCGGGTTTTCACAACACAATGCAAAGCGTGTTTTTTTCATGACATGCAGATCTACATGGGAGCGTAAGACCTAATGGGAAAGAGATGGATGACTGAAGCAGAGGGAATTTTGCCAAGATGGCATGATGTCATTAATCCTGGGAGCTAGGCACATTTCCTGGCCCAGACCGTGTCTGGGTATATTTTTAGTCACACTTTAATTCACTAGTATAGGCATAGCCTCTTCCCAAAATTGTATTTATATTCCCAGCAGGAATCAGTAGAGGGACTTATTCTATATAATTGTATATCTATAATATCTATATATTATATTTATCTCTCTTCCCAAAATTGTATTTATATTCCCAGCAGGAATCAGTAGAGGGACTTATTCTATATAATATGTTTATAACCAATTCAGAGAAAGAAATCCACAATGAAATCTCTGAGTTTTTGAATAATACTAAACTCTTCAGAAGTTCAGAGACTGACAGAAGTGTTTGGGTTGCTTGTGATTGCCCCAAAATGGCCACAAAGGGTTGTATCTTGAAGAGAGAGGACTTCACACCCCAAAGCCTTGCACTCACTGCTGTTCATCTCAAGCTCATTGGGTACTGCCTTGTGCAAATGTAGGGACTGGCCCGCTTGGCACCAAGATTCATCCTCTGCAGATTCAATGTCACCAGGGACAGCCACACATTGATGCTGTTCATGGAATTCCACATCACCTAGAGAGGTTTGTCCATGAGCCCCTTTCCTCTCCACATTTCCCAGTCAAAATGGCATGGATATTCACTTTGTTTTATGAAGTTGCCTTGCAGTTCCTTGCAATTTAAACAGTCTTTGAGTACCAAAATGCATCACTTGCAAACTTTCACTGTGCACTGCCGTTTCTAATGAAAGTTACAAAGATGATGGAAGAATCTCAGATCCTGGTCTAGTAACAACTCTTTGGGATGCCACTGCTGATACTTCTCTATTCTGGAAGATGATCATCAACCCTGTTTTTATCTTTCTTATTCTTTAAAAGAGGTTTCAAGCCAAAAGAGGACCTTCTTGCCAAACCTGTATCATGATCATCTCTGTCTGTAGGGGTGTCTCATACTCCATTTATCCCCTACAGAGTCATAAAGAAACAATCTTAAAGCAAACCATCAGAGCAGTGTTAGGTTTTAGGTAGCATTCAGAGAGACAGAGAGGATGGAGTGCTGTATCCCTTCTTTATCCTCCAGAGCCAGAGCAGTTGCTGTCAGTGACAGAGCACCCTGTTCCAAGCTCTTGCTTTGCCAAAGATGCAAACCAAAAGCTGGCATGTCCCAGAGTGCCCTGCTGGTTCTGGCTGTGTGAAGGAGGCAGTGAGCATGTCTCTGAAATCTCATGGATGTACGGTGGGTAGGGAGCAGTGCCCTGCTCTGTTTCAAACTGCATTTAACTGTAGTAGATTGCCTCCAGTGAGGGACAGAGAACACGGTTCCATATGGATGGACAATTAAATAAACGCTTCATGAGGTACAGCAGGATTGACTGCTCTTTACATCTGTGACCACATTAGAGTCAGCACAATTAAATGTCTTTTAGAGAAAATGCTCAAAACATGGCATCCCAGAGCATCATGTACCATCCTCCTCTTGACATCATGCCATGAGTCTGTGCGACAGGAGGTTATCCTGGAAAACAAGGGGGCTTTGTGAAGGTCCATCTCTGAAACAGGCAAAGGATGATCTGTACTTTGGTTTCCCGAAGCAGTGCCGGGGAGCAGCATGAGCGGGACTGCTCAGAGAGAGGGAACAAACCAGAAAGTGGGGGTGACTGCAGCCTGGGCAGCGTCCTCACCAGTAAGGCACAGTCCCACAGGACCTGCAAGAGGTTTGACGGGACAGGATGATAGTGATGGGCTCTACGAGCAGCCCCAGGAAAAGGAAAGCCACCAGTCCGGTTGGGTGGTCCACTTAGGACTGGCAGGGCCACAGGCAGGAGTGGAAATAATGTTACCTGATGCATATGTCCAAGGTCTGTTCTGAGGAGGAGCTGGAGACCATTATGTCCACGACATAGCTCAGGCAAGAACGGAGGACCCAAGCTTCAGCTTAAATGAGGGCCTGGGTGCCCTGGTCAAACAGGTGAGTGTAGTCTCTGGGTGAGGCTGGCAGGGGCCATTAAAGCCTACTGGTGCTCTCCAGGTCTTGGACATCCGAAATATCAGATCTTCCTGCAGCCATGAGGGCACTGTTTCCTCTTCAGGCTTAGGTAACATTTTCAGACAAAACTATTCTACACAAATTCTTGGCTATGCTGAGGTCTCTTGCACATGCATATTTTAGCAAGTGAGCTATTTAAAATCATCTTCAAAACTACTCAGTTCTGCCCTAAATACAGAAAGAAGGCTTGGATGATGACAGGGTTACCACAAAATTAGCTTGTTTAAATTCTGTGAATTTTGACCATGGCCCTTTAGACGCTGAGAGCCGTTAGTAAGTGGCTCTACTTCCCTCGTACTTCAAGCTTGTTTCTTTTTAGAAGAGGTCTTATCTACTCATTTGTGAAATCTTTTCAGTGAGGTTCCAGATTGGAAGTTGGAGGTGATTTTTTGCAGCTCAGTTCCAAATACTTGAAAATTGAAGTATTAATTTTCCATTCTCTAGGGCTGTGCAGGCAACAACTGGATAATGATAAAACAAGTATTGCTTCTGACTTAAATTTCCAGGCATACATATCACCCACAAGGAGGCCTGGGGCTAAGTGCAGTAAGGCAAAGTTATTTGTCTTACTTCAGGGACACACAAACAAACCCACTGTGATTTATTACTGCTGACAAATTAAATGAAATAGGTAGGGAATATCCATTCAAGAGGTACCAACAAGTGCAGGAGCAATACACCAATGTGTGAATAATACAAATGGTCTATCGAAACTGACTGCATGATGTAAAGGCAATTTTTTATTTAGTAGTTTAAAAATCTAAGTATATTTTCCTTTTTTTCACAGAAATTTTTGCTGAATAAAGTATACAAAAATCAGCAAAGAAATAAGTTTTTGTCCAAATAATTATAATCTACGTTTTCAATTAATTCTGTTCTGTTGAGCAATCCCAATTTTAGCCAAAAAATGTTTACTTTTTCAAAACCAGAACATTGAATTCCATTGAATGGTTTCTCTACTAGTTCCTCACTGCCAATATATTGTGAGTACTTCCTTCAAGTATTCATGTCTGTTCACAATTTTCATCTTTATTATCCTAATTTCTTTCTTCTACAGATGTGTACTTTGAAAAATTCACAAGCCCTGGGTAATTCTTGCAAAAAATAGTTTTTATAGCTTATTTGGTCCTTCAAATTTCTTACCTGCCTATATCCAAAATCATCACAACAAGTGACTGCCTTTAGAATACACTCTCTTTCTCCAGTAAATTTGGTGATTTTTATCCTTTTTTACATCTATTTTTCCTTTTCTAGCACAATCTAGCTGACATGTTGATCAAATAAACTCTCTTTGTAATCTTCCTCCATGAAAAGTTGATGCTAGAGGAGCAAAGGCACCTGAGAATCTGGACTTACAAAGTTAATTCTTGTCCCAAAGGGTGGTTCCAGTCAACCCAGCCCTGCACAGATCCTCTAGACAACATCAAAGGCCACATATGTAGTGCTATCTAGACTTTCACTGCAGAAACTGGATGCAAAGAGCCACCCGAGCTTGGACACACCACCAATTTGTTGTGTTTGATCCCTTTTATTTCTTCTTCCACCTGTGTTACCTCTGCCCTCTAATACCAGACTCCACCATCCCAAATTCTATGGGCCTGCCTGTGGTGCTTGAGCCTTAGACCTGCTGCACTCTTTTTACAAACGACGAGGGAAGATTTCCAGGGGATAGCACCCAGACATCAATAGAAGGAACAAAGAACGGCAGTATAAAGCTTGAAAACCAAGACGTTTGTGCAAAACCTACACATCAAATTACAGAATGCATAATTAATTTTTCATCTGTTTTAAGCCTCCCTGTACCTGATGATGATTTTTTTCCATGCAAAGCTCTGAATGCTACTTAAGCAACCAGTGACTTGAGATTCAAAGTCCTATATCTTCAAAGCCTTCAGAAGTGTTTGGCTGGATTTTGGGAACCATAATGACTCCCTTATTCCTGCCAGTTCTCCCTCCTTTCTGGGTGGGGTAAATATCACTCCCCCTTGCCTTCTCCCCAGTCACTGTTTACAGTACCACTGAATCCATTTTTAATGGCTATCCACTGCAACCCACAGCAGATACAATCTTGATCCAGGCACTGGTTCTGCAGAGCACCTGTGAAACTGTCCAAGAGATGTTAGTCACGATGGGAGTGTCACAATGGAATTCAGTTCCTCTGGTTTGCAGTTTTTCTTGCTATTTATTTTTAAGGAGAATAACTCCCCAATAACTGAACACGGCTTTCCTTGCTAACTGGAAAGACCACGAGATATTTACCCCTTGTTAGCACATTAGACTTCATTTGCAGGTTTTCTTTCCCCGCCTCCCCTAAGGAGACGGACGTGATCACTATAGCTGTGTCTTGAGGGCAAAAACCTTCATAGGAAGTGACTGCAATGTTAAAAATCTGTCACGTTTGATTTTGGCAGCACTTGACTTCTTTTGTGTGCAATAAATCTGGAATTCAGCAGTAGGACACAATGAAACTCTCAAAAGTGCCTCATTATTGAGTTCTGGTTTGTTGGAAAAAACATTCTTCAGGATGTGTAGCTAGTAAATCCTTGGATAAATTGCAAAGTCTCAAGGTTTTACAGGCTGCCGGTTCAGTGTATTCTCAATTTGTACAAAGCTTTATGTCAGAATGTATACAGGGAACTAAATACAGCATGAAATTAGGCAAGTTTAACTCTGATCACTATTAATCTCAGGCTTGTCATGACAAATGACACCTGCAGTCATGGAAGTTGGAAAATTATTTGTGGATACACGGGTGCCTGGCATGTACACTGGAGAGTGACTGAAGTAAGTCAGTAGTTCTTTTTTGTGTTTATGCCATCTTTCCTCACTGCAGAGCAAACCCAAAAGCTTGTTGTGGTCCTTAATAAGAAGCAGAACATTTTGTTTTAAGATTGACTGGTACAGCTTTTTATTTCCCCTCAATTTAAAATGTTTATTACTATACAGTTTTTCATTTCCATCTGAATTTAAATGTACAATCTCTCAGCTGTCCATTAAAATCTTACTTTACTGCCAGCTTATTATATATAATCTCTTCCATTTATGTCATCTTCATAACTAATAGCATACATTTGGAATCCCTCAGGAAATTTATGGAGAGCAACAGAGTAGACACTGTTAAATACTGTTCTCAAAATGAACCACAGCTTTTGATCAGACCTAAGGAATAATTTGTCTCTGGTGGATAAATAATAAGGAAAGGTGGGCAAAGTCAACTTCTGAGCATTTTCTGTTTGTGAGCTGTACAGTTGGACTACACCAACTAATAAAGTCATGGTTTAATAAATCACACCAGCTGTAGTAAATTATTTGGGAGATACACAAAACAGCAAATTGAATAGTAAATGGAAACATATTCTAAATTCAAATTCCTCAGTTGTGGTTTCTCCTGAACTGTGGTAAATGCACAACAAGTTCATGTCTACTTTACATTCATATAAAACTTCAGGCTTAGTCTGGAGTCTGGTTCCAACTCAGTAGAGGTATTTTCAGTCATTTGACATAAAATCCATAGAGATTTATTCATGATGTTGTAATTTCCTTTCTTATTGTCCTAAATATAACGGCAAATTCTCCATATGTATTGAATTTTAGGAGGAAAAAAAGTTGATTTCTATTTTGTTTTTGATGGATAACCTTCATGATGGCAAATATTATTTGTGTCTATTTTAAGATGTCTTCAGTCTTCATAGTTTCTAAAGCTACCACCTCCTCGGGCTTCCTAAGGTCAGCAATTTAAGAGCCTTCATTTTATAACCACCATTTGTCAAACTGATAATTTCTAAATAGACAAACAGTTGGTAATAGCTTATTCCAGAAACAGATTGCCAAAACCACTGATGCACACACAAACCATTGCTGAAGCCTCTCCGCTGCTGGTGTTTGCTGTGTCCTGCTTAACCCACCCCCGGTGTCACATGGGGCCTCTCGGTGACGCTCTGTGGGTAACAAACGCCGTGCAAAAATGCAAAGACGTGGGAAGATGAAGCCTCTGCTTCAAAGGCATAGAAACACAGAATCATTACAGAGGGAAAAGACCTCTAGCATCATCAAATGCAACCATTAACCTGGCATTACCAAGTCCACCTCTAAAACACATCCCTGGATGCCACATCTGCACGTCCTTCAAAGGCTTTCAGTGATGGTGATTCCACCACTTCCCTGGGCAGCCTGTTCCAGTGCCTGGCCACCCTTTCAGTGAATAAAAGGTCCAACCCAGTGGTCTGCTCTGCCCAGGCAGGGCAGAAAATGGTAGGAATGGTTCTTTCTGACATTCTTTCAGCAGGCTTTTGTTGCTGTTGAATTGGTTTCGTGCTAGCTTTGGAAGTTTAAGCCTCTATAGAGCACTGAACAGATTTGTAGCCCCCTATTATATCCCCCCTCTGTCTTTGCTAGGCTGTAAAGTTACATGGCAGGTGAATAGAATTATACAATGGAAGAATGTGATACCTGTTTTCCTAAAAATTCCCATTTGGTTTCTGTTTGGATTACTGCTGGGTGCTGAGCCAATGTCTTCATGGGATCATTTAGCATAACCCCACCATCTTGCCCCTGAGTTGTGCAGATCAGCTCTGAGCCCGCCAGTTTGCAACTGACACTGATGCCATGATGATTTTTTGCTTTTTCTTTTATACTCTCTTATATAGCTTTCATGTATTCTTAGTGCTTTTAGCCCACATAGCTATAATTCTTTAAGTTTGATAACTTCCCTTAGACCCAATATTCTGTTAAGCCAACAGACCAAACATTCTGGAAAGCCCAGACACCAAGGTCCTCTCCAGAACACATTCTGTAAACAAAGATAGGCCCATCCAGGGGGAGGGTTCCTCAATGAGGGGTCTCACTGGAGTCCCTCACTGGGGAATCTCTGATAGATATGCTAATTTTTGCAAGGCATATAATTGTGCACATGTTCTATCGCGTGGGTGTGCATTTCGGGGTGCATTTTGGCGCACCTGAGGACCCTTAAATAAATACCGAGGTAAAACCCTTTTTCCTTCTTAACCATGTTTGGCTTTTAATTTTAAGACTAGGATAAGGCAACAACATGACATCTATCTTCCCCTGAAGCCCACTGCTTCGCACTTGCCTCTGTTGAATTACACCTGGGTAAGCCTATTACAAGACTGAGTGGTTTGGAAATGTCCTTCAACTCTTCACAACCTGCTCTAAACCTTACTGCTATGAGTAACTGTGCACTACCTGCAATTTTCTTAACCCACCGTGCATCTCCTTTCCCGGTAAGCAGCACTCGCAGGCAGGTTGGTGATGTCTCTTTAGCCAGACCCAAACAATCATGCATTCCCTGTTACCTTTGTGACCAGTTATGGACCGGTGAATGGACCAGCTGTCCTATGCCACAGCCACCTAGTCTCCTCTAAAACTCTGGCAAGGGACTTTGTCCAAAGACACTGATCTGTTCCACTTATTTGCCCATGCACTGCAAGCTCTGATGGACCAGGCGCCCGAGGATAGACCAGCCTGCTGGCAGGGCTTGTGTCATGTGGGGAGAAGCCTACTCGAGCACAGGAGCGAACGCAGCAGTGAAGGAACGCCGGCAGCAGCAGCAGCAGCTGATATCAGCAACAAACACAGTAATGAGCTGCTGGCTGCTGCAAAGTGAGGCACAGGAATGCTGAGCACAAGAAGCACTGCAGGCCAGTGAAAAAATAGGGTGCAAAATCCGCAGGGCACTCACTGAGGCGTGGGTCTCTCTAAGTGCTGCCCTACAGGAGCAAGGCCAGTCATTCATAGGGGGACATTCACTGGGAATTGATCCGAATCATTGTGGCAGAAGCCAGCCTCTGACAAAGGATCACTACCATGTGATATGGAAATAACTATGCATACAAGTACGTATGTATGCATACATTTATACAAAACTACAACAGTATGTTGATAAACATGATGTGCATTTTAAGAATTTCTTTTAATATTCTAGTACTGAGTAGTATTAAATTGCTTCTTATTAATTGAATCAGTAGTTATTGATTAATAAGTAATGAGTATTAAGTATTTACCTATTTCTTTTCAATTACTTATTTTAAAAAATAATTTAAAAAATTCTCTGTCTGAAACTTCCATACTCTTTCATACCTAACTTTCACCCCTTACAGGCACTGTCAAGAATCCAAATATCATATGAATTTTACAGGTGACAATGCAGAAGGAAAATCTACAACCAGACAGATGCTTTTCAGGTATGACCCAAGAGATTAATATCTCCTGTTACATTTTTAAATCAATATGCTTCCAAAGGTCATGGATTTTGGAATTCAGGGCAGCCACAGGTACCACTGTGATGGATATGATAAAACACCCAGAAAAGAGACATTTGGGCAGGGACATTTCCCAGATCCTCACAAATTTTATAATAAAATCATATTTGTTGGGAAAAAGCAATGACTTGAAAGAAACCAATTTAACAGTGCAGTTCAAGTCACATGATTTTTTTTCTCATATAAGAGAAAATAAGAATTTTCCCGTAACTAGCATTTTGCAAACTACACTTCAGATTGCTATCCTAGAGTATAGCAATGCATATTGGCACAAGTAAATGCATAAAACTGACAAACTGTACAGAAACTTTTGAAGCAAGATTTAAAATAGAATATTTGAACAAGGAAATACCATTGTAAAGAATCCTCTCAGATGCAGAATCTCCTCTCTCTTGCAACATATTGTTGCAAGAGAGAAGAGCCTTTGCTGGTAAAATGCTTTATGTAAGAGTTTTCATTTCACTTCCTCTGGCTTTTATGAAAGACAGGAGATGATTTTGGAAGAATTTTGTTGTCAGTACCAACACTGTGAAGAAGCAGCAGGTAAAAAGCCTTGCTTTGAACATGATCAGTGCACAGCTTTGCTTTGAACGTGGTCAGTGCATATCACAGAACAGGCATAGCTGCTCTGGCTTTATAAGCAGAGAGCCAGCCTCATGCTGGCTTTTCTTCCTGCACACGGTACTGGGACATGTTGCTTCGGTATGCCCACATAAATGGCCAGTATAATACAGTGCCTATAAAACCTCAAAACAACCGAGAATAAAACCATAAAATCTGTCAGCAGAGGTATTCCCAGTAGATGGAACACTGCTCTCAGTTGTGGATCCGGGAACAATGACCCATACTTAGGAATGACAAATCCTAAAAGGCATGTGGAGAAGGCCTGCCTGAGGGATGAAAGGTGTGGGGGGTTGTTTTAAGAGACACTGTGAGAGAGTATTTGCTGTCAGATTCCAAGCAATTCTCCTCTAAAAGGCAAAAAGTTATTCTAGCATGTATACCTATACAAGCAATGGCAGATATTCCAGTTAACATCAGGGAAGGAAATGAACTATTATGCACGAGAACAAATGACCCTTAATGAGCTGTGAATAAATACCCATTTGTAATAAGAGTAGGATATCTGCACTATTGATGCAATCATGTTCTGAAAACGGATTCTTGTAAGAGCAGGGTCAAAAACCTCAAACAGTTTGAAAATGAGTCTCAGTAAGTTCATGCTTGCGATACATCTGGACCAATACGGCCACCCAGGGGCTGCTCACAAGTTCCATCAAACAGGGGCAATCTCAGTTTGGGTAGGACCATAAGAACATTTCAATGACATTTCCCTATCTGTAAATTACTTTGAAGCTGAAAATGAAATAATTTAAACTCATGAGAATGGACTTTGTGAAGCAGCAAATGAAAGAGCCAAGCTAAAGAAAACTCTCAGAAAATGGAGTCTTCTATTTGCATTTTAAAACACGTTTAACTACCCTAATATTTAAAGTTTTATTCTATTTATAGACATCTGCATCTAAATTCATATTAAAACTGCATCTTAAACAACCTCTAGAGATAATTTTCTATTCCTATCCAGCTTCATCCTTGCTCTTAAGTGACAGATTTCTATTCAGGTCCACAACCAGATGCAGCAGGAAGTACCAGAGCTTTCCCAGCAGACTCTCCCAAAGGCTATGTCTTTAATGAATGTTAATTGACTGACAAGATATTGAAACACTCAAAGCCTATCGAAGGATTCCCACAGGAATGGTTCTTCCCCTAGGCAAGACAAAGAGTAAATATACAGTGACTAGAATGTACAGACAATCTGAAAATGCAAACACTAGGTAGCTCACCTGCACTTGCCTTAACCTGGTGTGCAACAAGGGCAAAATGACACAAGAGAGATAGCACAGACCATTTTTCTGACACTAGGAACACTATGAAACCTTGACCTCAAAAGCAGTAATGCAAAAAGCTTCTCTTGATATACAGAGGTGAGATGTATATAGTAAAGAAGAGGCTGAATGGAAAGCACTTCAGGATGTTTATACAGGCCAAGTACAGAAAGTACTGCTACAACTCAAGAACTGTTATGCATGAGAACAAATGACTCTGACATAATTTGCATCTTAAAGATCTAATGCTACATAATGGGCTTTTCCTGGAGCCTGACATCATGGCCATTAAACCAAACAGGCTAGTTCATTATGACAGTAGTGCAGCAACCAAATGTGGTGATGTTAGAAGCCAACGAGTTACTATACATAGGAAATCTTGTTTCTTATGCATAATTCATGGGGGAGGAACAACAGGTCTGAAGACACTGAGCAAAATCTCAACTTACTGATACAAAGCTAGGAAAATCTGGAATAAAATTATTAATAGTTTGACTATGTAACACGTTATACAGTTTTGCCATTGCCATTGACAGGCCACAAGCTTTGTAACGAGTTTAAAAGGCACCAGACCTTAAGTTTCTCAGATGTGTTCTGGCTCAGTTTTCCTGATCTGCCTGTAAGTTTGCTTTACTTGGTTGTTCTGAATTAGTTTACCTGGTTACCACGTGTCCATGGCTAATTTGTTTTACTTCTTTTACCTTTGTATTGTACAGCCACAGCTTTATATAGCTAGCAGTAGTAGTAAGTTATTCTATGCAGAATGTGATATTTATGCCTCTAACATAATGATGAAGTATAGAGAAATATAGGCCTCATAAGATAGTAGAACAATAATACATTTATTAACAGTAATACATAAAAGACACAAGATACAGCAAATGTTGATGTAACACTTGAGCTGGAGACACATGAAGAAAGAGCAAAGGTGTAAAAGTGTGTTAGAGAGCAAACAGAACTGATCCCAAGTAGTTCCTAGAAGGAGGAAGATAAAATTATCAGTAGGAACATCATATCCCTCCTGGCAAAGGACAACCAGGTGCTGACAACTCATCGTAACACCCAGCATCATCACCATGATAAAACCACAGACAGCAGGATCCAGAGGAGCAGGGAATGGGTGAGCATAATGTCAGGAGACTGAAAAATTAATGATTTGGATGGCAGGGCAGAGTGCTCCCTCAGCAAGCTTCCAGATGACTCAAGGCTGGGAGAGGTGGCTGATATTCCAGAGGGTCCAGGTTGTCATCCAGGGGGATATTGACAGGCTAGAGAAAAAGGTTGACAGGAACTTCTCATGAAGTACAAGAAGAGGAAACGTAGGATCCATCCAAACATTCCTCAAGCCCTTCCCTATCATAAACTGGATTGAAGAGAAAACCACCTGTGTCTCAATGTACCTGATGCTGAAAACCAGGGATGTGCAGTCACTCTTGATACACTCAAGGTTTCCCCAGCAGTATTAGTGATACCCACAGGGAAAATTAGCTGGGTGGGAACAGTTTGGGTCTTTCTCCGACATCCCGAATTCAAGCCCCCAGCAAGCAGCAGACCTCCCCAGACAGCAAGGCAGGTTGCAGATGGAGGCTCCTCTTTCCCGCAGGGGGAAGTCTCCTACTATTACCGTGCGTTGCTTCCCTGTGGTGCTGTCACATGGATCAGGCCTGGCCAGTTCTGGTAGCTGGTGTGCAGCCCCTCACCTGCTGCCAGGGCACCAAACCCAGCCCGTAGGTGCAGATCTGCAGCTGGAGAAGGCACCACCCTCCTGCTGCCCAAAGTCACAGGCCTCCAGCCTTCACCATCATGGGAGACTCCATGTGCTGCCCTGATGAGGACAGGGTCTGGCTGTCCCTGTGTGCAGACGAGAGTCCAGGCTCTCATTTCTGCAGTGCCTGGGTCCTGTCTGGATGCAGCCTATCAGTGTTTCATCGTCCCTAGTGATGTGCCATGTGCAACCATCTTTCTGCAGCTCCTGAACTTGAGGACACCTCTTGAGCCAGCGCTCAACTCCTGCAGGTATGGACACCACCTCCCCTTGCTGCAGGCTCAACCAGCAGCTCCAGGCACTCCCTGCAGCTCCAGACCTGGAGAGTGGCAGCCTCCCCTGGAGCTGCACCTGAGCACAGTCCTCTGATGTTCCCAGGGCAGTTTCTAGCTCCAGCACATGCTGGAAAACGCAGTGCCCTGTGGCATCAAGTTGCTGTCACATATGACATCTCTTTCTGGGATTAGTGAAAACTATGCCCTTTCAAGGAAAATACATGTCTACTATGATTAAATTCTGGGTTAAAGGTATGAGTAGCAACAGTTTATCAAGCACAGTAACCTAAAAACTAATAGGCAAATTGGGGGAAAAAATAACACCTCCTTGCTAATATTACTTGAAATCATTATAACAGCCTTCTTTGGTCTCCTTTCCTATTAGCCTTTAAATTAAATCCTGAATGGTACTGATAATATTTAATTAGCTTCTTGCTTTTCAGTTATTGTTCCTCTCAGAAAGTGTATTTTTCAACTATTCAGTACCTTCTGTAAATATTCTGTCTATTTAAATATACCATGAGCAGTTAAAGCTGGTCTTTCAGCATACTTTCTCAGCTTAGTCAAACTTAAAACATTAATTTTCCATTTGGAACAAAAAAACCTTTTGCTGAGCCTAAATTCTGAAAATGTAGCTGGCTGATTGTGCCCCCCAACTCTTTTTCTCCAAAACTCCTCTGATGCCCTCATAGTCTCCAAACTAATATCTTTTCTTGTTTGGCTGTTTTTCTCTCAGTTGTTATCAATAGTGGAGAAACAGTTTTGAACCTGTTAAAACTCTTGATTTCATACCATGGCTGAAGGGAAAATAATTCTACCAGTTAATGATGCAAAAGAAGAATTTCAGTCACACCACTGATGTGAAAAGCAGTCTTCTCAAAGTCTTGAGTTTTTTTAAAAAAGGTCCCATCAACTGCTTTGCATCCAGAGTAACCACATCAGGATATAAAGAGGGACAGCATCCACCACACCTCAAGAATTCTCAAGGCAGGTGTAGCAGGCTCACATTAAAAAAAATAACCTCAAAGAGAAAGCCACAGTCAGCCTCTGAGGCTTTTTCCATATTTAAATTAAGTAAATAAACAAGAAATGTGGGGAATATTCCTAATTAGCTAAGCTGACTGCTTCATTTTTTGATTTGGGACACACTTGCAAGAGTAGCTGTAGAAGCAGGAAGGCTCTGTAAGGTGCCAGTCT
Organism: Oriolus oriolus; assembly: GCA_013400235.1. Taxonomy (NCBI): domain Eukaryota; kingdom Metazoa; phylum Chordata; class Aves; order Passeriformes; family Corvidae; genus Oriolus; species Oriolus oriolus. The sequence continues at coordinate 47,661 of VXBT01002914.1, forward strand.
AGAAAGCAGTAAACACTCCTACTAAGAGAAGAAATTATTATAAGAGGATTAAACTTTAGTTTCTTATTCCTACTGTGGTTATATAGCTATTGGTTTAAAGACAAATTATATAAATAAATATTTGAACTGTTAAGTAGGTGGGAGCAGAGATGCTTACATTCATTGAAATTCCTTGGAAGCAAAACTGAAATACCAAAGCATAAAAACCAGATTTCTTCAGTTCACCCTGCACAGCCCTGTTTTGACAGGCAAGTTTTCCTCACTTCCCTTGACCTGCTAAGGGTGTAGGATGTGGTGAAGGAAGGGTTTCCCCTCCAAATATTATGAGTTTGCTGTGAAGAAAAACAAAATGTATACCTATTTTTATCATGAGCAAAATGAAGGGGTCTTTTCAAGAGGAAAAACACTCTCCTGTTTATGCAATTCCCTATATATTCCATGCAGCTATCTCACAAGGTCAGCCAAACTCGACAGAAAAATAGGGTCATAGAATAGCACAGACTGGGAGGGACTTCGGCCTCTGAAGGTCATCTTACACAACCGCTGATCAACACAGGATCAGCAAAACCCTCCCCAAGGTTTTCTCCAACCTGCTCTTGAGAACTTCTAATAAAGGAGACTATGCTACCTCTCTGGGCACCCTGGTCCACTGTTTGACTACTGTGATGGTTAAGAAGTCTCTCCTTACGTGCTGTCAGAACATCTCATGTTTCAGTTTGTACTTGTTCACTCCTATCATCTCACCAGGCAACATCATGAAAAGCCCAGTTCCGCCTCTTCAATAATCTCCTTGTGGGCTCTGGAAATCCATCAGTCCCCCTGAACCCTCCTCTCCTCAGTGCTGAGTCTGTCCCCCATTCCTCAGCTGCTCCTCGCAGCGCTCAAGCTGCACAAGCCCTGAGGGACCTCACTTTCCACATCTTCCCTGAAAATCCGCAGGGGGATGAAAGGGAAGGGCACGAGTGTCCTGACACCAAACTGCTGTACTAATTCAGAGAGTGTGCGCTCCATAAGCCCACAGTCAGCAGGAAAGCTCCAGCTCCAGGTTAGTTACAGGCCTCTGCTCAGTGGAGATATCACAGCAGACACATGAGGCACTGGGATAGAGGGTAGGACCCAGAAACAATACAGACAGACTGGAATGGATTAGTTCTGCTGCTCATAAAACAACCTGCTTCCATCGGGTTTTGTTTTCTTCAGATACAAAATTAATTCAAACTCATTATATAAGATTTGTATTTGCCATCACCCTTTGAGCATGTTGCTTCTGTATAAACGTTATATTTAACCACTGTTCGCCTCTCCACATTAAAAATGTAGCACCGAGCAGAGATCGGCTTGAACACTTTTATTCTCCATTGTTCAACTCAAATTATCAATATGTGACTTTCTCAGAATCATGATTGTTTTCCAGCTTTTGAGAATAAAAGTAACTTCTGCAAACTGAAAAGACTTTACAAGAAAATTAAAATAGCTTCCATTGTTTCCAGTGAAAGGATACACAGTAGTTATTCCTGGTAAATTACAATCCTGTGTATGGACATTTTACTTTCTGGGACTCCCTGAGGTGAGCTATATTTTTTTAAGAATATCATATCAAATAGAGAACAACTTAATTAGCAGCAGGATTTATATTCTAAGAATAAACGGAATGTACCTGCGGCAACAAAGGAGACAAATTTAATCAAATTGTTCTCTGCTTCCAAACCTTGGTATCTGTCACACAAGAAAAACTGCAGTTCAGTGCAAGACCCATGAATAGGTCTAAAGGGGCATATTTTAGGGGAGTTTCCTAAGCAAACTAGGTTTATGCAATTCCACTTTCTAGCTGTCCCATCTACGCATCTTCTATTAGAAGACTTCATTCTGTTGGCCAGCTTCAGACAGGCTCAAAAGGCAGGGAATATCAAGAAGATGATCATGTTACTCAAATTCACAGGAATGTGAGTAGCCACACCAGATCACAGCAGCCCATTTGGGAAGGGAAAGTGCAGAATTCAGCTTCCACACACACTCCATTTATCAACAACTGACAAGATGCAGACATTTAAATCTTATTATCACCCTTTCAGATTTTTATAAGGACTTACTAATTATTTCAGTATTTTACACTTCTCAAGACATTTTACAAACATTGTATCCTGCATTCAAATTTTTGAGAGCCTTTTCTTAGCTGCTGCAAATCAGTAAATTCAACAGTGGCATTCTGACATGCACCAACAGAGGAAGCACTCCCACTAAAAAAAATACTGGCTTGCAGCTAAGGAGAAAAGAATTACCCTGATGCATTAAATAGTCTACCTGATATAATTCTTCTTTCCATACAGGGGTATAACTAAATGTTCTAGTAATTAAGTAATAAGTCATCTAGATTTCACCCCTCAAAGTCCTTGTATAGACAGAGTACTTATGGAGTAACAATGGACTCATTCCCTGCACGTGAAATCATTGGAAGGGAACTGGTTTAGTGTTAGACATTGTTAAGCACAAGGATTAAGAGTATTGCTGCATACCTCTGGTAAACATTGTGTAGTATTGACTAAATACATAGAAAGGGGGGACACATTTCGTCTTAACATCAAAAATTATGACCAAGGGATTACCACACAGGTTGCAGCAGCTCTCAGGCTGCCCAAACCTCTACCCAATCAAAACAGACAACAGCCTAAGCCAGAGGGCAGAGCCAGTAGACAACACTCCAAAATTTGGTACAATTAAAATAATAAGTGGTACATTGAAATAATAAGGTACAGACTCATACAAAAGAGGCTTCTGCACACTAAGGAGAGCTTGTTTTCATATATATAAGTGCATACTCCTTACCAGACTGCTGGCAGGAATCCCACAGGTGGCCAGGAGCAGAGCTAAAAAGAGCCTTGGTCACCCAACAGAGTGGTGGCAACTGAGGCAAACCAGAGAAGAGACAGATGGCAGAGAAAACAGTAACTGGAGGCTGTAGAACCACACTGCCTTTCGTGCTAGGGGGGCAGTTGGGGCACAGTGGACAAACAAAGCATTTAAGCCCCATAAACAGCAGCCAATTTTCTCTCTTTTTATTCTTGTACTTTCTCCTCACCTGCCACAAGTACCCCCACTCCACTTCCCCTCTCCAGCACCTCTGTGCAATTAGCTTATTCTTCATTTTCTCTTCTCTCTAAAGCCCTTTACTGCTTTCCACTCTCCTGTGCAGCTGAAGAAGTCAGCATCACCAGACTCTTTTAATGCAATTTTCTTTAATTTAATCTTATTATGCTTTTTCCCAGATCCTCTTCATTGTAGAAACTCCTTTTCTCTTCTGTCCCTTTCCTTCTCCATACAAACTACTTTCAGTTTATCTGGAGACAGTTTACCTCAACCTGAAGCCAGCCAAAGCTCTGGAAACTGTTGCTTGCCTCTGGAGGGGGGCGAAAAGAGATGCTTCCATCTGCACCACACAGCTCCTTTTCCAAACCAACTCCTTGGCAACTCTGGTTGCTGCATCCAGAGGCGTTATCTCACATTTAATAGCCCTGAATGGGTTTCTTTGCTTGGGATTTGTCCAACTGATCTTCAAACTCAAGATTTTACATACAAAAATCTTTCAGGAAGCAATTCTGCAACTAAACCAGGAGTTACAAATATTGTTCCCTTTGCTCTCTTTCAACCCACACCTATATAATTTATTTGGTGATGTTCAAATGTTGTCAGAAGAGACTGGCAACTATTCCCTCACCTGATAGTTTAGACCTTTGTCAAATCTGTCTTCATTTATCTTTTGTCATAGGTGAAAAATCCTGTCTGTGTATCCTATGTAGTCGTATGTGGAAACTATACAGTTTACATAGCAGCTAAACAGGGTATTACTTTTGGCATCTCCAAACTTGACCATATTTGAATAGATGTCTTGGATTCTTAAATTCACCTGAATTGAAGCATGCATGTAATAACTGAGAACTATATAAAAGTAAATTATGCAAAAAAAAAAAATCACATCTGCTCTGCTGCACTACTGAAAGCTTTTTTAAAATATATGTTGAATTCAAAGTAAGAAATACAGTAACCAAACCAGAAATCTAAGATATTTTATGAACATTCAGCATACAAATGTTTGGTAAAATACAGAAGGATTGATATGCAGGACAGACAAACCATGATTTTTTCTAAAGCACTACTCATTATACAGCATGTGAAGTAGCTGGAGAGAGAAACAGGCTCTAGGAAAGATCAAGTCCTTGTGCTGTAGCAAAACAAATGCTTGCTTCTGACAATGAGAGCCAAGCTCTGCAAACCCCCCTCCCATTCCTCACGGTGTTCATATAAACACAAGAAAATGAAAGTCTTAGGTGCTCATTCTGAATGTGAGTCTATACAGAGGCAACACCCCAACAAATGGTACAGGATGAGAAACAGGTATCAGTACTCTTATGTCTAGTAAGAGAGTTCTCTAGGGAGAACTGGGGTGGAAGCTTTCGGGGTGGGGAGCCCCAAACATAAAACCAACACCCAAACCTTTATAAAAATAACTCTAATCCTAATCTGCAAGAAAGGACAACCTTGTGAACAAACACACTTGTGTTTAGAAGTTCTTTAACATAACATAAAAACTTATTTAAATACAATGCCTACCGATGCAACCTGTTTCACTTGCAATTCCAATTCTTCTTTAAAAGCACAAATTTCACTCTTAAACCGATGGTAACCCAGACTCCCTGCGCTCAGCCTGAACTGCACAGAAGAACTGAATAAAGTTCTGGATTGCATGTCTTTGCTCTGTGTCAGAAGTCTTACTCCTATTTGTTCTTTCCCATGCACAGTTAGTGAACACAAACTCATTTGCCATGGTGATTGCTGATATTATGTTGCTGAATAAAGATTTTGCTCTACCAACTCTAGCCTTTAGAAAATAGTATTAATGGTAAATTGACCACCGAACTAAAGCTGGATAACACAAGGAACTGTGTTATCTGAACACAAGCACCTGTTTGCACAAATCAAAGTATCCCCAAACTGGATGATGACTGGAGCTATTTTCGAGAGTGTCTTTTATATCCATGCTGAGTATATTCTATTTTCAGCTGACATCTTAAAGTTGAAGGGAGCGGGGGGAAAAAAAACCTAACCTGAAACAGCCATTTCAGGTTAGCCACAGAAAACCTGTCAGTGTCCCAGTTCCATTCCCAAGAGCACTTAGGAAATAAAAAAACCTCTTCTGCAGGATAAAAAACTTAGGAGCTCATGCACCTGAGCTGGATGTGCGTAGTTAAGGGACCGAGAGATCCCTAAGAAGGAAACAACAATTTAACATCTGGAAGGATCAAACATTTTTCTACTGGTCCAGCTGCACAGTGCGAATCAAACTTGGGCTTCCCAAGTACAATATTGATAGATGGAAAAACAACTACTTCGCTCAGTCATCCATTACTGATTATAAATAAAGTGTTCTGAGTCTTATCCCTATGAAACAAAACGAAATTACCTCTAAAGCTACCCCGTGCGTCAGGAAAGATTTTCCCCTCACGGTAGCGCCACCTCCAAACCAGAGACGGTCGAGATGTTGCTTTTGCATTGGGAGGTAAGAGTGATGCAAGAGCGCACCCTCCCTGTCGCCGGAGCAAATTGAATTTAGCAAATCGCATTTTCCTGATTAACAACAGCAAAATCTTGTAATACTCTGTAAGGAGATAAATTCTTTTTAAAAATAAATCCTATACTCGAGTCAGTTTAACGTCTTATTGCTAGATGAGCAACATTCAGTTTCAGGACTCCACAAGAACTTTCACTTAAACATAATATAATAGTAGTAAAAAACCCCAAACCTCTGCAAAACGCACAGGAAAAAAAAGCTTTTTTTCCTCCAGATTCAATACTCGCCTAGAAAGACAAAAGGACAAGCTAATTGTGAAGTAACTACCGACAGCAATCTGCTCAAACAATGCTGGAAAATTAATTCATGTTCACCACAATCCTTTTCATAAAACATCTTTAGAAAGATCCTGCTGAGCCTCTTTCTACCTCCTGCATCAAAAGGGTCTCTGAAATTTAAATGCATAATGAACAGTGCATTTTGCCTGGGTAATTTAAATAGGATTCATGCTCAGAGTATTACAGTCCTCACAATCCGATGCCTCCCCACCTCTCCTCCCCCATGGTTCTCTCTCCACTCAGGAGTTCACCAGAGCCAGAAAGCACAGGTTTTTAGTTCCTGCAGAACATAACGGCTGTGGGGGAAAGGAGAAGGGAGCTGTGAGGTGGATGAACAGGTGGATCGTTTCGAGAAGTGTTTATAAACCTTTTCTATCTTTCAAGTTTGACTGCCATGACTGTTTAGACCCTCAGATACTCCAGGCAGCATCCTGAATCTTAGGGTCTGCTCAGGCATTTCCAAGCCGTCCAATTAACTAAAATCAAAATGTCAGATGTCCCCTACCCCTCCTCTCCCTTACTGTTGAGTTTGGACCTATCTGTGCCAGTAGGCCAATGAACAGGAATGGGAAGCGGGAGCCATCAGGGACCAGGCTAGGTAAAATTCTGTCATGAAATTCACATCCAATTTTATTCCCTAAAGTGGTCAGGGTTATTGGAGCAGTCTGAAATGCTGCATTCCTTTTTATTCCAGATACCACAAAAGCACCTAACAGGAAACCCAGAATAAAACCACATGTGTTTCTTCACCAAAACTGAGAAAGGAAGGCTGACTATCGCAGCCATACCACATTACCTAGAGAGATTGCATCCAGTCAGATCTTCTACTTGGCACCTAGAGATCTGAAGTGACAGCCAGCTAGCATGTTCAGCATCCCCAGGAGGTAAGTCACTCCTACATCAAAGCCAAAGATCAGAAGTTTGTCAATACAAGAACAGTGCAAATGGGTGCAAAAAGCTGGGTGACATATCTGTCATCCCTAGTACTTCACAGCATTTGGACATGCCATCTTAAAAGCTAGCCTGTGCTTTGATGAATCTCCAGCTGAAGCAGATTCTCAGGTGTCAGAAATGCTTTAAACCTGTGTCTGTAGCTGCTGTCATCACTGAATAAAGACAAAAAGAGGATTATGCTTCTTTTTTGTCTATTTCTTTTTTCCTCCCTGAAATGAGGAAAGCAACAGGTAATTTAACCAGTAAAACTCTTGACTTTTTGTAATAAATGGAAATCACTAACGCTAATGGAAACATTTCATCTGTTTGGTTCACTTTTCAGCTCTGTGAGACAAGCTGGTGAACTTAATCATACTGTTAATAAATATGCCCAGGTGTCTCTCCTCTTTATTATTTCTAACCCATCAGCTTTCACTGTCTGGAAATTCTCATTTTCCAGCCCTATGCTTTATATTTCATCCCCTATCTATTTACTCAGCACTACAAACCTCCAACACTGTGGAGTGTGGAGGCCATGTTTCCCATATTTGTCACATCAGGACACTCAGCCCATGTGTGGCAGTTCTTGTGCCACAATCATTAGCAAACACAAATAAAATAACGTTTCCAAAGTTAATCTTCAACTAACCGCACCACTTTGGTCCAAAAATTTGCACTCAGCGCCATCTATTGATGCTATTCTGGTTCAGAACACCCAGGCTCAGTCACCACCTAGCACTGAACCACACCACAGGCTTTACCAAACAATTTAAATATATAGATGTCAATAGCAGCTGTACTGGGTTAGGCATTAAAAACATTTGATAAATTAGTGTTAAAATTTGCCTCTGTTTCTAATTAGCCCTATTTCGTTGTCCGACAGAATTAAAAATGAAATCCTGGTATGAGTTTTCCAGACAAAACCTTGGCATGTGTGAGTATCTTAGGGATCCTGGAGCTGTGCTCCACACATCATACTGCTAGCAGTTATAGCAGTAGGGGGTGATTAAGTCCTTATTAATAGATCTGCAGCTAGGCATGCCACAATTCTCATTCTGCTGGAATGGTTATCTTACATTTCAAGTTGAGATCATTAAGGTCTTGGATTCTGCTTCCCTTTTCTTGGTGGAAATTTTCTTTTCTACAGATCCACTCTTGATAAACATTCTTCAGTCTCAGATTTCTACGATGCATCGTAAGGGACAACCCTGATCTAGATAGATACAGCCTTGAGTTATTTAGGTAAAATTTAGGCTAACAGCAGCTTCCAAATCCGACCTCTATAAAAGCCTTTTCATGATGCTTTCACTTCCATCAGTGCTGTTTTACAACTTTTCAGGAAGTATAAGTGTAAGTAATCTACCTACTCCTCTATTGCAGAATAAAGGAATACTCCTCTATTGCAGAATAAAGGAATACTCTGCTATTGCAGAATAAAGGAATAAAACAACCAAATTTTAATTATCAAAAGTTTCCATGATGAATCTATGCAACTCACAGGGAAAAAAAGGTGAAGGACTTGGCAATTTGGTGTATTTTGCTGATGTCCTACATTAGCCACTACTCCCACACACCTTCATTGTGTTACATTGCAAATTCAAGATGACTGAACTCAGAAAACATTGTTACCAATAATAATTATCTCAATATAGAGATGACACAAAAAATTATATTTCTTGATCAGTAATTTATGATGGGGGACTACTCATTTCCAGGGATTATCAACTTCAGAAATCACTAGGTTCTTACCTGTTTCAATCTGTTGGTCCTAGAATTCGCAGATGTATTCTACCAAGTGCAGGAGAAAACAAAAAAACAAACAATACATACTTACGACCACATTAAAAAACTTCATAAATCCAGCAGAGATAAAAAAAAAAAATTTAAGTTCTCTTTTTTGCGGTATCATAGAAAAATTTAAGAAGGAAAAGCCCTACAGAGGTGAAGTGGTCCAGCAGGACTGACTGTAACTAGAAAGGGTTACCTGGGGCCTTGTCCAGCCAGGCTTTTACAGTTTCAAAGGATGGAAATCTCACTACCAGACTAGAGCACTTGTATCCCAGTGCTTAAGCACTCATAACTCATAATGCTCACACCCACACAGCACATGCATCTCCCATAACCTCATATTCCTTGGCAATTCCTTTTTAAGAGGAATGGCAGGAAAACAGGCAGTCATTCTGTTCAACCACTGTATCAGGAACAGGTCAGAAACTGCTGCACAGACCTGCTCTGCTACCCCCTAATCTGAGGGGCAAACACCCGCTGGGCTGCCTTGGCTCTTGGTCCTTGTGAGGACAGAACAAATCCTGCACTCACAGCTGGGAACTGCAACACTGCCCTGCTCATCTGCAGAAGACTGCATGCACACGTATGAATGACTAATAGAATTATCTTATTTTCTAAGTCTCCTAAGAAATTTCCCCCAGGGAACAGAGATGATTTGTTGATCTCACTCACAATTATACAGTAACTGGTACTCAACTGACTCTTAACGACCTGGACATGCAAGCCTTAACAAGGGTGAGATTGCACCTGCTCAGTTTGGCTCCTAAAATCAGCCAGATGCATCCAGTGGCAATCCTGAAGGAGTGGATGTAGCGCATCAGAAGATTCGCCATTTATTCTCTGGCAAGAAGGGGCAAGACGCAAGGAATTTTCTTATAAAGATTTTCTCAACAAAACATGCAGAGAAGATCAGAGCCAAAGTTTTCGCTAATAGAAAGTGGGAATTTTAGCACAGGAGTTATGGACTTCCAGTTTAAACACTGCTTTCATCCTCTCACACGGAAAATCCTGTAATAGGAGCTCCTAAATCCTGTTTGGTTTAGGTTTGAAAATGAGTCAGTGAAGCATTGATTTGGAAGCCATGTTTTGGTAAAACCATAAATCTACCCACTGTTACTGAAGCAGGAAGCAGCCTGCTGCTTCCTAAGAATTTACATCAGAAGGACATGTCGCATTTCGGTGGATAAGGGGCAAAAAGCTGGTGTTGGATGAGATGCCCTTTGTCTTTCCTGACCTCACACACACATGGATATCATCCATACGCGCTGCACTTGGGCTATGCATAATTTCTTTTTATACTCTGGCAACAATCCATCAACAGAGAAGGATTATGAAACAAGCAAATGGTTGGAGAACCCTCAATTGATAGGAAACCAAAAGGCTACTGTGCCATAGGCACCTCTAAACTGAAACTTTTGCAGTAGCGTAACACTGAGAACTGTGACCAGAGCTTTAGACAGGCACTATCAGTTAAGGTTCTGAGGCATCCTCTGGTATTTTTCTTCACACATTTTCGTGATCTCCAAGATGTTTCTTTTCAGGCTTTTCTTCTGAGGCTACTTCCAAAATCCTCCTTCTGTGGCACATCTGCTTTCCACAACGCTTCAAGCCCCAAAGCAGTGTAAATGCATAAGAGCAGCCACCTAATCGATGGCTCTGTCATGTCTTTCAGTTGAAAAATTCTGGTCATAACTTTGATTTAGTCCAGGTATTAATAAATTTCTAACCAGACTACACTGGCAGCAGTCAGCAAGTAGGCAGCTTCTTGTCCTTGGGAGCACAGAAGCTGACACATTTACTTCCCAACACCTATACACCGAGTTAACTGTTAGCTCACAATTTAGGCGTTTTACCTACAAATGATGAAGAGCTCACATTGCTTGAAGGTGTGCTGTCTTCCAAGGCTACTCTGACTATTGCTGTGCCCATTCTCAAGAGGCTGTTCCCATGGAAAGAAACAGTGCTGAACCAGCACCATGGTACCAGCAGTCACATTTCTGTCTTCTTACCCTGCCCCAGGTGCACTGAGATGGAGTTACAGGGAAAGTCCAATGCAACACTGGCACTGACACCTCTTGTGAACAGGAACAGATCACAACCGAGTTCCTTCTATGATGGACTCTCTGGGTCCCATCCCTCCATTCAATTTGCAGTCTCTTCCCTCCACATCTTAAGCCTACGACTAGTTTTGCCTATGAACAGTGTACAAAATAGTCACTAGGGGCTATCTCAGATTTTTATCAGAGAACAACGGTTCAAGGGAGAATCCTACTGCATTAAATGTGAGCTGCTAACAAGGATAGCTAGCTGACCAGAACCTGTGGGAAGAATAAAGCATCACCTGGACAGAAAAAGGTGGAGTCTGGGAAAACAGAAGTTACAAAACCAATAGTGCTGCACTTACCTTTGTGTCTGCAGAGATTATATATCCCTCTGTCAGCCATGTCTCTGGCTAACTGACTTGACAGAAAAAATAATTGTTACTCTCCCAGCTACTACTGAGTGGTTATTATTTTTCCCTCCCACCACTTCTCTGCTTTTCTCCAGCAGATACTCATTAAGACTGACGAAGTACCACAGGCCTCTCTGATTGTCAATCCCTAGCCCTGCGTTGTTGTCTATTAAAAACACTTCAGTTCCCTTTCTCAGCATTCACACATTTATACTAGCTCCTTCCAAAGACCCATTTTTTAAAATTTTGAACTAGAGTCAGTTGCTGACATTTCAGAGTCCTCTCAGAGGGTTAATAGAACTCCATAAAAAAAGACAAGATACATCCAGTCTTTGAGGAGGCTGATATCTAGCTGAAGATTTTGAAAGGAATTTAGAAACTACAGGGAGGGAGTAGAAAAAAAAGAGTTAATGAAAAGCTAAGATATCCCAAGGAATTAGTCAGTCAATCTCCTCTTGAGAATACTCCAGTTCATTATCGAGTGATCAAATCATTATCAGCTTTTTCATTATCAAGTGATCCACAACTACAACATCCATGCTCATTAGTCCCTTTAGAAACACAACACCATCATTTGAGGGCAGCCATCCACCTTCCAAACTCATTCTGAAGGTGCTCAGCATGAACAATTTAAAGCAGATGCTCAAAGTGTACATCAAAGAATGGGACACGGTCAAGTGTCACTTCATCCATTAAGTTTCCCATAAAAAAAGTACAGAAGAGTGACTGGTCTCCAAAGTTTATTAAAAATCAAAGAATAGAAAACTTTACATAAAAATATGTCAATTTTAGCTTCCACATAGTTGTCCACACAAAAAATTTAAACATTTTTTTAAACCTGTAGCACATAACCACAGTGATAGCCAGGCCAATTCATTTGGTTCACCATGACTGAAGTGTTACATGATACCACTTTTCAAATGAGTTTTGCTTTAAAATGGATGCTAGTATAAGACACCAATTAAAGCCTCTGAAGGCTCTTTAATGTAGTTATGCTCAATATTGCTAGTGTGTGAAGACTAAGCAGTACAGGCTCATGTAACAGCCCTTAGATATTATTCATGAATCAGCTCACAATTTTTAGAACTTTTTTTATTGTGATGAGTCTGGAGCATTAAGACAAACTTTCTGCAAACAGATATGCACTACTCTACTTTGGAATGTTGCCCTCTCTCCCCTCAAGGACCTGTTTGTGTTTGACAGATTCAGTAATAACATGAACTACTTCTGCTTCAAAGGCATACAGCATATTAAAAAGCTTCATGCTTGACACCTCATTTCAATATTCAGATACCAGTTTTAAAACCTTCTATATCTGTACACAGTATAGATGTCCTGTTAACAGGATTCTTCAGCTTTCTCTGCTAGTGGACTTACATAACTTACCTGTAGTTTTCTGTATAGCTTAAGAACTCTCACTTAAAAAAAGGGAAGTCAGAGGGCATGAGATGTGACCTACTCCCAGGACAACTGTGGTGCTTTAAAAACTCAGGGTTAGGCAGGATGTACATTTTTCAAAAAGTTAAAGACAGTGTTTGTCATGGCAATACACACTTGCATAGTATACCTGTATGCATCTGTAAATTAAGTGCCAGCCACTCATACTGTGTACAACACTGGGCTGTGCTCTCCTGCAACACATTAAAAGATACTTCTTGTAATGCTTAGAGCAGCTGAAGTACTTTTTATATATTTGCTCTTAACAGAACTAATGCATACTACTATACAGATTCCTTAATGGAATCAACATATTTCCTTTCTCCACATTCCTTAAGCCGGGTACCTCTGTTTAATAGTGTTGTTTCAACCCAAACATTAACAGGTTACATTACTAAAATGCATCAAAGCATGTAGTTCACAGCTTTTTAATTTCTTATCAGGACTTGAACCAACCTTTTTCCCATTCCTCTCAAAAGGTTTACTTCTGGTACTACAAATGTTGGATCTGTTGTCTAGTTAAAGAAAATTAAAACTCACTGGTCAGAGCAAGACGACTGATAGAGGCCAGACAATGAGCTAAAAACACAGGGTCAAAATGCTTTGGAGCTTAGTAAATTCTTAAAACTGTAAGCCAAATCGCACTTTCATTGTGAATCAAGAAGCCTCAAATATTACCAAATGTCATGTTTATAACACTGCTCAGACAACCTGCCAAAACTATGATCCCAACTTAGATAATGCAACCTGGGAAAGGATCTGTAAATTAAAAAACCTCTTCCCCTTAAATATAACTTATGTGATAATATGAAATTAAATTAAAAATTCCAAGTTATTGCACAAATCATACTTCCAATATTTACAGAGAAAAAAACTGAGCTTTGGAAAAAAAAAACAAAAACAAACAGGACAGCAGCAAATTTACTTTTATGAATTCCCAACTTGATCTGCTGCAAAGAAGAAAAATAATAATTCCAAGGGGCTGAAGTTTCCTTCACTTCTAAAATAAAAGAAAAGGAACAGATATAGCCACAGCAAAAAAGCTACAGCATTTGTAAATGTCCTTGCAGTTCCATTGTCAGAGCTGCTTCGGCACTGAATGAACCATTGTGGGAAGGCAGAAAACAAACTTCCACATTTAATAAGGCTTCACAGATAAGCACAACTACTTCTTGAAGATGGACTGAACCACCACACAAAGAAACATGCAAAGAAGTCAGCTGCAGATATTTGGCAACACCAATAAAACGATGTGCTGGACGCTGGTCTCCATCCCTCAAGTTGAGTGGCACTCACTCAGTTTGTCTGAACAGGGAAGGTCATTTTGGCATCTGCCATTATCTGCTCAGACTGATAGGCAAACTGTCTCTGTGTTTTTTCCTTCTCCATATATTACGATTGTACTGGTGGTGTCCTCGGTTACCAACTGGTTGCCTCATGCCTCCACTGCTGACAGGGCTGTAGCTGTTGCCTTGGTTATGAGTTCCTTTCATGGAAAACTTCATTCCACTGTGCTGCTAAAAAAAAAAAAAGAAATACAATAAGATAAGCATTCATTTAGGCATAAAAACAACAAACAAAACATATATTACCAGTTGTACTTTCTCAACATATAAATCACTTCCACAAAACACTGCTTGAAGCAATTGGTTTTTTCATGCTTGTTTATTTGTAGCTGTGCAAGTCCCAAGGCACTAACAGCTTACTAAGTGTTTTCTGAAGAAAATGTCCCGCAAATGAAATTGTGTAGATTTCAAAGCATCCTTAAAACCCTCAGATCTCAGTATGAAACATACTCACTGTACAACTTCCTTATAAAACCAGAGAACTTCCACATTAAATACTAATTGTGACAGATATGTCTGTTTTGGAGTATCTTAGCACGAGCATGACCAAGTGAGATACTTAAGTCTTTGAGAAACATCATGGAGAAATATAAGGGCATGATCACATGAGCTGATGCGTGGGGAGCACAAGTCTGCTTCTCCCATAATCTCAAGTCAGTGACAGGCAAACTAAGTATGGCTTGTGAGGAGCTTGTAAATCCTACTGGGCTGATCATCAGGTTACACAGCTCCCAGACTGTACTTGAGATGCAGACCAAGGCAAAACAATTAAGTGATCAGAAGTACAGCATGACATTTTCTTTGGGGGATCTCCAATAATTGGAACAAAAACTGCCCAGAAGGTTTAGTAGCAGCCTGAGTAAACCTACCACACCATCAGGTACTACAGCCATCTCTATCAGTATAGATGTGTACAGTAACTCGGCATACAGTAAGTTGGCTTAATATGTACGTACTTAAAACAGATACAAGAGTTTCAGAAGATGAAACTGAAAGACTTCCCAAATACTGATAACATCAATGCAAGTAACCTTTCCTGATGTCTGACAGCAATAACTCAACAGACAACTGACTGCCTGTAGCAAAAGCTAATCCTAACCTCAAGTGGTTAAACAGGAACACAGAGCTAACATTTGAGACAGCTGCTTAGAACACAGTGGGTGCAGGTATTTCATATTCTGTATTTCCAAACAAGTGTGGAGTAGAAAGAAAAGAGAACACCAAGCCACGATTACAACTGTGTGCACAAAACAAAAACAATTATTGAAAGCGTAATTCCATAAGCAACACTTTACTGTAAAACTGTAACTAGAAGAGACACTGAGCATCCAGAAAGACATGAAGTGGTGAAGACTAGTGTTGAGGAACAACCACAGTTAACTGCAGGGTGGCAAAAAGCCTTTAAAACGATTTTGGATTTGTACAGTTTCCTACAGCAACCTAATCAACCTTCAAAATGCAACTTCTAAACTCTCAAGATAGACTCACTAAGTGTTATCCTCAGACTACCAAAGGCAAAATAATTCAAGGACAAACAGAAAGAGGAAATGCAAGCTGAGAATTCTTCATTCTTAAGAGATGCAACTTCCCAAACATAATTTATTGATGTACGTTTCATAAATAGCTTCTAGTAGATGTTTTAGCAAGTTAACATGAAACTAAAAAAAATAAATTTGAATGTTTTATATTTTTGGCAAATAGTCCTTCAAGCAAACACACCATCTTGTCACATTCTCCTGCAAAGTTTTCTAGTTGAGTAAGTATATCTCTGACTCAATTATACATAAACATTTACTTGAAATGACATCAAAACACTAAAAATGACTCTATAAAAACACTAAAAGTAGCCAGTCCTCACAGTTACCCTCAACTATATGCTGAAGAAAGACAGAGGAAAACTTTAGTATTGCTACTGAACAACCAGAACAAAAGTCTGATCAAGGAGCATACAAACTTCCAGGAAGCTTATCCAACCACTTCAGATGCAAATTTGAAAAATCTGGCAATTTCTTCCTCAATATGAGTGAGGATTCACCAAAAAAAATACTGGGGGCAGGATGGCAGCAGGTGACCCCAAGACCAGACAAGGAGCACAGCAAGTATGACAATTAAGTGCATCTACCCGTATCTTAAAAAGATGTCATACCCCTTGTTTGCTCAAAAGGTAAACAAACTTTCAAAGAATGATTACTAACCTAGCCAGAACGTGAACTCTAGTTTGTGATATAGTATTTTGCATTGTTTTTAGGCCATCAAGATAAAGACTGTCAATCTACTGGAGCAGGATCTGAATCCATCAGTCTTACGACTCATCAGCTGAGAGAGGTGCTTAAGGAAGTTGACTCAGGGACCACTTCAGTCACAGATGATACCTTTACATTTACTAGTTCTCAACTACATTTCGTTCACTAGTTTGTTCGGTTTTTGGAAACCATCAGCTTTTAGCATCTTGCATCCTGTGCTATGGCATTTCACAGCTTAAATGAGCATCGCATTTAATTTGAGCCTACTACGGGATGATCTATCAGTTCTTCGAGTAAATAATTTCTTGTCATTCTGCTCTCTAACTTCTCCATACACTGCTGATGACTACACAGACCCAGATCATATACCTCATCTTGTTGAGGTTAAAAAATCATTCTTTCTTTACACAGAAGCAATTCCATGTGTTTGATTACTATTAACATCTTTCCCTATTCCACTTCCATTTGCGTTTTGACTTTCCTCTGATGAGGAAAGAGGTGGCAAAATAATACCATAATACCCACTGTTGGTGCTCTGCAAAACCATCATGATGTCAGCTCAGGGCCTACCACTCTCTACAAAGTTTAAATTTATTCTCTCTCTCCTGATGCATCCTACTGAAGGGTCCTTCTGCACATCTTCTCAGGCAGCCCTTAAGGTGCTTCACACCACCAGGAAACTTCACCAGGGTTCATCCACTGCCTTTTAGACATCAGGCAGCACAAACCCCTGCAGGGCTTTCCTGGCAAACTCCATTTCTTACAAAAACTGAATTTCAGTTCCTCATCCTCCAATTAGTTAACTGTTTAAAAGGGGACACATATCATTCACTTAGCTTCTTTCAGGATCTTTGACAAAGGAAATTTACTTCATGTTTTTGTAAATCTCAAGAGGCTGTATCAAATAGCTTTCTCTTGTGCACAAACTTCTGGACATTCACATGCTCAGGAGTCACGCAATCACTGAGAGATGGCATGCCTGTAAGCAGATGATGGCTAGAGGGAGATCAGGTAATCCAAAAAGAAAGCCCTTCATCTGTGACATGACAGATAATCTTCAATTTAGAAGTTTCAACTTCTTTGGATCTACTTCTCTAGACAGAACAATCTCTCCCATCTTAGGGCTATTGATTCAACAGCTGAATGATGGAATTGGTTTGGTTTTTAGCTGTGTTGAATAGTCTGCCAGATCTGGAGGGAAAACTAAAGAATTCACACTTAAGACAAGCCTGCGAGTGGAAGTAAGGTGAAATTCTGCATTACATACCAGGTTAATTAAGTTTCCAGGAAAAAAACCAACAGAAAATAGAAAAAAATATAAACAAATAAATAGAAAACCCCAGAACTTAACAGGAAAAAAAGACAGGAGAAAAAAAAAAAAAAGAAAGAAGAATCCCCAGAAAAACCTCAAGAAAAGAAATTTGGTTGCAATAGAAATAACCAAGTAATTATTTGCTATATAAACCAAACTTCTATTCTTAAATACTGGCAAATTTACTATACAAAACTGCTGACATTAAAGACTGCCATTATTCAAAAAGAAAATTTATAGCCAAAAATCAATCCCCTATAATTTGAAAAAACACAAGTAACATAACAGAGCTGAACTCTAAACATAAACAGGCTTCTGAATCATTTTGGTATTTCGTTGGTTTGTTTTGGGTTTTTTTGTTGCCTGATAGCATTTCTAAAGTAAGGAGAAAAAAAGGCAGAGAAATGTTGGTAATAAAGTATCTGTACTCAACTTCAAAAGAGATTATACATACAGTGCTCCAAAACAATTGGTAAGTACTTACAGAGGTAAAGGAAAAGCTTAGAAAAGGCATAAGGCAGTTTTGAAAGATTGCATATTTACTGTTTTGTTGTTAAGAGTACAGGATTAAAGGCCATGACTGAATCTAGTCTGCAGTTGATCAGACTTGTAATCAAATTCATATACCTCAAAATCATTTCAGGTGAAATACCAGAGCAGTACTCAGAGCTACCTTAATGTACCATTAACATTTTAAGTATCCCTTAAGTAACCTAACATGCAGTCTCAAAATATTCCTCAGAGTTTGCAGTATTTCCAATTTCTCTATTTTAGGCTTGTAGCACTCACTTGCTCACTTTCTGAGCATAATGTCTGCAAATACACTAAAATATTTATCTTCTTGTTCTTTATGAAATAAATTCATTATTTTGCAGAGAAATAATGGACAATGATCTAACCAACATTTGCATAAGCAATAAGCTAAGTATTAGGCAACCTAGCCTCATTACTTTAGATTAGTTAACAGGATTCTACAAGACATTTGCACATGCTACCTGGGTGAACCTGGTAAGATTTCTATGTGGTTTAGATTTCTAAGCCGAAGTAGAGAAAAACCAAAACAAGTTCTTCCAAAAGTTGTTTAGTACTGGCAACCTAGGGAAATAAGGCCCAAAGCATGACAAAGAAAGACACTTCTCTTTTTGGGACCTAGACTCTACTTTCAGCTACAACTGATTAGAGCTTGAGTCCTGAACAGATTTTATAAAATGAGCCCAAACTCTTTTCTGCTGTCATTAAAAGGGGAAAACAGCATTTATGGAACCAACCACGAGAACAGCAAAGAAAAGAAAAATCAACATGGAGACTAGAAAGTGCTCAAAAGCAAGAAAAATTGTATACAATTCCAACACAAGAGAACTGGAAAAATTAAAGCTGCAAGGGAGCAGATCATATCAATCTTTCATATCTTATTTCACTTCGTTACAGGCTACTGGCAGAGCTACCACACAAAGGTCAAGGTTCTCCTCGCCTTTCACAACAGGTTAGGCAAGACTAGTATGAGCAGCTCCAAGACACACTATTTGAGAGACAGAGGGCCTAGTCCCCAAAATGAGTGACTGATAGTAGAGACTACTGTCAGCATCACAGCAAATACTGAACTACGTTATGGCAAAGAAAGTAGAATGACACATGAAATAAATACCCTTTTTGATCTTGTCACTACCCAAGTTTCAAAACTGAGGGGGCAAGAGTCAAAACAATGCTACCAGAAGACAGAACTCATACTGCAACTTTGCTGCTGTTGTGACATGAGCCATGAAATGTATCTGCATACTTGTCACAACAGGGAACAAGAGCTTTTTTAGCACAAAGCTGACAATTACAGACCTTAAAGAGAAATCTTACCTCACTGAGAATTCCCACTTTTTACTTGGAACAGAAAAACTACTACTACAGTAAGAAAACCTCTTTCCAAATGATGACGAGATACCAATACAGTACGTGTGAAAAAGTCTACAGAGGAAATGAATGTGTGATTATTCAAATCCATCTCAGCTTGCGAACAAAAATCTGATTACAAAGACACTGGAAGATAAACCAGTACTATGCAAACAAAAGGAAACTATGACTTTTACATTTCCATAAGTCTTTTATTTATGGTGGGTTTGTTCATGTCTCTAAGAAACTACTATTTAGACTTTACTTTGTCTTTCCTGCAACTCAAAAAGCACTCAGTGTGGCCAATGAGGCTCTAATACAGTCCTATAAACAGCTACACTGTATGTTCATATGGAGACCTCTGGAGACCACTCAACCCAACATTCTGTTGTAAGTAGAGTCAGATCAGGCTATCCAGGGTCTGGTCAGGCTAAGTCAGTTCCCACACAGGGAAGGATGACACCACATAAAGACTGTCCATATAAATATAGGACAACCTAAATGAAAAATCTCTAGTACTGTTTTCAGCTGAACAAGCTCTGAAACTCAGACGCAGTTTTTCCTTCTCTTCCTTCCTTAGGAAAAGAAATAAAATGTCATCTTCTCCTAAGTTTTGCATGTGTTAAAAACCAAACTATGTTCTGTGATACAGAAGATGGGAGTCTGACATTGAGAATCAAAACTGTTTCCAAAGTATACAACCATAGCCTCCTACCTATGAAAACACATGGGCACTGAAAAATTATTCCACCCTAAATGAGAACATTCTCAATAAAAAAAATAACTAAAACGTCACTTGGTTGAGTGAAGAAACTTTCAGTACCTAAAAAGCTTAAAAATGCCATTGAACAAATCAGGTCATTTCTAAATTGAAGCTGACATACTGAAAACCATGGAGTATCACAACATTCGAAGGGAATTCAGCATATTTGTACACTGGCCAGTTGATGACATCTGCCTTCTCAGAAATATTTGGTAAAGTTCTGCACTGACATAAATTAAAATGTGTCTTTACAAACTTATCTTTCATCCAAGTGAACTACACTTAACTGTTTGCACTCATCTAAAAGAAATACATTTTTGACTCAAGTCCCTGACCAATTTTGTTTGCAACGCTGCTAACCATTCAGCAATCATTTCAGAGATACGAGCAGTATCAGCAGTACTGGTGAGACAAGACAATGCCATTAAGAGTTGTTCTGGACAAAAGCCAACTCTGAAGCAAAGTATGTTAGCCACAAAAGTGCCCGTAACACAATATAAAAAAGCAGTTTATAAGTCTAAATGTTCTGCCTTATTTGGTCAAACTCAAAAGAATCTGAAAAAAAAAGAACCTACTCCTGCAAGTCCTTTTACAAGTTTTGACTGTGATATTCCAGCACTGACATTAAGGTTTCATTTCCTAGTTGCCTCCATAGCAACGAACACATTCCCAATCAGACACCACTCATCTTTAGTGGAGGTTTTCTCAGACAAACTAGAAGCCAGCCAGTGCAGCAAAGGGCCTGGTGCTTATTGGCTTTCGATACTTTGGAATCAAAACACAACCCTTTGGGGAAAAAAGAAAGCATCTTAAATGAAAGAGTTCTTCTGACCTAAGAAAAACAAAGTTTCTCCTGTCTTCATTTTGGTAACCTAGCAAACAGCAATCCAGCATGAATTAAACTTATCTCAAAGGAACTGGGAATGTAGTCCCCTCCTCTCTTTGGGAAGTTACCAAGCAAGCAGTTTCTGCCCCTTCTACGCATCCGGACATGCATGTCATTATCTGTTTTTCTGGTTATTTCTAGTGGGCAGCACTGCTTCATAAACTGTTCTGCTTGCCCAAGTGAAATTTC
This sequence comes from Oriolus oriolus, assembly GCA_013400235.1. Classification (NCBI taxonomy): domain Eukaryota; kingdom Metazoa; phylum Chordata; class Aves; order Passeriformes; family Corvidae; genus Oriolus; species Oriolus oriolus. The sequence continues at coordinate 68,792 of VXBT01002914.1, forward strand.
AAACTGCTGTCAGCAGAGTAGAAGAATGATTAACTTGGAAAAATGATGGATGATGATGATCCTGCAAAGCACACAAACCTGCACCAGGAGCTTAATCAGTCCTGAACTATCTGGAAACTCTCCAGTTAATTATGCAGTACACAAATAGAATTGGTAATCATACCAAACGTGTTTCAAAAATTAAAGTACCAGGAAGCTTTAACAGAAGCAAACTGGCCTAGAAGGCTGTAATTAGTTCAAAATGCAGTTAGTGCTCTTGGCACCTCCTGCTTTTGAGAGTTGTACTTGACACCTAGGTACAGCTTTCCAAGCTGAACTGAGGTGGAAAAAGTTGCCAGGGAGAAAGTTGAAGACACCATGCAGACAAATGAGTCCCTTTCAAAACCTTCTAAATATGAAAGACTTGCTTTTAAGAAAGTCTTGCACACGTTCAAATCTATCAGGGCAGGAGTCCTCTAAGATGGTAGAACGTGCCTATTAAGAGTTACAAGCCAGCTGGGTGTCCAGTTACATCAACTCAGAAGAAAAGCCATTGGCCTAATCTAGCACAGTCATGCTCCAGAAAGTCGGAAGTGGAAAGGAGATATTTACAGTGTTCTGGGTAAAATGATTTCATTTCCCACTTCTGACTCAATCATAAACTTTATCAAAAAAAGAACACTTCTACTTCACAAAATATAAGCTTTTGGTAAATTCGATGCAAAAAATCGCATTATCCCATTTCTAAACTATAGGTAGCAAGAAATTCTTTTGACTTAATGTGATTCTCAAAGGCACATCTTTGTTAAGCAAAGCCACAGAAAAATTCCCACTTTTAAATGTGTAAGTACTATGAAACTACTAACAGAACAGTTAACAATCACTTGAAAGGACAGCCAAGGAACAGAAAGCCAGAAAAAGTGCTACAAAGCAGTTGTCTTCCAAGATTTCAAATTCCAACAGAGATCCACACAACACACTGCCTCTTCACAACAGTGGCAAACACTCTGAATGCCAGCTTGTTTTGTACTAACAACTGCATGCCTCCTAACTAGCTCCAGGGTACTTCTTCAGAAAAGCAGAGCTGTTAAGGAAAGAATAATCTACACTAAGTTTGTATTCTAGACGAAATTTAACTTAAAATAGTTCTCCAGTTTTATTCTAAAAAAATTCCTAAAGTTTCAAACTGTACTGTATTCACTAGCCAATGAATACTCAATTGCAGACACTAAATAGAAATATATTATTCTATTAATGTCTCACTAATACACTTCCTATGCAGGTAAGCTGGTATTGCCTAGGTGGGACCAAGCAGTAGGGAAAGAAAGGAGGGGAAGAATCTGGGTAATCAGTTAAAAGATTAAAACCAAAGGCAAGTCAAGGGAAGTCATCATTTCCCCTCTACTCAGCACAGGTGAGGTCATACATGGAGTGCTGGGCCCAGCTCTGGGCTCCCCAGGAACAGAGATACGGACAAATGGGAGAGTGTCCAGTGAAGGTCCATGAAGATAAGCAAGTGCTGAATCAAATAAAAAAGGCAAAGTCATTAAGCTGAAAATCTCCTGGTCCTAGATTCCCAAGAACTTTGATAGAGGGACTCAGAGAAGAAGGAAAACCTTATGAGAACTTGACCAAAACTAAGTTGCAAAGAAATCAGCTCCCTGTTTTGTTATAGGCAACCTACAACCCACAATTGCATTAAGTCTCATGTGAGGCATGTTTACTAACAGCTGTAATTATCAAGACTGAAGGAATGTTTTCCGGCAGAAAGATGCACTGAGGTTGTACCAGAATGGATACATTAGCCAAAAAAATTTCAGGTCCCAGCACAATTATGCAAGCATTTAATTTTCTGGTAAAAATTCTTGTACACTTGTCCATAATTAATTTTCTGTTCTCTGCCTTTAAAATTTATTACAGAAAATTACAAGCGTAACCAAATCTGTTCTAATAATTCAAAATCAAGACAACTAAATAAGTCTAGAAAGGTCAGTACTATTCCTTAAATTCAAAAACTATCTTACAGCTCCACCACATATAAGGTGGTGGAAATTAAATAACCTAAAGATCTACAAATATCCCCCTAGTTGGGCACCAGGATTCTCAAATACAACTTGAAGAGTCAGACACCTGACACTCGTTCTTTAACTTACTCCTAGGTGTCTGTGTTGTGGAGGGGCTCTTCTACTCTAAACTCTTTCCCACCTTTCGTTCTCCCCGCACCTCTGACACAGCAGGTGAGTACTTTTACGACCACATGAAGCTCAGCACATGCTATATGAAGGTTAGCCTCAGAGGCTTTTAAGACTGACAGCACAGCACACATGACCTACACTTGCAATGTGATCGCTTGCTTGTGACAGAGTTGCTGGCTCATACCTGATTACTGGCGGCCACTATCAAGGTTCTCGGAGGCGCAGATTGGGGTTTACCACTTGGCAGGGGCAATGCGGGCGCTAAACTGGCCATAAGCTGAGTCGGTGCTTGAAGACTGAACTGGTAAACATTAGGAGCTGTGCAAGGTGCTGTATCTGATTCCTTTTGGCAGAGAAAAAGGGGAAAAGAAAAGCAACTTTACAGAAAGTACAGTATATTCAGACTATGCACGTGAAAATGCACCCAAATACCAACTCAAGTGAATATTATAAAACATAATGATTTTTTTCAATAGTAAAAAAAAAAATAAAATCAAAGCCAGCACTATGCTTACTTTATACATCTAGCAAAAGTTTAACTGAACCTCTGTTAAGAAGACAATGTCAACAGGTCTATGGCAATTACAGGTCAGTTCCAGTCAGCACACACCTAAAGCCAAAGTTATGTCTCAACCAAATTCAAATTAAAAATGAGAACTAAAGCTGGGAAAAAACAGAACAAGAACAGCAATACCGTAGGTGACAAAGGCCAGAATTTTAGGTGTCATGACAGATTCAGTCCTCTGAAGTGCTCTAGATTGTTCTACATGGCAAAGTTACTCACTGTAATTGGTACATTCTTCTCCCACTCTACCCAGCAACAGCAAAGTTAGGGCTCCACCTACCAAGAAACAAGTTGATGCCCTGCCAGTCAAGGCCAGTATATACACACCAGTCACACACACCATTGCTCATGGGGGACTCTGCTCCACTCGCTTCCTATCTGAAATATGTGAGGGATAATTCTTTAGGAAAAGCAAGATGGATGCAGAATAACAGAAAAGATACTGCAAATGGAACTGATATCACTGATTACTGTCCTTCCTCCTTCCAGCCGGATTACCAGCAATTTCAGATGCATCCTAAGCAGTCATGCTGGTGATGCTAAAGTACTGTGTGCCTGGAGCTTTTAACAACAAGGAGGCAAACACGGATTCAGGGGTTTACAGGAATTACTGAAGTCTGAAAACACCCAACTACCTCAGTTCTTAAATGACCAATTATTTTCTAAGTTGAGAAAGGCAGAAGAAAATCTACAACCTTTTAAAACAACTTCAAACATGAAAAAATTTTGTAAAACTTATTTTTCAGCCATAACATAATGGCAGAAGTAGCTTTCCCTACATTTTACTGCTGCTTTTTACCATGTTCTTAACTCCAAAGAATTCTGAACTTAAAAACAATGGAAAAACCTATTCTCTATCCCAAACCAATAGCATTTTTCCACTCCCAGCTGTCTGGTTCAAAATATAGCAAGAGATGGGGTTTGGCCAATTAGTAGTTTAGAAGTTACCACATTAAAAGGCATTATTGGCTCAGGTCATCACAGATCTTTACTGTTAAAGTAATTACTGAAGTATTCTATTGCTCTGTCTCTAAAGATTAATTGCCTGGAAGCAAAGACTCTTCACTTAAATCACACAAACTTTAAACAGATCTCCAGCACTACTACTTGCCCTCACATGGCCTTGTTTTCTAAATTAGGTTCTTCAGTTAGAGAATAGGCTGCTCAAGAACAGAAACAAGAAAATATTCCAAAGCTCTTCCTAGGGAAAAAGACTATATAACTGAGACAGACAACTGTGAATACTGAGTAGCCTAAGCAATGAGCCACTACAAAGCAAAACCTGCATCCCAGCTGAATTGAATACTCATAGTAGAAAGAGTCCCCAATAAAACCAATTTTTTAGAACAACCAGTCTTTTATCGGTCTCTATAAAGTTGTGCTTACTAAAAAATAAGTTCTAGAAAGAAAGGAGCTGTTCTCCTATTAGTTCAACTAGTGATAAAAGTTACAGTATGCCTTTGTGAAGCAGATAACTGCATCATGAATTCACTAGAGACACATCATACTCATAAAAATAATCTGTGCAGGAAGTTCTTATTTATGAGATTAGATGTTTATTCTTTAATAAATATGTTCATCATAGTGGGAAACTACATGCTGTAGCACTGATCAAAAATTAAGCTTTGCTGATGCCTGGATTAGATGGCATCTTTCTCCTTTGCCCAATCCTTTGTCCAGTATCAACACCATGCGAACAGGCTAAGGTCTCCATAAAGACTGGACACTTTTTGGTCATGAAATTATTAAAACGCTTACGAGAAGAGGGGGAAATTAACAGACAAGTTCTAAGCATGCTTACAAGTACCCATGAGCTAGCAGATGGAATGGAAAATGGGATCTTATTCGTCTAGCCAAACCAATGTGCAAATCTACCGCAATGCAGCCTTCACAAACCTGACCAAAGAACAATTTTAGTGTCTCCATTCAAAGGATCTCCCCTTTCTCTTCTGCTTAGATACAATTAGATCCTCAAAGGTTAACATACCTAACCCAGATGGGACACTCCTCATTAGTGAGATTTTTAAGCGGCTTTTGAGCAACAAAAAGTTGCTCAAAAGGGAAAGAGTAGCAGATGGCAGAGAAAAGAGTGTCGAATCATCTAACTGAGATTAGATTTCACCTCAGATGAAGCTTTTGTTGCTTCATTTTAATTTTGTAATAGGTATGTTCTTCTGCCTCAAGTGTTATTTACTGAAGCACATCTCATACAAGCAGGTTGTTTCTTTCTTCTAAGGCATTCCTGGATTGCTAACAGGATTACTGTACGGAGTTGACATCATGACTTCTCAAGAGCATCAAAATCCTTCAGTGAAGAGCAGCATTACCCTTCTGATACTGAAAGATTAACCTCCGATCAGAAAACTGAGCCCAGCATGAAGAAATCTGATTTTCCATAAGTACTGCCTACACTGAAGGACTAAATCTTTCTTGGTCTTCTGGACCAGATTCTTAAGTGCAACATGCAAACTTGAAGCACTACAGAAGTTTAGATGACCTACAAGTAAATAAATACATGGAGGTAACACTCTTGACACTTAAGGTACACATCTGGAAGACAAAAGCTCTCACCACTACTAGGGTGAGGGCTACGGAGGTCACATTAAAAAAGATAAATGTTCACTAAAGGGGTAAGATCCCTCAATTGCTTTTAGCAGATAATGTAGGCATAAAGCTACAAGACTGCACTAAGAGCCAAGATAAATTCCTAATCTCCTGAATGGTACTTCTTTGAATCCCTGTCAGAGTACCTCATGCTGGCAAGGAAAGTATCTCCTAAAGGTATGCTTTTGGAAACCAAGGAAGACTACCAGATGCAGGTTTATCCTCCTGGGACATTTCCATTTTAAAACATGCTCTTTAACCAGTTTCAACTTCCTGATTAAGAACTTAGTACCCAGAAGGAAGACTTCTACTCATAGCCCTCATTACTGAGAACTCTAATTTACTTTTATGCTGGAAAAAAGAGAGTATGGAAGACATCCAGAAACTCAAGTGTTACTGATGAACTTCTGCCCAGACAGAAACAGTGAAACACTGCAGTCATAAAACAGATGAAGAACTGAAGCAATCTTAAAATCCAGACTTCTCTTCCTGACGCAGGATGAGAACAAAAGAAAATCCTTTACTCTTCTGCAGAAGGGATCTCCCACTATAAAAAGACCCAGGACCTCATCACCAAGAGAATATTTACTTGCCCAAAACTCATTACTAACTAGGTCTGGCCGTAAGAGATTATTTCAAGTCCAGTAATGACTCAAGGCTTAAGATACCTGGTAAACTTCTCATTTAACAACAGCTACCATTTCAGAGCTTTCCATTTCCAACACAGTACACTTTCTTAAAAGCTGAAGTCACCTAAGATTAATTCATGACCCCAGTCTGGCTCAATGCTAAAGGAGTCTAACTATCCTAAAGTCAGTATTCAGAAATAAAAACTTAAACAATAGAATGCAAGTTTCCTGATAATGTGATGTATTTGGGTTTTCACCCTCCTGTCTCTAAGAATGAAATGCAGAAGTCTTGGCAAAAAGATCCTTATTGTTTCCACTCTCAAAATTTCTTCCACTAATTAAACAATTTTTTTTCTCTTTCCCATAATATTCAGGAGCTGGAAGCTGTGAGAGAACAATGACCATTTCAGTAAAAATTGTGTTCCATCTTTGAAAGCAAAGAACTGAAAATTGTTGTTTATAGTTAACACTTTACACTGTACATTTTCAAGTCTTCCTCTCCTTTCTTATAATTACAGTGATTTAACAGATGACTGCTGCCAGTCTGACTCCTTCTGCCTCTTTTCCCATTCTGGCCTTCTCCATTACACCTGCATTAGTGTCTGACATCATTATGAGCTAATCCACAGAGGTGAACCACAGAAACAGTAATCCCCTTCTTACTAGTTTTACTTTCTGAATCAGCTCACCACAGGATTAGGTGAACACCAGTGCAGAAAAGCTGCAGCAGCTAATGAAAGGAAATTTGGCTAGCAAATACATCCTGTTACTGAACTGGCTTAGTAAAGTGTAAAACCACACTCCTTTGAACATAAAGCAACACCAGAGAACTTCAGACATGTCATAGTTTGGGGCCACGCGCAGGAGAAGAACTTCAGTGCATGCTCCCACTTGAATGGTTTTAGCCCCAGAGTACTTAATTCTGCTGGATAAAACACTGAGCTTCCAAGGTGACTTTATGGTCAATCCCCGCCCTCATCCCATTTCTTCCACATTGTGTGCCATCTTCCTTCTTGGTAGGTGGAGCCATAACTTCAACTATGGTGTAAATAAAGTAGAATTGAGATGAACAGAATTTCTACTTCTGCAGAAGGTCACAAGATAATTTGCATCAATACAGTTGCTCCACTTCCACTGGCCAGCCTATAAACAATACAAGTCTTGAGTTAAGGTGAAATTGGTTGACTTTTCTGCCTTTCATTGCAAAAAGAAATTGGTCATTGTGATTACAGAAGGGGAAAAGTGAAAGAATATAGGACACACAAGCAAACAGAAAAATACACATCCTCTAAAAGCATTTGTGTTTGTTTTACAGAAAGACAACTGAAAACATTATCTAATTAGTATCTACCAGATTAAATACAAGTACAGTACCCCTTCAACCACACCTCATTATATCCTGAGAGGCCTGACTGCAAGCTTATTCCATGTTTCATCAATGCTCACTGTATTTCAGATAAGCCATCTTAAATAAAAAAGGTCCCAAGAGTGTGTCATTTAAAACTTCCTTTGCTGCCCCAATACTTTCATTTCACAGGCTTTCAACTGGTCTGTATTGTTAACAATATAAAAATATTTCCAATTTGATTTTCAAGTTATGCACTAAACTATAGGTCTCATTATGAAAGCTGAACATGCACCATGCTAGACTATAAATACTGAATTTAGGTTTTCTTCCATCCCAAAGTGACTTAGGTACCTCTGTGGCTCTTTTTCATGGGAGGGAATGTTAAGATATGGCAAGATTACAACTTAAGACTTTGGCACCAGAAACTACTCTCAAGTGGACTCTTCCAAAATTATATGCTTCTCTCCTTACTTCACTGACCTCACAGTAGTAAAATCCCACTTTACTTGCTGAATTACAAATTCCCTCTGTATCCTCTGCTGCTTAGAACAACTTCTTAAATAAAATTACTTTAGAATTTTGTATTCAAAATTGTGCCTCCTGCAGCTTTGCAGAAATTTACTCTTACTTCAAGTGGATATGGAGAAGAGACTGCTCAAGCAACTGATACAGAAGAACCAAAGAAGAGCATGAGACAGTATAAAACACTGCATCATCAGAGATACACGTTAAAAACCTCAAAAACAAACATGGGGCCATACAGTGAAAGAGGAAAATAGGCAAAAGCAGCACCGGAAAAATTTGTTTCCTTCTGGTTCACAGGAAGTGTTAGTAATCTGCACAGCAAGAATAAGAACAAAGAATGCTGTTTTAAAGGATTTGGGGGCTTAAACTCTTAAATGCTCCAAATCAAATGTCAATTAAATGCCTTTCGCCAGTAACACCAGGTTGTCCTGCACTCAGGGTCGCCACTGCTTTATTTGGAGCCAACCTGTCTGCAAGTCAGCACTCACATCTCTCTGAAGACTAAACATTTAAAGGCTTTTTAAGAACTTGCCTCTATTTGTCCAGGAAGGGGAGAAGCTTAAGACAAAAATTTGCATTATTCCACACAAAGATGATCAACTATTCATACATATTTGAACAGTTACTTTGGTTAGGACACGAGAATATTCAGGCATATAGAAAGAAGAGAGAAAAATGTGCGTAGCTCCTGTTCTCAGGCTGAGAATTTTATTAGGCAACCTCCTTTTGCCCCCACTCCTTACACACACAATTTCAACTACAACTGTACAAATTAATCATTCATTAAGATGGATTTAACAAGACTACAAGAAGAGCTGTTACACATTCTGAAGTGTCTGTCCCTCTACTGCAGACAAGCATGCCTTTTGCTTGCAAATTTGATCAGTTTAAAAAAGCACATTTATCCAGACAAGCTATGTCATATACTCTATTATCTCTCTGCGAATATGGAAGCACAATAGCTCCAGCTAATAAACTGAAATTTAGTCTGGCTAATAGGAAGGAAGGTGAGATTGTTGATAACTTCATTAAGCATGTTCAGTTCAAGTACTAAGCCTCAATTACTGCAAAGCAAGTAACTTCCAAAAATAGGTGTGGATCTTGTATGCATTCAGCAGAACGATGAGAATAATGAGTCTGAGTCTTATCAGTCATATTTATATATTAGTTTCAGAATGTAAGCATCCAATCAAGGTACTGAATACAAAATACTTCAATACAGTGAAAAGACACATTCACAAAACACTGAAGCTCAGCATATTCTCCAGCTGATGGGGCTGAACAGTGGGGAGATCAAGCACTGACATTCTGATGAAAGGTTTTTATAACCTGGCAAGGGTTACAGTTAAAATTTCAAAAACAGTCTGAAAGAAGATACTGTAACTGTTAAAAAGTTAAAAAGAGGCAAGGATTGTGTCATCTCTAAAGCTAGACTACAGGGGTACCTTGTTCAATTAAACTTCAACTACCTTGGCACGACTGCATGGTCTTGAGAACTCAGACGTCTTCATGAAATTCTCTCATCATAGAAGCCCACACAACATTATCACCAGAAACACTGATAAGGTGTATGAAATTTGTTAGAACCAAACTTGTAGCAGACAACTTGGGAGTTTCTGTGATGGACTGGATATGACATTATATATCCATAAGGTAACAGAAAAGAGCTTTAAAGAATTTCCTATCAGCCATTTTATCTGCTACTGATATGGAGGCATCACTGTCACATAAAATGTTAAGCTTTATTTGGCATCATATCATCAAAACTGAAGAGCATACTTAGCACCAGAAATCAAACCAGACCAAAATGAGACTGCAAAAACATACCTAGGATTATTTCTTACTTGGCAGAGACTGTTGATCAAGCAGTAGATATTCTCTAGCACTACTCTAGGACTTCCTGAACTAATGAAAAGCATTTTTCCACAATGCTTAAGCAACAAGAAATCCTGGTCACTAGTTATAGAGTGCAGGTCCAGAAAGGAAAAAAAAGCACTCAGAAAAAAAAACCCCAAGCAAGCAAGCAACCAACACAAATAGCATTTTCAAGTGGAATTTGGCCACTGCTTAGATTTTGAGACTGACATCTGCAACTAGCCAAAACAAGTAGAGAGCTGGGGGTGAACATAGCTCATTCCATCTGGTTTCAGATTCTCATAGCAATCACTTAACTCAGTGTGAAGGTGAGATTTTTTTAATGCCAGAGGCTTGTTCTCTGTTGTGGAACAGTTTGATTCTTGCTTCCATACAGTAAAAATTCACAGACTTTGCACTGTCCTTGATGGCAAAGACATTTATAAAGCATCTTCCATTATCCACTTCAACATTTGTTGGATCATGTGGGAATGCATCGTATTGTACAACTTACCTGTTTGCAGAAGTGAGGAATACACACTGCTTTTTTCAGGGCAGCATAGGGTATTTGAAATCAGCAGAAAGCTTCACTGAGAGAAGACTTACTACATAGGTCAGTTTGATAATTAACATAATTGAGAAAAATATTTGAACAGTCTAATAGGTTCTGATAACCAGATTCCTTGTATCCATAAGGTTTTTTAACATGTGTTCTTTAGTTTGCTCCTGATCACTAATATTTACATTCTTCACAGAGCTGAGGTAACAAGGCAGGAATTTCAATACTCAGTATCTCAAGAAGAACTATATTAGAAGTACTGGTGAGTGAGTCAGAGCTCTGTATTGACATGTGCAGTAAGACAACTCCAGAAACTGAACAGCTCTCCCACTAATAGTTACAGTGACACCCAAAGACAGGCTTCTCTTGCACAAGGTCTTTGATCCAAGATTTACCGGCCCTTTGAAAAGCTGTCCTTTGTGATTAAGATTTTGCAGTTGGCTAAGATACCTACTTAAAGACAGTGTGGCTAGAATTTCATTGGCCAGAGAGTGCTAGCCTAAGGCATTTTGTAAATAGCTTTGCTACCTTGGGAAATCCATAAAAGGATACCTTTTGTTCAAATCATGATTTGGTCTCAATTAGATCTAGTTCTTAATTTTTGGGCTATGTAGACAGTGGCCCAGAAGTGTGTTCTCTTGCAAGCTAATCCTAGATGTGCAAAGATGAAAGCAAACATCCTGCTGAGTTTCAGATGGTATGCTGAGAAAAAGCATATAAATCTAAAATACATAGGGAAAGAGAAGACTGTCCTTGAAGGAGGCAGCTCTCTTGTTCCTCAGTGGTACCGAGTTCTCATCTTCACAAGGTTGCCACCAGTATAGAGAACTCAGGGCAGTAACTGTAGGCTCTTATATCCATACACTTCCATTTTTCTGAGCATACAAAGACATTGAGAGGCTGGCTTCTGAATGTTAGCTCTGGTTTATGCCAATCTGGTCTCGAGAAAAACATGCTCCTTGTTTTTGTTCTGAGACCTGTTCTCCTGCTGCCAGAATAAATCTATAAATCATTGCTTTAGCTGACAGACCTGTAAGTCCAAGACACCAGAACCCTTATCTATTCAGCTGCTGAGTCATATTTACAGATTATTAATGCAAAACCTGTAATGCTGTCAGAACTCCAAGGAAGCAAATCATTAAAAACCATAGAGCATGCTGTATTGCAACCAACTATCAAGTTATAGGGTTTAATAAAAATTCTAGGATCCCTATGAGCAATACTGCACTGCTCTGATAATGCCTGCACACTCAATATATACTGCCAATATTGTTTCCAGGACATACTGACAAATATATGCAAGACCTCCAGCCTTATCACCAGTGAACAGTGATGTGATGACTTCAGAAAACAACTACTTCTGTGCTGGAGTGGATGGCTGGAGAGGGGCAGCGTGACAAGGTAATGTCACAAGTTTCCAAGCTTATTTCCTCTTCCTCAACACAAGTAAGCTGACTTCTATTATATTAGTAGGTAGAACTCAGAAAGGACCAGATGCAGTTGATCACTATTACCAGTGAAACTTTAGCAGTAAATGGAAATGCAAATATGCTATCTAGTTCCTCCAATTAAATAGATAGGCTCTTGCACCTCATGAACAGCAAAAGATATTCTGCAGTCATGAAAAATATACCTCCTGAAACAATGTCTTAATGTAGAATTTGTGTTTAAGGTTAATAGCGACACAGGGAATAATATCTTGCTATGAAAATAAAACCTTAATTATTGGGAAGAGGTCAGCAAGCTGTAACTCTATGGTGTCCTTGTCTCCTGCATTTTCTTTATAATCTGTACCTTGCTTTCAGCCTTCCAGTATCAGAAAAGTTCAGATGATTTAACTTTAAATAAAAACAAAATCCTTCCCGAAGAACAATCCTTCCACAAGATCAGAGGTAACACTACATGTAACTCTAAAGTGATGAGATGCACCATACTCATAATTACCTTCTTCTGAAGCTGACAGCAAAGCTCCCCACATCATGCCTATTAATACCGCACCAGAAGTTTTGGCACAAATACCAAGTTGTCACACATGCCAGACGTTCCTCTGCTGCAGCCTGGGCACAGCAATTATGCCAGATCATGGCATGGATCACCTGACTGTGGCAGAATAGTTTCTGTTGCTGAATCAGGTGCAGCTCAGGACGGCACAGCCGGAACTTGCTCCTCCTCACACGCCCAAGTAAGAGTAGGATGAACGCATCAGTCATTTGTCAGAAACCTGCCATTCCATTCCAAATTAAGATAACATGCTATCAGTCTGCTAAGGACATATGACCTGGCCTTTCTCACAAGGACATGGTTTTCCATTTTGTTAGAAAACGTAGCATTTCCTTTTACTTTGTGAATGCCCAAGTTGATTTCAGTTCTATCTTGTTGAGAGATTCCTTTTCACTTTTCATTAATTCCTCTGGCATCAGGCAATGAAGTTTCGCCTTCAACATCAGGCTAAACAGGACTAAGGGGAGTTCATAACGACTCACCACACAATATTGTGCACTCCCAATGTAGTAAGAAAGTACTTGCATTTTTTCAAAAAATTTATTATAGCAAAATCTTTCCCACTGATATACTTAAACCAGGAGCATGGCTAATAGTATCACTGACAAGTATCATGCCACTCTTTGTTCATTAGCCAGATGCTACAACTAAAACATTTGTCCTGTTTACTGGAGGTGGCATAAAAAGGCAATTCAACACCAAAAAACCAGTAATGTAAAGTAATTACAGAAAGTAACCAGAACATACAAGGGCAGTGCTCGTCCCTCAGAAATTACTAAATTTTTATTGAATACAATTTCCAATTTTTAATTCTGTATTTCACTAGTTTTTGAAAGCAGTCAAGAAATAGGTATTTGGACCTCTCTTGGCATCATCCAAGAGTCAACTATCATAGCTGACTGCATACTACATCTTGTTCCATCAATGCCTGTACCTATGACAAAATGCCTCAGAAGATTTACAGTGAGCCGCTCATGCCTTGTAATGCTGCGCTTTATAATCTGCACTGCCCAATTCTGCACTGATTTAACTTTATACCAAAACAAAACCACCTGGCAGAACTTTAAAGAGTCTGGGAACATACCTCAAGAGACTGCAGCCTCCTCTTCCAAGAAGTTATAATAAAGTCCAGCAATTACTTTCAAATAAGGAAGGTGACAACAAGACTTTATGAAAGTGCCCTGACACCATTAAAACATGAACTTACTGCTTGGCTGAAAATAACAACGAGTATTATTCACCTTCACAGCACAATATAATGTTAATGTTCAATTTCAGGTATAGGGAACAAGGATCAGAATTTGACACAGGAAGACTTTGCTTAATGGAAGGATATATGAAGACATTTCTAGTCTTCTACTTAATTAGCTACTGTTAAATTGGGTTGTTATATTTAATTACATCTAACTACTACCACAAAGGGTACAACAGATTTAGGATGGTAATAAGACCCATTTAATTTAATAAAAAAATATTTGATTTCAGTAATTTTTCTGAGCAGGGGACATTACTGATTTGCTGCAGCAGTTTAGGGGTAGTATCCCATTAACTGCTATTGTATCGATTGAAGCTTTGAAGATAAACTCTGCTACTGACTAGTTTAACCCATTAAAAGAAAAAGCTTACAATGTCACTGCCGGAGAGTGATGACACAGAAGAGGCAGATGAACCAGAGGATAACTGCTGTGTACTGGCCAATGACAACGCCAAGTGTTGATTGTAAGATGGTTCAGAGTCTCTGTTCTGCTGCTGTTCTCCATTGCAGAGAGCTATCTGGTCTCTTAATTTCAACCTATTATCTGTTAACAGAAAACATAAGTATCATTTAAGAGCACAGAATACAAACACATGGGCCTTGAAGTCTAAGAAGAGCTGCAGTTTAACAAGCTAATTGAAAAACAGGCTCAGAGAAAACTAATCTTGGGTTAGAAAGTTACAAGTTCCTTTTATTTTTTTCCTGTATATCTGAATGATTAATTTCAAGGCATGAGTATTTTGAATTACATCAAATTCAAGAAAAAATTTTAAGTTGGTTTCCTGCTATACCTACCAAGTTCAGGTGATAAATTAATTTTGCTCCCCCACTTCTTTTTAATCCAGGCCCTGTAGTCAATCACTTCTTGGGTCACTTTGATGATTCTACCTAATGTGCTAAAAAAATTTTTCAATTAAGTATTAAACAAAGACTGTTGGTTACATATTTGCAAGCATTTTAACAAGCTACCAAATTATGCTAAAAGTCAGTTTAAGATATCCCTAACCAAAGAATCTTTTTGAACCTTCTTTTTTTAGCACACCATTTAATCCACTGAAGCACCACTTATATTCATATTATTTTTCTTCTACCATACTAACATGCAAGCAGTGACACACAGGTAAGATTTTTACTCTGTATTTCTAAATGGAGTGCATATTAACTGTAAAGAATGTACATGCTGATAACAGTGTACTTGGTAAAAGCAATTTGTGGTTCTTGCATTTCTCCATACAGAAAGTTTTTCCACAGAGTCTGGATTATAAACAGGTATGAGATGCATGGAAGACACGAACATACCAGCACCACAACTGACTGTCTGGAGAGAGACCTTCGCTAATCCTTGCTTCCGGATTTACAAAACAACTTAAAAGATGTTAAGGCCCCCACAATTAAAAAGGAAGTACCATGGATCGTGAGGTAGTGCAACAAGAAACAGACTGGCTCCAAAACAAGTTAGAATTTTAATAAATTCATAACAGTAAGAAGCTCAGAGAAAAAGCTTACCTGGTCCTGCTGAACAGTGACCAGTTATCAACAAATTAGTGTTTTTCCAACACACTTTCCCAACATTCAGCTATTTGAATCATACTTCTTGAGCAGGAGTGAGCTGTCTTCTTGTTTGAGAGATAAATTTTCAAGCTTTCTTTTCATCAGAGACTAGTCACTGAAACGCTAACTATAAACTCCACACTCAAGATGGAGCAATGACTATTCATTTCACATGAAGAAATTACTATTGTACAAAAATGGGCTGTGCAAAGTTACCACTTTGGAACAGGTAATGCTAATTTTTTTAATCTTCAATGGTTATATTAAAGTTCATTTTGTATTTCACATCACAAAGGTACCTTCGTACCTGTACTGGAATTTTCTCATGGTTTAGGTGTACAATGGGAAGGCAGGACATACAAAACCCTAATACATTTAGACTACCTTTACTAGGTTTCATAGTAACACTTGAAGTAGCAATAATTCTCCTCATGTCCTAGGGAGTACTATTTCATGCAAGACCAAATACCACATGCTCCATGTTAGTCTTCCAACTTTAAAGACATGTTACTGTTAGTACTGAAAAAGTCAGTCCAGCATGTTAAGCAAACATCAAACCAAATAATATCATCTAAATTACAAGTATAATAGCTGCAGATGGGCCACCAGGACAGAATGTATGTCATCCACCACTCTATTTATGTAGTGTAGATAAAATTATGCATGCTGGAAAATAAAATCTTGAATTTTACACACAGAATTAAAGGCGTGGTTGTCACCGCTCAGAAATTAAAGATCTGGGTTATAATAGATGATTCTTTGGGAACATTCAATAGCTAAGCAGAGCACACTAAGAAAAGAACAAATAAACCAGAGGATCCATTTTGTTAATGTATGTATGCTCCCACGATGTAGCAACATTTTAAATACTCAATGCAGTTCTGGTTTCTCAGTCTCAAAAGTTAAGCTGAGCAAGAGGAGACAGAATGAAGGCGGGGATGACCAAAACTGCAGAGATTCAGCTGTGGCCCCTGCAGTTCCCAAGACAGGAACGCCAGTATGGGACTCAAACATGCACCAGGCTGGGTCTCTTCAGCAACAGGACAGGGAAAGAAATCCTGCAGTTAAAAAGTTTCATCTGAGAATGCCTTCAGAAAGAGTTGAGTTTTTACTCCAGGATAATGCATAAATTTCACAGCTACCACCAGCTGTGTTCTTAGAACCAGAAAGTGAACGCGGGCTGAGTAACCCAAGCTATTACATATAAAGAGTTTGTCAAACCTGATGCTTCCTGGAGAACGTTCCTGGAAGTAAATCAAGAGTCACGATTTCATATACCAGAAGCAAAACCAACAATACAGGTTGTATTTTTATCAGACTGGGTGACTGATATACTAAAAATGCCTGCTATCAAATAAGCTTAATGGGTGAAGCGACTGCTTCATCAACAATTGTGGCAGAGTTGCACGCACAGAACGGGGGAATACGTTCTCTCACCAGCTCCTTTCAAAGAGCACAGAGATCAAAGCCCTAAACTCTCTTTTTTGGTATAAAGGTAGAAAAAAGGAAATTCACTAAGTTATAAGGTCAGGAGTCCAAAGGCAGATCCATGCTACATTGCTTGTGCAGCAAAATTAAAAACATTTATGATGAGACATCAGAAACTAAAAGGTGATTAAGGTTACACTGACATATACTTAATATAGCAGCAAAGAAAGAGGAAGCAAGTGTGATCAAACCAGATACTGATCTCAAAGAACATAATTTCCTATGTATGGGACTCAAGCATATCTATGGGTTCAAAGAACAAATATTGAAAACAAGTATTTGAAAAATGTGCTTAACTCTGTTTTCAACACTGAAAATACTTAGGAACAAAAAACCTGTTAATCTACCCTGCCTTTATTATGAGAAAATTTCCTGCATTTGGGGCTTTTATTTTGACTGAGGCCAAAATTTCTAGCAATGTCTGAGAAAAACAGTTCTTCAAAGATGCTTGTTTGGAAGACATGAAAAAGTACAGTTAACCAGTTAGTAAAATTAGAGCTCTCCTGAGTAAGATGCCCTTTAAGTTTTTTCCCTTAATACTACCATATAGTAAGACCAGAAATAAGCTGTTTACAGGTCTAGCTTATTTTATTGTAAGAACTCAGAAGCTCCTTCTTTTACACATTGCAAGACCTTGGTTCACAGAGACACTTTCTAACTCTCATTACAGCACAACTGCTGGGCAAATCAATCTTAAGATCACTCTTAAAAGGATCAGAGTGATGAAATCACATCCAGCAAAATCAAATATGGAGAGCTCCAGCCAAGCTCCACATGAACAGGTAACAAGTGAAAGTATAAGAAGAAATGGCCTCAGGCTGCACCACAGAAGGTTTAGATCAGATATTAGGAAAAATTTCATCAGCTTGTCAAGCACTGGAACAGGGTGTCCAGGGAAGTGATGAAGTTACTGTCCCTGGACAGTGTACTTAAAAGCCATGTAAATATGGCACTGAGGGACATGGTTTAGCGGTGAACACAGCTGGGTTAACAGCTGAACCCGATGATCTTAGAGGTCTTCTCCAACCTAAATGATTCTATGAAAATATCATTCCTCACAGACTAAAGAAGTGAGCTCACTTAAGACAGCACACTCTTTTCCAGAGACAGGCTGGGGGGCAAAGACCATATGAAAGCAGTTCAAAGCACATACTGACACCAATCCTTAAGCAGGAGATATCCTGTCCATAACTGTATTTCACAGCTAGATTCATGTCTCTGTGGCCCTAAATATTAAGGCATCAATCATGATTTTCAATCACCTTGGCTGAAGACACAACACCAAACTTTACCTTGCATACAAGTTGTACAAGTTCAAAATGGATCAGTCTCTTTATTTTCCTAAAAGGAAACTTCTTTTCCCAAGATGACAGGAAGCTGTTTGCTCTAATAAAATCAACCAAACTGTCAATCAAGCTCTCCTGAGCTGTTCTTGGAAGGGGATAGGTGGGGTTGACTGGGGACAAAACAGTGTTAAGTTAATTTCTGTAGCTGTAAGAATTACCTTCAGGATTCAGCTGATTACTGTTTCCACTGAGAAGAAAGTTTTTCCACAACAGAAGATAGCTTTAAATTCCCACTACATCTCAGATGTTCTGTTTGGAAGCCTGAATGAAGATGGTGGTAAGAGTGATGTGAATCTATCCCTTATTATTCTGTAGGACTTGCTACTACAGAACATGAAGAAGAAAAAGGGCTATGCTGCTGAAGGACTAAAATCTGACCTTTTTTTTTCCCCCCACTGGGAGCATCAGAAGAAGCAGCTTAGTCTAGAAAGCCTTAAATTAATGGAGGCGTTTGGTCATTTGTGCTGGACTGACCCTGAAAAGAACCACAACAATCACCAAGAAAGATGTGGAATCTACTGAGAGTGTCATCTACAAAATAGAACTCTCTACACAGAAACCTTCCCTGGAAAGAGGAAATATGAATTCAAACCCATCAGATAGTTCAAGCACAAACCACCCCACGTGGTTTGCTAGCCCAAATTAGGACAAAACTGAATAAGCTCAGCCTGGGGAGTTCAGCCTCCCACCACTTCCTATCCTTTTAAGTATTTTTCATTTAGTCTCGATCCCTCTAGTAGAATGTCATGTAGCCAGTCCCTGGTCTTAAATGGAGCCCATTGTTCACAGTTACAGTTATGCTATAGTTTAACCTACCTACTAAAAGGTCTAGAAAAGGGAAAAAACGGATCAGGACAAAGGGCTCCCAGATGGCCAGGCTTTAGGTCAGGCCACCAGAAAGGTGTTTATACAGAACATGGACCACTCTGCCTTACAGCAGGAAGAGCGATCCACAAACGTACCTGGATTACCCAAGTACATCAAGTTTAACTGAGACCAAACATGGACTGTTGATTTCTGCAACAAACTTGTTACCAAACAGCTCATCATCCACTTACAAGTCCTTTGGCACTGACAAGACTGGTGCTAGGGGAACCATTTGTACACAGAACTTTGTTGAATGCTGTTCCTCTTGCAAGCCAGTGGCATGATGGGCTCTGGGATTCAGATGCCACTGGCACAGACAGCCCAGAACTCGCAGACAGGTCAGACATGACACCTTAACACCGCTGCTGGAACTGCTCCACAGGTTTGCAGTTGTGACAAAATTCAAACATTTCCCCAGGTACAGTAACAAGTACAAGTCCATGGAAAGTGCATGTGTTGATGACACCTGAGGGTCCCATTAAATACTTTGCAAATATACTTTTTGATGTCTGTAGTAAATAGATACCTCATAAGAGAATGACTGTATCCTTCAGAGAAAAACAGAGAAGTTAATGGGCACCAGGACCCAAGACAAGCAAACTGCAGGAATCCCTAAGTTACTCTATCTGCACTTAGGTAAGAACGAAGTTTCGTTCAGTACCAAGAACTGCCAATACACATTTAACAGTGACCTTTAATACCTTAAACCAGCGGTCTCAAATGTCAGTGTGCAACATTCTGTACCACTCCTTCTGTACCTCCATCACAGTGCAGTCTCAACCTTTGCAAATCAAACACCACTGAAAACCTAAAGGGTTTACAAGCACTATTCAAGTACTGTCAGTCTTAAACTCACAAGTGAAAGACAGCATCCACTTTGACATAAACTTACTAGAGGAAAACTATTTCACCTTCCAATGACATCAATGCAGGAAGTTTACATCATAACTAGAGTTTGCAATTGTATCGAGATGGTTTATGTGGCATGTTACAGCCATCCTTCCCTGTGAGTAGCTGGGTAGCTCAAAGCCATTGGGATTTTAGGGAAGTCTCAGGGAAGAGCCATCCTCTGATCTAGACCAAATTCACACTGAGGCTTAGAACAAAAGGTGCTAGAGCAGATACATGAATGGAAATATCACATGGCTGCCATGCCTTGTCTTTCTCCTCTCCCTTTCAAAAAACAGAAATTGCAAAGGTGAGAGCTCAGAAAGTACTGGTTGTGTTTCTATGAAAGACACTAAGAACTGCATTAAAAATGGCATGTCCAGAAGTATGCTACTTTTAATGGCAGTTCTGGCATTATGATCAAACTGAACTGATTCTATTATTTTTTTAATATAGTACTTTTAATACTTTTTTTAAATTGTTAAATACATATCAAGTCTTTTAAAACAGCTTATAGGGGCATGTATTAAAGAACCAGGGAAATTCTTAGCCTTGCTGTCTAGTTTTCTAATTGTCTAAACAAACAATTTGATCACACACATTTCTTTCTGCCACAATACAGACATGCATCATACTAAACATTAAACCAGCAAACCCTCCATTGAAATACTTTAAGCAGACTGTTTGAGGAAAGACCAGTTATCTTCTGGCTTCCTTCCACACTAACAGAATCTCACACTGGACTCATCCTGGGTTTTATCATACTCTCTTCATTTCAGCGCTGCACACTGAGGCATTGCACTCTCATATCCCTGCGCAGCTTAAATTTCTGTGCAGATTTCAATACAACCACAGTTAAACAATAAATAACAATAGCCCTTTTGTGAATCCAGACCCAAACATTCCTAATTGATTACACAGACAAATGGATATTGAAAAAGTGAGCTAATTACCTCTCAGAATCTCTGTTTGGATATGATCTTGCAAGTGGTGACACTGCATGGCTAAGAACAATGTAGGCATAATCAAAAACTTGTTTCACTTGCATGGCACCGTAAGAACTTCTGCCAACGTCGTTTCCTGGAATAATGTGACAGTCATCAGATCATTTTTTTTTTAAGATCAGTTACCAAAAAATTATTCATACTTAAGGCTCAGAAGCCTTAACAATACAGCTTAACTCTGTTTAAACTGGTTATCCCCTCCTAGCCATATCAGGAACACCTAAGTGTGCCTATCTCAACAAAAGAAGTTGACCTTAGGAATAACATTTAACACTTTGTATTCAATTTACCACTTTTAAAATACTCACATATAGCGCTTGAAAGAAACAGAGTACAGAGATCACCTTAAAGCTCTTAGAGCTGTCTTCAAGAGGGAACCTACCAAGCTTAAGGCATCTTGTCTCACTTACCAGTAGAGTTCCTGCAGGCCAAATTCAGTTTAAAGTTTCAATTGCGTAACCACATTACCTTCATTAGGTTAAAGAGACTCACATCAAACCCTATTTAACCTTATCAAAACAACAGATTAATAAACCAGCACATACAGATATTTATCTCCACAGGATAAGCCAGTTTCTCAAAAATCTATCATAGAGGATTCCAGAAGCTTTTACAGCATTGTTTTTTGATCAAGTCTGTGGCACTCTCAACTGCCCTTTTTTAGGCATGAGTGATATTTTAACTGTGCCATGTGAGGAACTGCATAAGTTAGGAACACGCTACACCCTCTGTATCAGTGACAATGTACAAGAATAGATCTCCCATCTGATACCTACAATGATCTTGCTATTACTATCAAAAAGCATTTGGGGGCTTTCTGTAGATGTATTTGGCACCAGACACCGAAATTCACTGTCAGCACTCAATATAAGAAGCAATAAAACTGCTTTTAAATTGCATAAAATACAGACTAGGTCTTGAGTGGGGAGAAAACTGCTTACAGTGAAAGGTTCCCTCCTTCAGAATGATGTGTGAAATGCTGTGAGAACACTAGAAAGGGATGAACCACCAAATATGAAAACCAGATCAGAGCCCATGAATCGAAGAAATCAACGACAAATCTGCTTTGAAAAACTGATGGGTAAAGGACAGAATCCATCCTCTGAAGGACTAAATCCAAAAAGGCTGAATTTGACTTTAGAGGAACCCTTCACTCCCCTAAGTGCTTTGTCCAGCAAGCCATTATAGACAAACATGCTGAGATCTGCCATCCAGGGGAAAAAAAACACAGCCTTGGCTTTACACATTTTAATCCTTTCAAAATTCTCCAACAATAATGCCACTCTAACAGAAAAGCACAATCAAGGAAAGGTAACTGAAAACATTAGAGCATTTTGGGAAACCAGAATTTTTCCAGTAATTCACATGGTCAAATAAAAACTGATCAAGAAATATTTCCTGTTTACTGACATAACTGAGTATCTTGCTCTGAATGCACCGCTGCAGTATCCAGCAGCCACCAGGCTCAAAGTTACAGAAGCCTCTCCAAATGGTTTATTTACCATTGGACTATTCTGAAGTAAAAGCAGAGATCAGTGTGGGCCTAGGACAGTGAATCTAGGAGGAAACACATGGTAATGCTCTTCACAGAGGACTTAGTCCAAAGGCAGCTGAAAAGTGACCAAGATATTTTAGTGGTCACGAAATCAGAATACCATGTTAATTCTACTAGAAAAGTAATGATTAATTCAATACAGGATTTTCAGAGGCAGGACACTTGTGTCCAGCCACATAATTATATTCTAAACATACATATGTAAGAGAATTAAATTGAGAAGCAAAACAGAAACGGAATACGTACAAGTGGCTAAACACACATAATTGCACCTACCACTAAATTCAAGTCCATCTACAGTTGGACTTGATGCTAGGGCTCTTTTCCAACCTAAATGGTTCTATAAATTCACATAACATGAATTAAGAATACACACTCAACACACACTCAAACGATCTGCATTAGTTTAGTCCAGCCTAATGCTAGGCAGGTACATTTGACATGTATCCTGCATAAAGTTACACCAAAATGAAGCCAGGGCCACCACAAAATATTGGTTATTTCGTTCATCAGTTGTTGCTACCTCTTCTGTTGTGCCAGCAAAAAATCATACGTCTTCCCTAAACCACTTACAGTAAACTTGGGCAGTTTAGTTTAAATCAATGAAGCTTTATTTTGAGTCTTGATTAAAGCAGATTTGAGAACAGAGGCAGAATAGCTCATGCCATACATGCTTAGGTTCCTGGATTGCCTCATTCTGCACTTGTAATTAGTTCATAAAAATGTCTGAATTAACAGGTCTTAATTATACAGTCTGCAGAGCTTCTGACTTGGGCTGCAGCTGGAGCTACTGTGAACTGCACTTGTCAAGTCTGTATAGAGATGACCCTACCCAATCCAGAATGCAACGTACTGAAGACGCCACAAGATCCAACATTTGCTGTCCTGAATAGATTTTCTTCTGAGAGATCACTCTCATTAGAGAACCATGTCTTACATAACTGAGCATCCTTCTTTTGTCACAACCTAGACTGATCAGTTAAAGCACGCAACCCAAATGCTGTCACTCTTTAAAAAAATCATACATACTTCAATCCTCAGATGTACATTAGCAGATAACAATGGTGTGTGATTTCATGTATAATTCAATCCTTATTCTTTCTTACAAAGCCTTCATCCCTAAAGGAGCATGTCCAAAATTTCCATCACTTGCTATCAGTATTACCACTCCATCAGGCAGCCTTCCTTTACCTGAAGCAGTTTTAAGAACACGGCCTGAAAAGGTAAAGGTAAGACCATGAGCTAGGACTGAAGCAGACCCATTCATGTTAAGCTATTAGCTAGTAAACAGCTTTTTGCAACATTCAGCATTAAAGAGGTTCTTTCAAATGCTAACTTCAATGTATCTGTGTATTTTTACAAACACATCTTAAGCACACACACAAACATATATACTTGCAGGTTCTAATGACAAATACCTGATACTGAAAAGCTGCAATGAATAATTTTGGGCAGCAGAAGAGATAATCTCAATAGATGTTGCCAATCTCAAATCTATTTACTTCCTGTACTTGGGACCTATCAAGATGCAGAAGCAAACAACATGAAGCATAATAAACTCTGCAAGTTAAAGAGTCTCTTTTCAAAGAAAATGCATTGAATTTAAGGTTTAGAACTTCCATTAGTGCCCGCAGCAATTCAGAATTAGGAATGAACTTCCTCATGAAGGGAGCAGCACAGGTGGAACTCCAAGCTTTAAACTTGGTGTTAAAAAGTAGCAATTTAGCTACTCTAGCCACTGCCAGTCTGAAACTGGATCAAAATAATTCCTATTCTGAGCATCAAAAATGACTGGAGAACCTTGATCGTCACCTGATTCACAAAGGTATAAAGTAACAAGCCTCCCTAACAGTCTGCTGAGTAAGTGCCAAGCTTGTTTTACAACCACAGATTAAAAGATTTGTCAACTGCAAACAATTATGTCTTTCAACACAGGATACTGTTACACCAACTTTAGACAAACCTCTTTTAAGATGACATCATCTACCCTGCTCCAACATATTCTTGTGAACAAACTTCTGAGTGCCTGGCTTTGCACTTCTCCTTCATAAATTCTTTTACTTTTTACATATTTTACAAAAAGGACAAGTGCTTTGAGAAACTGAAATCATGCAGCTACAAGATGTTTATGGCAACTCCCTCCTTTAGATAATGCTAAGGGAATAATTTTCATCTCACTACCCTGTCCTAGGACACTAACTCAAGATAAAAAAAATCTTAGACTATGTACAAAGATCAAGTATAAACAATTACTTCAAAATGCATCACCACTACATTAGTCTGATAACTCAAATCCAGACTTCAACAAACTTTCCCCTTGTAGACTTCTAACATCTTTGTTGGAATCTTGGTTGTTAAATCACAGAAATTATCATCTTCTGGCACACAATGATCGGTCTCTGAGAATCTCGGAGGAAACCCTACAGTACCTAACAGAATCTAAGCAAAACCCACTACAACCAAAACAACAACACAATAGTTTGGTGCCTGTTCCAAATCTGGGAACCAGCTGAAGGTAATGAGCAGGTAGAACTGAAGTATCACATCCTTTTGATGACACCTTTCATCTGTTAGCCAGACATCACTCAACACTTCCCGCTGAATAAAAAACAGTTGCTCCAACTTAAAGAAATGAATCCCACTAAACATATTTCTGTTCCCTACAAGGCTGCTTTAGAACTATTCTTTTAAGTTATACCCTTCAGTATCCCACTGCTGAACTAGTACATACACTCACAGGAGCAACTTTCACCCTACTTTGATAATCTTTGATAAATTAAAAGGAAGGGGGGTTTTTTATCCCTGTATTGTCTCATTTTTGGATTAAGAAGCCATTTTTACAAGTATTCTTCCAAGGATTAACCGGAACTTTAGAGACAGCTGTGATCAGGCTAAAAAAAACCTGCAAAACAAAATTAAAAACTTGCGCATACAGCGCAAACACAGGTTTGCAAGGGGTAAAACTCTGCAGCAGCTTATGCTAATTTAAGTCCAGACATCTGTGTCCACTCTTTATCAAAGTAACTTGTTCCCATCTCCTTCACAGTACTGCCACCACTCTTCAGAGTCAGACACTGAGTGGATCTGAATACAACCTAATCAGAGATGATGACTTGTCAACTGGGCAAGGACCTGAACCCTCAGAAAAGATTCTTGTACAGGGACAGAAGGAATAGCAGAACTAAACTAATTAACAGAATTCTAGACGTTACTAACACACACTTGACAGGTAATTTTAGATACTGCAGGAATATGTGATTAAGTCTGGATCTAAGGAGGCTGTACTCATCAGATGTGATTCAAAGAGCCATCCTGTGTCTTCTACGTAATTTTCCTCCTACCTTCATCAGGCAAGTTCTGAAGGTCTGTGGCAGCTGCTAGAAAATATCCCTATGAGACACAGTGGTCAGATAACTTCAAAATATTGTCAGCTCTCATTTCCATTGCCAGAACACTATCTCCTGTAAGAATTACATTATCTCAGCCCATACAAACTCTTCTAGAATTTAACTCTTATCCACTCTTTGATAGCATACAGCTATTCTAAACTATAGTTCTTTTTTTCTGCAAGATTAATGCTAGGAGGAACAGTTCAGAGCCCTTATTGGACTTGAAAAGTTTTTTTCTTCTCCAGAGTACTATTAATAGTGATTAAAACATTGCATAGCACATGTTATTTGCTCTCCTTCAGTCCTCAGCAGATAGAAAGGAACAGAAAGGAGGGCAGTAAAGATTTTTGACTCTAAACAATTGCAGCTCATGCTGGTATTCAAATGGGTCTTCAGGCAAGTAAGTACACAGCTCCTAAAGGAAATCTCAATGACAGTGACAGTTCTGCACAATCACACCTATACCTGGCCAAGTACAAGAGTCATGATGGACACAAACTCAATTACAAACATATCAGAGACATGGTTAGACAAATGAGTATCACAGCCTGCAACCTGTTCTAGGGAACTATGAACATTCAGCATATTGAGTATTTAGAAAAGTGCCAGACTTCAGCTCCTGATCAATGGTATTTGCTTTAAAAGTGCTGTACATAAGCAGTCAACACACAAGATGTGACAGTATGGACTTTGACTGCCAATTACATTCCAGAAATGCTAGTGCTGAAGTCCAAATTAACTGAAAATTGACTTTGTTAAAAACCTGGTTTGGAATTTCAACTACTTGTGACAGTCTAAATAGAATACAAACAGAGTACTGTAAAGCTGGAAATTTTCCTGAGGCACTTAGCCAAAATTAAGCTTGATTATTTTGAGGGTTACTGAATCAAAACCAAATCTAAAAAAAAAAAATAATAATTTTGTGTTAAGTACTTTCAAAAGAACATGCAACTCTAAAGCTCTAACTGGCATTCTCTAAAGATCCCTGTGCAGGACAGAAGCCAGTTATTCAAAGCGCTCTCCACACCACCACAATGCAGCTGGATTTCACAGATATCCCCTCCCTGTTCCTGTGCACTCTCTGTGGCACTGCCCTACAGGACAGGTTCTGCATCTGAGGCATTTCTTGCCCATATGGTGTGATTTATCTGAAATATGGCACCACAGCCTGTGGCAGGAAAAGCTACACCTTCCAATCTCATTCTCACAGCAAACGATGGAGAACCGTTCTGCTAACAACCCCCCTTCCAGGATTTCCTGAAATTCTTTCTTTCACTACCTCTCACAGCTATCAGAGAATCTTATTATGTACTCAACACAGCTCTGGATCTCCAAAGCATTATGCAACTGCACTGTTTACACGTAATCCAATTTACTCAGGCTAAGAATCTTGGGAGACTTCAGGTCCACATCCCTTAGCCCTCCTACCGGACTGTACACCAGCAACAGCCTCTTCCCAGTGCAGCTTCTTAACTCATTTGACAGACTAACGCAAGCTGAGAGCACAAGCTGAGCCAGAGCTCTGGAATATTGCAAGAAGTGTCCAGTCTTACCAGGCAGGAGAGGATCTTCAATACACAGCATGGATGGTCTGTATCCATTAGTCATGACTTTCATGATTTCTTCTTTGGCAATATAGGCACCTCCATTTTTTATTCTAATACCAGTTTTCAAGTAGTTAAAATTCCTTCCATAGAGTTCAAAAAATTCTATTAGAAGCATTCCAAGGTTTTCATCAGCTCTTCTGGCATCAATTCTTGGATGCAGCTGTAACACAAACCAGCTTTTGCTTACTAAAAATTAGTAGTTTTCAGACCATAACACAGGGCAACAAAAAGCTCTCATTTAAACAGCTGAGTCTCATCTGAGTCATTCACTCTTCATGTACTTAAACCACTCTCACATAACCGAGAGGGGGCAGCACTTCAGCAGTATTTGGAAGCCAAAGAATTCCTTCATCATTCCTCATGTGGCTTTTCGAGGCCTAAGGAATTCTTTTCCCTAATTCAAAAGCAATAAAGAAGCACTGCATACTAAGTTATAACCTAGTCAGTAACAAAGTAGTGCCCAATTTTTCACAGAAAATCCATCCTTCAATGTTTTCAGAAAGTGGGGGGCAATCTAGCTGCCCCAACTGAAATACAGTTTGTGCTTGTATCTCCACCTATTATATTTGGTATATAAAATCTATAGTAATATTTCAGTCAACACCACCAGCAGCAGAATATGTAAGTTTTCCATTACCATAGCTGCTGAGAGATGCCAACCCCATACTTCATGATACCTGTACCAGGCTCACTGTCTCAAAAATGTATTAGGAGAAGTTGTAACTTATTTGTAACATTGTAACTTGGCTATTTCATCAGCGAAGTACAGCATCTGCCAGTCTTAAGCATGTCAAGACCTAACCAACATAAAAAACCAACTTGACTGTTGGATTTCATCATTTCAATAAACACTGAAACCAAGTATTCTGCACATTCAGTACCAGTAGTCCAGGAAGCAAGAGACAAACTGCATCCTGCAGATTTATGAAACACCATTAAGGTGATTCAGGTACAGGCCCTGGTGGAGAGTGCAACACACAGCCTCTATGCCTTTCACAAGGCTCCTGCTGCTGTTTCAGTTCAAATAGAAAGATCCTGGACGTTTGAGAGGTAGTCCACAGGATCTTTCGAGAGTCAAACACTCTGAGCCGTAACAGTAACGCAGCTCATTGCAAGGGGCATCTGAAGAAACAGTACAATAAAAGGGCATAGGTACAAAATTCAAAATATTTTAAAGAACAGAAACAAATAGGGAACAGACTTACCTGCAGGAAACTAATTGCCATTAAAATTAGGCTGTAAGAGCTAATTCCGCCAGTAAAAACTTCATTCAAATCCCTCTGAAGGAGGAACTGTTTTAATACTAAAATCAAGTAAGGTAGCAAAGAATATTTCTGCAAAGCAAAATAAGTATAATCAATGACAATGTCAACATTCCAAAGCCAATAAAGAACTACACAATCTCAACAAAGATTCATCTAATACAAAAACATTTTCAGTGGTGTGCTATACAGTGTTTCCACAGGAAGAACTAAAACATGGGGCTTTTTATTCTAGAAATGTATGAATAGACTTCAACCCTTATTTGATCGAAGACCTTACATATCAAATTTATTTCCCACCTAAACAGTAAGGTTGTCATATCCTTCTTTGAATGCCAGTGTCACTTACTATACTCAAAGCTTTCACTCTAAATAGTACTTTTACTACAGAGCATAAAAGGAAACTTTTAAGTGTGTAGCTACACAAGAATTGATTTTTGACAGTTTAGCAAGGTAGTATTCATAATACAGCATCACCTAAATTCAAGGTAAGCAAAACTTGTAAAGAGACTAGCTTTACAAGCAAATTTCAGTACCTATCTGCAGATCTAGATATGACTGTAGAAGTCCTTTCAGTGTACAGGTTTATTCACTCAAACACCTAGCCCTCAAGGGGAACACTGAATGGACACCAATAGATAATAAATTAAAACATCCACGTTTCATTAGTATTAATGAAAATAGTCTTCAGCAATAAATTTTCAAGCCATACCAAAAAAGGTTAGCTAAGCATCTAGCACACCCTTGGTAAGTAGCATAACATTCACTACACGGCTGATACCTTCATGTATTCCTTGATAAATCGAGCTGCCTTCACACCAGTCTCTACATTAAAACTGATGTCAACTTTCACTTCTGTCTCCTGGTCAGTCAGTTTTATTATTGGTACCTGAAAAGATTAAGATGAGATTATGAATCCCCAGAAATACAACACTGGTGCTATTCCCTAGCTTACACAAGACACATGGATACTAGCAGTCCAATGAATGCAACTATCAAGTCTGTCTGAGAGGAGGTGACAACCCTAACCTGACTGACAAGTGAATGCTTTCTAGGGAGGTGATTAATGTACAACCACATTAACTTCCCATCACTCTGGTTCTCTCCTATAGCCATTAGCTATCTGCCTTCACAGCTGCAATAGCAGTGTTTCATACGACACCTTAATTTACCTAATTTAATGACTCGTTCCAGTTAACAGGAGATCTTCTAATCTTATAACCTGCGGGAACTGCATTCCTCTGACCCAGCACTGCACCATTCACTTGCTAAACTGACAGAAAACCAGCCTAGCAGAAAGCAATGCCTGCTGGTTTATCAAGATGAACTGGTTCAATGCAGAATCAAATGAAAGCCAGAAGAGATAAAGCAAAGCAGCCATAGCAATATGGCAGGAATAAATTATTATAAAATGACTGAATATGTAGCTCAGCTTCACACCACCACCTGGAAGGCAGTGCCCTAAAAAATCATCTTATAATCATAACCTAAACTTCAGCTGATAACATTTATTTTTATATTGAACTCCTCATATTTTTAATCTGAAGTGGAAAACAAAAAACTGCGGAGGTATAGCATCATTTTATACCAACATCAGAAAAAATACAAAAAGGGTAGTAGAATTGTAAGCCTAGCCTAGTGCCATTTTCCATCATTAAATGGTAATATAGATTCTGAAAATCCCACTAGCTCTCAGGTAAACCAAAGGCTACCAAAGCTACTATTATGTACTGCTACTCTAATGAAAGCCACAGGAATATTACAAACCTACAAGAGGAAGCTGTTTTAGGGACCACAAAACAGAAGCTTGCTAACAGAAGTTTGGAATACTCACCTTAGTCCCCTGAAGAAAACATAACTTGCTCAGTAACATAAAATTTGCATGCATTAAGTTTTTAACATATTCAACATGATTCAGGCTTACAAGACAGATGCAACAGATAATACACATCAGTGCCACAAATGAAATAAAGCTCTCAAGCAGTGCATTTTGGAAGGGAAAACCCAATGTTAAGGTTGGAACACTTCACTATGCCATCAGAAACAAGACAACCCTAAAACCCTGTTGAAAGCTAGACAGCTCTAGTTACTGGCCTCTGGCTACACCAATTCCCCTCAAAGGTCAGTGGAAAAACATAATGCAAATAGTTAACTTATTTTACTGGATATTTTGCAAGTACTAACTTTCAGATCTTTATTGACAACAGAAGTATGAAGTATGGCCTTCAGCAAACACAGTACACAGAATTACCAATGTCAGTGTAAAAGACCCCATGCTATTGCTAAGCACATACAGATTGTACTGAAATCTCGCAGAGAGCTTAAAACAATGTAATTTGCTTCATGAATTAAGAACACTATTTATCACCAACATCTTAAGGGGTCTGAAAGTTTTTCAGTTCAGTATTCCAAAGCTATTACTTACCGTAGCTTTGTCAAGTACTTTAATGGAATATGGCTCAGCCACATTGTGTTTTCTCAGTGCTTGCTCCAACAGCTGCAAAGGGGGTCGTTCCCATTTCCCAAAAACAACTAGATCAATATCACTAGACAAAAAGAACACATCATGAAATCCATTAAGTCTAAAGTGCAATACACTACCAAAAAATATGGTAAAATTTGCGTTCCACATATTACAAGTCATACAAGGTGATCATTTTGCG
Source organism: Oriolus oriolus (assembly GCA_013400235.1). NCBI lineage: Eukaryota > Metazoa > Chordata > Aves > Passeriformes > Corvidae > Oriolus > Oriolus oriolus. The sequence goes on from VXBT01002914.1 coordinate 99,926, forward strand.
ACTTGCACTGTAGGTTCCCAATAAGCTTCTTCTAAGAACATTAAGCAAGAGAGTCCATGGTGTTTTCGGACCTGAAGCAGTATTCTAGTTTCTTGCTTCCAGTACTCTGATAAGTTCTTTGAGCTACTTTCCCTTTTACCTTTCACGCTCCCTCCCCTCTGACTTCCACAGCCCAGTTCCATCCCTCATCTATCTACTCATATCGACAGGCATTTTAATAATCCAAAGAATTTTATCAGTGATTGGTACTCATAGAAATGAAATTTCCAGTGCTTTCCTACTGAAAATATAATTGATATAAAGACAACATTGTCTTTAACACAGAGCTACACAGGCTTCCACATCCAATTGAACCATTAAGTGACATAAAATGCCAAATTAAGCAAGGCATTTTGCTCTCCAAAAAGATGGGAATACAGAACTGTGATGGTTCTTTTGACTATACACAATAACTCTGTGGTAAGTGACACATTCTCAGTAATTCATCTTATTTAACAAAACACAATCTTTACAAGGGAAATACTATACATTCAGTTTCACTGTATTTAAAAAAAAAAAAAAAGCCAAAGACTAACCCCAGACACAAGGAAGAAAAGGTAATTCATCAAAGGGCCAATAAGCAGAGCAGAGCAGTAAGATTATACGGCAAATACTTGTTGCAAATCTTGAAGTTCAAAAGCACTTCCCTTTGTCACATGAAATATTAGATAAAAGTTTTACTGAAAGTTTGACAGGTTTTCACATTCCATTCTAAACTCCTCTTTGAAATTTACCATTTCTCTAAAAGAAGACAAACTTTTATATAAGAGTAAACTATTACTTACCTAGTTGGAAGATAAAGCCCTGTACTAAAGCTGCCAAATATCTGGACCTGAAAAGAACACAGCAGGAAAATATCTTGCAATTATGAATGTTCACTTCCTTTCACTCTCACAAAACTTAATACTTTTCTTAACTTGTTAAGGATATAGCCAAGTAAAAAAGTTACTTTACCACATATTCTCTGCACAAACACGTACTTTCTTACAGATACAATTTTAGAGGAAAACGGGCTTTTTAAACATGAAAAAACTACCAATCCAGCTAGCACAGAATAAATTCAAGAAAATTCTGTTCACTATTTATTTCCAGTTTGACAGACATACAAGCTTTTATCAATCTCCTTCCTTCCTGCTCCTTCCTTTCCTTACTGGACAGCTTTATTGAAATTGGAAGAGTTTAAGCGAAACATTTGTCCTAATTTTTAGGTTTAAAAACCAGCAAGTACATCTAAACACACAATTCAGGTAAATATAAATACTCCAGATCGTACTGTTAAGAACAACTATGAAGTAGCAGCAGGTGTTTGGGTGTGGAAAAGAAGGCATGATGAAGATACACCCACAGGCCGTATCAAATACTTTCAGCGAGCTTCCCATCTAAAGAATTGAGATGTTCTCCCCTGTCCGATACAGCAGAGCCCAATTTATAAGCTCACTTAGTTTTTTCCTGGGCAACACAGGGCCTTTTCAGTGTTTATATCGATTTCCACAAGGAAGAAAAATCTCACTATGAAGGAAAAACATGTGTGAAGATGAAGCAGATGAGCTTTACAGTATTTTTAGCTCAGTGCTGTGGCCTGAGCCCTTGCTCTCTACCATGGAAGGCTATGAAATCACAGTGGTCTGAAACATTTTTCTGGTTGTTAATTCTCATGCTGCAATCTGGTAATCACAAAGGTGGTGCTAGAAATACAGTTTAGAATACATTCTTTTTGGATGAGCAGACTTATTCATTAGGTAACAAAGTGTTTGAAATTACACCAGCTTAGATTGCAACATATCTCAAGCAGTGCAATTTTCCCACTAAAGCAGGGGTAAAGTAATTCCTTGAATGTCAAATTCACGAAGAGTACCAAAAAAAAAAAAATCTGCATTTAATTGCTCTTTTGTAAAATACTTTGATTTGCAAATATCCAAGTCAGGACTCCTTGCAGAAATGGATACATAGGTAGTCAGTCTCACTTTTAATATTCAAAATCTACGTTTGAAATTTCCCCGTGTTTTAAAATAAATTTCCAAATACTGCAAGAGCTTTGATGTTAAGTCAACTACCTTAAACTTGAAGAGTTACCTGTTCATTTCTAAAACAAAAAAGATAGTAACAAGGTTAAGTGAACCAAGCTCTACAACTTACTAGACAAGCAAATCACAACTTAAGTTACACTCACATCAGCGGTAGGCCAAAGATCTTTGATGACTGTTTCTATCCTTTTGACCACTTCTCTTCTCATAGCTGCTTCTTCAGGACGAGGCGACATGAAGTCATAGAAGTCAATTATTTCTTCATGTAGTCTAATGGAGAAAGCAGGGTCAGTTATAGTGACAATTTAACTATTACAATAAATTTTACAACAAACAGGCCATAGGCTTTATTTAATGTTATCCTTTAACCAAAGAGCTCAGAACACTACCTCTAGCAGACATTTACTAAATTTCTCACTGGCTCAACAGTGAAGGCCAAATTGAATTCCTGATTCTCAATGACTATTTTCTTTAAAAAACAAAGCTGAGTCTAGAAAACTACATAATGATGCAAACGTGAAGCAGCACAAGACCAACTAAAGCCTTCAAGCAGGTTTATTCTTCCCGCAGTTCTTACTTCTGTGTATGTGGCAGTTTACACAGACTGCAAACAGGCCGCTGGCATTAATGAGTTTTTGCAGAGGCCAATAAAAAGGACATTTGAGTATTTCTGGATGTAAAAATGTCCACTTTGACAAATGGAGATTCCTTTGACACTCAAGCCCTTCATTAGCCATTCATTCATAGAGAAAGTGACCTTCCAACTGAAGTCAAAGCAAGAAATGTTAAATATATTCTCAAGTGTAAAGTATTTTTATACCAGTGGTACATGAGGAGTCCTGACACTGGAACCTTATACACCTATTAAGACTTTTTATTTCACATCTACCAATACTATAGAACTGTTACTCCCAAATTTGAGTTTTCAGGTGAATGTCATGTTCGCCTTCAAAGGAAAAGCATCAAGCCATGCCAAACAAAAAATGCAAATAACTACTGCTGTGACATTTCTCCAAAACATCTTTTTGATCTTGACATATTTCTAAGATTTCTGTCTAACTCATGAAACATATCTAGTCAACATCGTAGTGAAATCCAAATACTGTCCTAAACTCAAAAATCAATCTATAGTTTGTATACTTAGCCTTCCAAAAGGAAAATTTAATACATCTCTAGTAGAACTCAACCCTTCATCTGAGACTTTTGCAATTCATTTTACTAGGTAATTCCCCTGCTAGCAGGTAAGAGATCACACGCCTGATTTTTAAGTGTCAGTATTCCTTTCTATACACATAGACATTTTAGCAGCAAAGCACAAAGATACTTCCAAAAAGCATAAATATTTTGAATTACGGTTTGCCATTTCTCTTATCTTAAACTGAGCCTGGACCCACAACTGAACATATAATTACACAGCAGATGTAACTAACATTTCAATTTGCTGATGAATCTACTTCATTCCAAAAATTTTAAAGCAAGACAGAAAATACAAACTAACATGCTCTTATTTTGTTGTCTTTCTATAAAGTATGCTTTTTTTCTACCCTTCCAAGACAAAAAGACCAATAAACAAAATACTGGAATCCACCTAGCTGCAATGGGGACAAACTAAAGACTTCCTATTCTCCTGCCTATAATAATCTGCAGTCAGCAGATACAGTGTGAATGCAAGAAAAAGAAGGAAAAGCAAAGAGGCAGCCATCCTTCCAAGCCTCCAATAATTTAATCTGGCATTTTTTCTGGTCTTTTAGTCCATTTCTGCTTTGTTATTCATGGCATTCCATGGGAATTTAAGTATGCATCAGAATAAAGAGCGCTTTATTTTAAACTGCTGCCTGGTAATGATGTTATCTCATGTTTTTTCTTGGGGCAAAAAAAAGTTGTTACTGGCAGTTCGTCTCAAAACATAAGACTTTTCAGGCTCTCAATTCATATCCATCTGTCTCTATCCACCAGCAGTTTTCCAAGCTACTAAACCTCACGGGTTTCTGCCTCCCTTCCACAAGATCAAATCCAAAGTTTGATCACTGCTAACCTTCTTTGGCTTGTTTTCAATTTGCACCATGTTTTCTGACAGGTGGGAAGAAACACACAGAGTCAACACATAATTCTGCCATTCAGTCCAGGACACACACCTGTTTCCTTTTTATTGTCCCTACACTTGTGAATATTGCTGCTACTTGAGGGTATCTGAGCACACAGCTGCTCTTTAAAAGAGACCATTACGAAGGAGCTTCAAGGTGTTTTCTGAACAAAACAGCCAACATAAAGCCCACCCACTGGGTATATTCAGCCTGAATTATTTTTCTTCAGTCATGATTCTATATTTACTAGACTTTAATTTTACCAGCAATTTTATAATCTAATGAACAATGAACTCCCACTGCATCTGTCTGCAGTCAGCTCCAGCTTTCTATTATATTTTCTATCCTTTTCTCACTCATTTCTTCCCTCCAGGTATTTATGAATATATCGAGCAACGGTCTTAATTAATTCTATTTGTAACCTTCCCTTATTATAAAGTAAATAATTTATTCCTTCCTTTGGTTATTTCTAAGCAGCTAACCCAGCAAACCTGTAAATGTTTGGTTTTTACAAAGTCTTCAAAAAGAATATCAAACATTCTTCTGAAAAAAATTCAGCAGTTGTGTTATCAAATTTAACACAGGAATATGGATTAAGAATGAATCCTTCAAAAAAATGAGACCTGTGAGATACAACTACCTTTACCAAAACATGCACTAGACCCTTTCTTTATGTTTGCTCATGCAAGAAGTTTTGTTTTGTTATAGTATCAGCCCCATCCAACCACTCCAGGAGATCCAGATATTCCTGGAAAAAAATGCATTTACAGTAGCCATCCTGTATTAGGAAAGGAGGAGAATAAAAGGGGTCTCCGTCCCCATATGCATCACAACCTCTACCACACAGCACAGCCTTTCAAAAGCTGCCTCAGTGCACGAGCGAGCTCAGAAAAAGAGCGAACACACAAGCACTCTCACTTTGATGCCCCACTGAACTTCTCTTCAGATGATTAACACCATCACAACTGTTAATAATGTCATGAAAGACTCAGAAGAATACCACTCATCACTACACTTCCTTCCCTGATCTGCTTTTTAATATTAAGTCAGGTTCATATTTTCTACTTTGCATTGGCAAGGCAGTACTTGGTTAAATGCTTCAATCTGCACAGGACAACAGCAAAGGTCTGGATATCAAAGCTCATTTAGAGTTCAAGCCAGACTCATGGCTAATTCCTCTGAAATTCTTTGGCATATACTACAAGACTGGGTGTACAACAGGTGTCATTCTGCTGACTGGATTTCAACTCTTACTGAAATTCAAAATTGCAGTTGCCTGGAGTCAAAGTTCAGGTAAGAAGTCTCGTAAGTCCTTCTCTGACAGAAAGCAGTTAGTTCACTTAGTTCTTACTACGTGATCTGTCTTCCCCCAGGTGCCCTTTCAGGTCTCTCTCTGAGACCTACTGACTCTGGCAAGTTTCTTGCTTTCAATGTGCAAGACTTTCAGGTCTTGATGCATTTAGCAAACAAGTTCTGAACCCTCTGTCTTAACAGACTTCTATTTTGTTTGCTCTTTCCAGTTTTCCTCAATTCAATAGTTACTACTTCTTAGAGACCATCTTCTTGGTCTATGTCCTTCTGGATAAGAATCAATGCTGTACTCCCAGTCAGCATATGACAACACAACCTCTGTAGCATTTTACCTTTTGGGTTTCACCTAAAGAAGCTTCTCAAAACAGAGATGCTCTTTTAAAATTTAATGTTACAGTGGTTTGCATTTTTGTAAACATCTTTGCTCAGACAAGGTTACTGAAACACAGTCATAAAAAAAACCCAGCTCTTATGTATATAAAACAAGATCCTGCAAGCTGTTCAGGACTAATCCCAGAGTAACTTCTCTACCAGCTGAAGGAATAATGCGGTGCCTGAAAAAAACCAGATAACAATGGAATATTCAGCCAGACAATACAGGGATAGTTTTTACTTAAGTATTTTGTCCACGTAGCCTCTATGATTTTCATAAACACTTCTTAAGTCAGGACTGTGACAGTATTTTAAACATTAGGAACACAATTTCCATTTGCAGCACATGAAGTACATGCAGATACAAGTAGCATGCTAACCCCTTTTTCACAGAACTTCCTTCAACATATAGACAAATCAATCTTCTCAGTTTCCTTCCAGTTTCTTAAAGAATTTGGACTCCCAACAGCATCCCAGCACCTAGCTATCTCCTAGAACATTTTAAGATGCCTACTGTATTACTTTACTAGCAAATGTAGGCCTTTTAATCAACTTGTTCACAAGACAGTTTTACTGTATTTATAGAAATACTGGGAAAGAAACTTCTTGGTAAGCTATAACTGTACTCTTACCTAATATAAGATGGCAAAGATTAGAACACAGGGATGCAGAAGAGAGGCTACTTGTACTTGCTACATTATTCTGGTTGCTAATTTTAACAGCCTGGAGGAACCTGCCATTTCACTGATGTTATCACTGCTAAGCACAGCAAGCATCTGCTGCTTATGGGCTGAACTATGCAGCAGAATTAACATCTTCTGTTTATCAAAAAATTATCCCTTTTATTGTTTTAGGAAAGGCAGACACACTTCTAGTCTCTAGGTTAAAATAATACTCAGGTGACATCTCAGACTTTTGCAATGTTTTTCCTTAAAGGCAGGTTTCTAAGAAAAGAGATCATCCACTTTACTCATTTACTGAAAATATTATTATACGTAAGACTGACTTATTACTTCAAGGGCTAACTTCAATGCAGTGAAACTAAATTCTCAAACATCATCAACAAACTAGAAGGTAAATGAAAAGCTACAGAAACTTTGTTCCCTCAAGTAACCATTCGGTTCCTTTTCAACATGACTACGCTGCTAAGCACATTAATTTATTCTAAAGGAACAGACAGAAACATGATTGCATCTTTCATGTGGAACAACTAATGCCTTTTAAAAACATATTCTTTACTTACTAGAGTGAGTATTTTTCTAACTGAAGTCTAACACATCATCCAAGAATCCTTATAAAAGGAAAGAACAGATGCCACAGTTAAAGCATGGGAGTCTAACACTAGGGGTGTGTAGAAGAGGGAGGTAAAGAAATGGGGAGGTATAGGCAGCACCTCAAAAGAATCTCTGCTGAAATAAAGGTTACAAGTCATAGAATACATTCCTTCAATGAAGCATGAACTCCGAATCACGTGTGGGGACTTCGCTGCCTCGAGATTAAATGATGTGCAGTCACCGCACACATTTTGGAAATCTGTTGAACTGTACCTTCACCTACGATTAGGGCAATGTACAATTGCATTATCATGGAAGTGCAGGTGAAATCTCACACTACAACAATCAAATGCACTCAGTAGTTGAAATCAGCCTTAAAGTCTAAAACTAACCTAGGAACACAGTTCAGTGAAATAAGGAAAAAAAATATATATATATGTGAAAGCAATAATATATTCTGCAACAGACTTTTCTCAGTATGAACTAAGATTAAGATATCTGCAAAAAGGGCTAAAATACAACTATGACCAAGAAGAGATGAACTACAATTCTTCTCTTCCCATTCCCACTCACAACACCCATCAGATGCCTTTACCTGTGTATACTAGTCCTCCTCTACACCAGTAAGGCTCAGGCAGTACTACTCTATGCCCTACGCAACGCTCTAAGCTTAGAGACGGGAGAAACTATGAAAACACAGCGCTACATTCACAGACTGCACTGCTGTACCGAATCAGCCTCATACTACTATGTTATTCAGACAGCACTTATCTTCATCACTGTAATTGTATGGAAGGCAGCAAACTACAAAGACTGGCAGAATAAAAAAAAAATCTCAACTATACAGAACTTATGAATCAGAGCTGTGAAATGTTTTACAGACAGGCACCCTAAATACACACTCAAATAAGAACTGAGCTTACTTTGCAAGTTAGCCACAAAGGAGAGAAGGGTAGAAAAAAGTACTTCTGTTCTCATCCACAGAACAGTCTATAAAATGTATTATACCTTTCCCATAAGAGATTATATTGTTCCTACTTCCTCTCTAAGCGTTCTCTTTGCCACACAGTCACACAAGTCAGAGCCCATCCTGACTTCAGACCAAGTTTCTTGCCATTAGATTTTACCTCTTAGGAACACCTTAACCATTGATGCATTCAAGGAAGTAAATTTGTTGGGCTGATTCACACTGCAAATTTCCAGACCTAAGTAACAGAATTTGTCTGCATTTTAAAAAAGAATCAGAAACTAATCTATTTTTGCAAAATATGTCAATCCAATAAAACTCAACCAATTACCTTATTTATGGTTGGAGGTACTTTGAAAAAGCTGCATCATAAATTCTAAAAATAAGCAGATGTACACCTCCAATTTAATATATGGCAAAGTAGATCCACTACATAAGCTTCTGAAGTACATTACTCCTCACTTGGACTGATGGACTTCCCTACACCACCAAGAAAACATCACAATTATTTTGTTGCACCAGTGAAGGAGAATGCCGTATGTTAAACCTTGGGACTGAATCCACAAGCTTGCTATGCCAATAAATAGAACCACTAAACCCCGAAATTCCTGCCTTAATACCATTCTTTTCCAAATGCCCAAAGACAGCAAGCGATTAACATCCCAGACAAGTCAGAATGCAACAGCAGAAACATGTTAGTGATGAGAGACCAACTATGCCCATGTAGATCAGGTATTCACTACACCAGGTTAGCCACTGAAACATTAAAGAGAAGCAACTCTTGACATAATCCTGAGCAGCAGACTAACTCAAAATGCACCCATCAAAGCACTACTGGCAGCAAACACTTCGCAATCAAAGTCAGCATCCCAGCAAAGTAGCAAAAGCTAGAAAAGTCTTTTCTGGATTTAAGTACTGCTGCAGTTTGCCATCTAAAAGAGGAAGTTCCTTTAAAATCATAACCAAAAGAACAGTGTGTTTCAGAGACTTTTAAAGATATTGCACTGGTTGTTTAGTGTGCATCACTAATCAAGTTTCAGGGGGGAAAAAAGAGTTTTTACTACCTTGTCAGAGGATTCCATTAGAAGATGTCTTCAGAAACCCTGAAGTCACGTACAAAGTAGCGAAAGAGGATTGGAAGATTAAGGATATCAAAAACGATTATGAGGAACAACTTAACAAGATGCAAAGCTATGGCTGAGAAAGGCTAAACTAGGTCAAGAGCCCAAAAACCTGCTTCTGTTAAGTGAATTAAGTGATCAGTACAGAGAAAGTTGTGATCCCAATGCATGATATGTAGAGAAGCTAGTATTTTTTTTTTTAATTCCTCAGAGACTTCCCTGATCCACAACTACAAAGGGAGAACTTGTCCCAAACTTCTCAACAGAAAATACTTCACAGCAAAACCTATTCCTGGTAATTCAGTATTCACCAAAAGTCACACTCACTTGATACTGCATTTGTACCAGAACAATAAGTAGTTATACTTCTTTGTTTAATTTAAAAGGATTAGCTTTGACATTCAGAATAGTCAAAGCAGCCTAAAGTAGAATCAATGCAACAAATTAATAGCTATGACTGTATCAAGATGCTAACATAACGATCATAAATGGAAGTAGTGTCTTAAAGAAAAAAAAAAAATCAGAGCTACTTGGAAGAATCAGAGAACCACAAAGGAAAATCTGTTATATTCTTGGATTTCCAAATGGCATTTGACAACGGCCCCACATGTCCTTATGCAGGCTTATGAAGAAACTAAGCTGACATGGGACAAGGGGAAAAATCCTTCACATAGATAAAGAATTGTTTTAAACGGGAAACAAGCAGCTGGAACTCTTAGTTTCCATATAAAAGGAAGATCACTAGTGAAGCCTCAAAGCACAAAAACATCAGGCAAGTCCCATGTTAGTAATCAGGAGACAAAGTACAAGATAGAACAAGATAGCCCAAGATGCAGGAATACTGTGACACTATCACACACAGGTCTGGTTCGTGTGAGTCCCAAAGATAAAACAGGACTGCAAAGCTTACAGAGGAGATAAACATCTAGAGGCAGGAAACAGTTTCAATACAAGGAATGATTAAACAGACTAGAAAACAACTGTCAGGTGATTCAACCTTCCCTCCCCTCCTTTTTCAAGTCCCCTGCAAAAAGCACTCATGGTTTGCCTCTGTAATGGACAGACTTGCAATTGGCAGCCACTACAACCCTAGTCACAGCCTCAGGATAAAAAAAAAAAAAAAAAAAAAAACAAAACAAAAAACAAAAAACCAAAACCACATCTTTACATAATGCATGGCTTTACTGAGGAACATCTTCCCACAGGTCATTGCTGATCCCAGGTCATAAAAGATCAAGACAAGACAAATTCCTACACAAAATCTACAATAAGCATAACAATGCCCTGCCTATAGCCCAGGTAGTCCAAGAACCACAGATAATTTACAGCTGGGAGATGCTTTCAGGAAATATCACCACAAGCTCATGTTGATATATTCTTTTCCCAATATTTGGCATTGGCCTCTAACAGTCTCACCCATCAACAGCTGTTGATGTTCTTAGTGCCAACTGTCTCTACTGCCAAAGCCTAACAACTGGCAAAAACACCATGAAGCTGATGCCAGGATTAAACTGCTCCAAACATGTCCCATTCTCCTTTACACACAGATGTGAGCACCTGTCATGCAAGGCCTTCTCATGTTTTACTACTGTAGCTCAGCCTTTCTGACCTCTAGTACCTCTACTGACTCCGGAGCCCACTGCTGCCAAAACATTCCTTTCATTCCCCTCCCCAAAGCATCAGCCTCCCCAAAGCATCTAACTCTACACTAGGTATCCACTTCGTATGGAAACTGTGCTTTACCAGGGCAACTTACTTGACCACAGGCTAAAAAAAAGAGGTATTCTGTTCTTTCGACAATTCATCCAGCAGCTACCCTGGAACTTTCCTTCATACCAACCTTCAGGCACGAAAGCAATCCATCTAACTACATCCTGATGCTCTCTCCAGAAATTTACTATGGCTAACAGGTAACTAGTTCCACGCTTCTCCTTGCATACACTCCAGCATACATACTGCCTAGCTCTACCCTGACCCTACAGTCAAGCAAAACAAGAATTGAGTGTACAATGGCAGCACTACCTGCCTCCTACACTACTACCTCCACTACAGGTGTCCACCTAGCACCACAGACAGCAGACACTAAGGACTGGACACTAGTGTGAATGAAGCACAGCTCACTGTGTTGATTCTTTACTAAAAGGTGTTGGAGCAAGACAGCACTGCTAAGTTACAGGCAGGAGTTAAGAATAACCACCCTTGGGAGGCCCCTAAAGCCCTTACAAGAGCTGGACATCTCACTGCAGACAGTAAAGGCTTCAGAGCATTTCCAAGGTCTACATCCTTTCAGCTTAAAGTAGAAGAAAACTACATTTGCAGAAGGGGCTGACAGTGTGGCATCCCCATACATTAATTTGTATCTGACAGCTTTGACAGCAGTATAATAAAAAGCAGGGTTGACAAACATGCAAGTGGAGCTATGCACAGTCCTGGATGCAATGGGTTTTTAATAGTGCATTGCGCTAAAGTGTAATTAAATTCATCTTAGTCAAAGTTCTGAAATATATCAAAAATCCAAAAATAACCCTGTAAGACTGGAATTAGAAACACTGCATACAGGTGAAGAAATAAAGATGACTATATAATAATAATGATAAATATAGGCTTAGCATAGAGGAGCACCATCATATCACTGGACATCACTTTTTGTTCACAGTTATCATTCAGCTGCAAACTGCTGAACACTGAAGCAAGTCTTACCTTGCTTATGAGAACTCTCCCCAAGTACCTGCTGCGTTCATCAGGGACTGCTGCCCTCAATCCTCCCTCAGCCTAAGGAAATGCAGAGGTCTTGGTGCTCTTGTGCTCTACGGCAGAACTTGTGTGTCATTCTCAAGAGAGAGTTAAAGACAACAGCTATATAGGGGAAAAAAATGAATGCAGGAAGTCATCAGACACTATGCAACACTAATTAGTCCAGGCAGAGCCCCATTCCAATGTATCATAACAATTCTGGTATCCAAACTAATCCTCAACAAGCCAGTTCTGTTGTTTCTGCACAGCACTGTAATGTGCCAAGCAGATATGCCAGGTATTTCAGCACTAAGCTCACTCAACATCTACAATCAGACTGAACACTTAGTTGAAAGTATGAAGCAGAACAGACTCATATTGCTCAAAATGCTTTAATTCTTTACTTACTTTGTTAAGTTTATATTAAGAAGCAAAACAATTAAATCTGCTATGATTTTATACTATTCACAAGCTATTAGCTACATCTTCAGAGAAAGCACTCTATCAGCTGTGCATCCAAACAAAAGCTGTAGAGTCCTTAGCAAAAAGTTTAGAATAACTTGATGCCATATTTTTAAATAATATTTGAGCCCTTTTAAACTCTCTGGATGCTTAAACTATTCATATATATTTAAGATACTGACTCTACAAAAACAGAACCACACAAGAAGATACTTGACAGTACCAAGAAGTAAGTTCTGAACATCAGCCACAACAGTTTGAATTAACCTCATAATATTAAAGGACATTTCTCTGCCTTGCATCTGAAACAAACCATTTTTTCATCTGTAGTCCTAAACTAAACACAGGCATATAGGAATTCACACTGTTGCTATATTAATCACTCTGCTGAGGCACCGGAATAAATATGGCTTCAATCTCCTCACTCTCTACCTTCCAAAATTCTGTCAAAGCATAACACGGGACAATCTAGGGCATCCAAAAGCATAGCTTTAGGATGAAATCTAATCAAGCACAGCTATTCACACTTGTGTTTTATGAGAAAAATTTCCTTTACAAAGATTGTCATGCTGCTATCAAAGTGGTGAAAGCGTAAGTCCACTGGAAAAAAAAGGAACGCTGCATATAAAACAGAAAAACACTGCTTTTATAACATACAGTATTCCTAAACGTCACCACACCTACCATCACAAAGCCACTGACTGTGAGCAGTGTGAATAAAATGATGACTTGCACTGCTACAGACCACCCTCAGGTCTGAATGAGAAAGCAGAGAGAGCACAGTACTGTTTCAAAGCACGCAGCCAATTCATCAGAAGTACTACTGCAGCCTGGGAGAGCACTAACAGAGATTACCCTTCTTACTCTGTTACCAAAAGACAATACAGTAACACTGTGAGCCACTGCGTATCACTGTGAAATTTCAGCATGTTGTAGAAAAACATTCTTTTAGGAACAATATTCACAGCAGAGTAAGCTCTACCACTCACATACAGGGTAAGCATAAGAGCATCCATGATCAAGTCCTTCTTCCTATAATGCCCAAACCAGGCTGCAGCTGAAGATTTTCAGGATCACATTTTTCAACAGTTGCACATACCAGTACACTGAAGATGCTCTGTCAACAGATGACGAGTTCTCAAAGTGATACTTCAGGACCAGACTGACAGTTCCAGGGAACAGCAGGCAACTAAATGAACATAAGGGATCCACAAGAAACTCCTGTAGGGATCTGTCCCCATCCCAGCCTTTTCAGTGCATTTTTATTTGATTTGCCAAATAACACACCAGCCAGGCTTCAAGAAAAAGTTAAGCTCACCACTAAAGAGGAATTACTGCAGAAGACAGATACCTAAATCCACTCCATCAGTGACAGTATTCTTATTTCAATCATGCAAGCACTTCATAAAAAATCACTAACACTAAACAGAACATTGTTTAAGAATACACGCTTGTCCAAGATTCACCTTGGGTAAGGGAAGTCAAACTTTAAAGCAGAAACTGCTGGTCACATTTAGGTCTACGGTTTCAAGCTTCATGCTCTCCTTCAGCACTAGTTAGTTCCCTGCTACTTTAAGGAATGCTCTGGAACTACAGGATCACACATGCTGTAGCTTCTGGTATCCCACTTCCAGAATCAGGTCCTGCTTTTGTTAACAGAGACCCTTGACAGAAGATTAGGAAACACAGCTTCCACTATCAAAGATATCTAGCAAATAAACTTGTCATAAACACACCAGCAAAAGAACTACCTATATTATGGAACTGAATAGTGCAACTGAATCTCAGCTAAGCAATTTTCTTGTGTATGGATTATCTATAAACTCGTACTTGAAAAGTGGCATAGTCACTATTAAAGGAAAGCCAAAAGAAAACAGAAGGACAAAAGAAGAAAATTAAAGATATGTGAAAGGCATAGGTGGTGCTGCCTAACAGCTACAGGACAGAACTTGCAATGCCTGGATTTGATTCACAGGTTTGCCATTTGCCATAGACCTGCTGGGTGAATTCGGGCTACTCCTTTCTCCACCTGCCTGGAGATCTGCCTCACGTACACTGACCTGACTTAAATTTAAAAGTTAACTCAGTGCTCTACCACATGTCCACGAAAGTAAAACAAAAACTTCACACTATTTTAAAGATACTATTGGAACTTTAGACATACAAACTTCTTAATATAGGACTCAAAGCTCCTAGCACAAGAGGCCTCTTAAAGATTCAAATTCTAGCTTCCTGTAAGAAATTTGAATTTTCAGTGTCAGTCTGCAGTGAAAAAGCAGTAGTCACAAGATTTGTCCTCCCCCTCTTGAGGTTAGGGTTTACAAAAATAGAACCTTAAAAATATCTTTTAATACTTCTTAATAACTTTTAACATACTCAGCACCTGACAGTACTACACAAAAGATAAAAGGAAGACAGTCCTTAAGTTAAATCTCTCACTTAAAAACCCCCAGCTCAAACCCTGTTATCTTTAGCTATTTCCCCTCAACAAATATGCAGCACTTTTACTCCACAGGCATCCAAAGGTCTTGACGTTAGGATGTTCCAAGAAACTATTTTTGAAGTCACATCAGAAATCTGCTACAGTCAGTCAATGTAGCTAGCGCTTCTTCCAAGAATAAAATATCCTTAACTTTAGAAAGTAACATTTCCCCTTGACTGAATGAAATTTGACAGGTGAAATACAGCAATCTCATAGGGCATCCCAGACATGCTTCGTTCAATTTTAGTCCCTTCTCCATGCCAATCAGATCAAACTGAGTACTCGGCCTTACTAACTACCCACTCATATGAGAAAGGTATGGCTTACAAGATACGGTAAGCTTCATAAAAGTGCTCTCTTCAAAAAGACAAGGTTTCTGCACGGGTATTGGCTGGCTCAACCTATCCTAGAGCTAAAACACACTTGAGAGAAATGTTCTAAGATCACACTGACTTTCATGCCTATCTCAGACAGAACTCGGCACCTCCCTTTCAAGTGATGTTCCTAACACTCCCGAAGCTAACCAGCTTGCTGCAGCCTAAGCAGAGGCATTTAAAAATTAGCACAAGGGTTTTGAGTTCCTCTGAACGGAAGCCTTCCACTTCCCCCTTACAATCTGAACTGACACCTGGTAGCTCTGGCAAGCATCTTCCACCATCCTTGTATTAATTATTGTAGGTCACCTCTGATAATGGCCTGACAACTTCACCTCTCAAGCTACTACAAGGTATGGCCTAAACCCCTGCATCTAAGGGTACCCTGGCCCTGCGTGAATCGCTGCTTCGGCCAGGAGCCACCCAGCCAGCACAGACCAAGGTGATTTACAAAAGGGCACGGGTCTGTGCCCCGCCATCCCCGACCACCGGCCTCCCTGCCCGGAGGTGCCGCAGGAGAGGCGGCCGAGGCCCCTCTTCCGTCTGGGGCTGCAACAGCCCCGGGGACCCGGCTGCTCACCCCTGCACGCCCGGGCTGTATTTCCTGGTCTTCCAGGGGGTGCCGGGGCTCTGCAGCGCTGGCTGAGGCGGCTGCCGCTGCTGGTGGGGGGAATTGTTGACGGCGACGCCGCGGCTGCCGGAGAGCAGGTAATTCATCCCATAGGTGCTGGCTTTATTCTCCCGTTTCCTGCGGCCCGGGTGGTACTGATGCTGCTGGGGAGACGCCGGGGGCGGGTGCGGGCTGCGCGCCGGGTGCGGCGGCTGGTGGTGCCCATTCACAGCGTTCACTTTGTTCTCGTGGAAGTTAAAAAACTCCCCAGGTCCGGCCCCGCTGCCCAGCAGCCCGGGAGGAGCCACCGCCACCGCCCGGGGGCCACCGGAGGAAGAGGAGGAGCCGCCGCCTCCGCCGCCGCTGCACGATCCCGAGGAGGAGAA
>VXBT01002914.1:116233-141004 GCA_013400235.1 Oriolus oriolus
GCACCCGCCGCCCTCCCTCGCCGCCGCCGTTCACCGCCGCGGGGCCGGCGGAGACAGCGGGCACCAGTCCGGTCAGCAGGGCCGGCGGGGAGGGCGAAGGCGAAGGCGGCGAGGAAGAGGAGCAGCAGGCGCCGGGCGCCCCGAGCCGCACGCAGCCGTGCCCGCGGGGCGGAGAGGCGGCAGAGTCCAGCGCTGGGGAGTTGAGGCAGAGGTAGTGCGGGAAGCTGGCGCCGCCCCGGCCCCCCACGCCCTGCGAGGTCTCCCAGATCTGCATCCACAGCGCATTCGCGGGTCCCTTCTGCTCAGGCTGGATCCAGGCCACGCGGGGATCCATCCACGCCCGCCCGCCGCCGCCGCCGTCCCTCACTGCCCGGCCAGAGCTCCGCGCCGCCGCCCGCTCCCTCGCTCGCTCGGCCCAGCAGCGGCGCTAGGAGCGGCCCGGCAGCAGCGGCATGTGTCGCGGGGAGGAGGGAGCGAGGGAGGGCGGCAGGGCGGCCGGAGGCAAAGCCGGGCGAGGCGAGCGCGGCTCGGGAGGAAGCGGAGGCGGCGCGAACTGTACCCGGCGCTGCCCGGAGCGCTCCGCTCGCCGTTCCAATGTGGCGTGTCCCCCTCGCCAGGGCCAGAACCGGCACTGCGCATGTCCCGCAGATTTTAAACCTTCACCGGAGACGGCCGCCCTGGCAACCGCACATGCGCGGGAAGCGGGAGGGAGAAGGGAGCTGGGAATGCTCCCCCGCCCCGGCGCTCGCCCGCCTGCGCCGGCGCGGAACGGGCCGGCTGTGCCTCACCCCCGGCGGCGGGCGGGGGGAGCCGGGGCGCCGTTCCAGCAGCTCCCTGACTCCCGGAGTCGCAGAATGGGTCAAGCTGGAAGGGACCACAGTGGTCCAACCTCCCTGCTCAAGCAGAGTCATCCCAGAGCACATGGCACGCGAGTGCATCCAGACAGTTCTTGAATATCTGCGGTGAGGGAGACTCGACAGCCTCTCTGGGCAATCTGCTCCGGTGTGTGGTCACTCCCGCAGGAAAGAAGCTCTTCCTCATGTTTAGGTGGAACTTCCTTTGCATCAATTGCTGCCGTTTGCTTCTTGTCCTACTGCTTGGCATCCCCGAGAAGAGCCTGGCCCCATCCTCTTGACACCTTTCCTTCAGATACTTACAGACACTGACGAGGTCCCCTCTCACTTGTCTTCCCTTCATCTCCGTGAGCGGCTGGCACAGCCGCGGCCCTGGCCCTGTTGTGGTTTCTCACAAACACTGCGTTGTCTGACCCCTCCATGCCACAGCTCATCCCTTTGGAGAAGGATAGCCCAGTTCCCACAGAAATAAAAGGGTGGATTTTGAGGACTAATTCAGAGAAGAAGCAAGTGCAGGCAGACCTCCTTTGGGGATGCTGAGTGGCGGAGAGTGTAGGGCTGAGCAGAGCCACTGACTCCCTGGGAGAAAGGGGAGGCCCAGCTGATGTGTCCAGGCAGCACCATGCAGTTCATAACCAAGGGAAGGCTTTCCTTGGATTGGTAGTGCCAAGACAGCACCATAAAGCACATTCCCACTGAGTACTTCAGGTTTTTTTGGGCTTGAGTCTCCGGGAGACAGTGCTTGTTCCAAGGGGTGTGTCTAATGGATGAGTTTCGCGTGCAGTGATCGCTAAGTAAAATGCACACTGCTGTTGGAATGGGATCAGATGCAGATGCACTGTGATCTAAAGATGGGCTTTAACAGCCAGCCTCCCAGAATCATGTCCATAACCATTCTCTTTCTAATCCAGTGATTTGGCCTTTTCCTTGAGCAGCTTTAGCATGCATATGGATAAAGTGTCCTCTCCTGAGGTACCCCCAGAAACTCCAGTAGTCCAGGACTCCCCAGACTGTTCAATAGATCCCTTAATCTGACTGCAGAACAGCACAGAGAAGAGTTGTACATGCATAAAGACAAATACTATCAGAGAAGCTTAGTTAGAAGAGCCCTCCAATGCAGTTGTGTGGTATATCTTGAATGATGTAGCTGCCACAGAAGGTGAGAAAAGGAGAAGTCCCACTCTCCATAATCCTACTAATTCCTTTCCCTGCTGCCTTGCACAATCCCTGATATTGATCAGTGAACCAATTTAACTTGTTAATTCAGAGAAGACTGCACTTGGAAGAAAAGTAATAGTTTTCAGCAGTTCATTTTGAATTAGCTTACTTTGTGATCAGAGCTGGCACTAAGGAGGGGGTGGAGAGAGCATGCGAGAACAAGACTGTCAATTGTTAGCAGAGGGCAGTTGTGTTTGATGCAGTTGTATTCTCTAACTGTACCTTTAGACTTCAGAGCAAGGGAAACTGATATGAGGGTGACAGCCTGATGTTTATTACCGGAAGTCATTTAGAAAAAGCAGGTCATTCGTTTGTTTTGTTAAGGAGTAGGCCCGTTTTCAGGACTAACAGCCAAAGTACACATAAAAGTACACAATAAAGTAACCAAAACAAAACCACATGAAAGAGCTATTAGCTATGTCTCATATAAAAGTATGTTCACCACGGTTTCTTACATGGTCAATGTGGTATTAAGATCTTCAGGAGAGGTTTCAGCTTGAGTTACTCATAGCAGTCCTTGGTTTTATGGTTCTTCTTCCAAAGGATTTTGGATTGTTTTGGTTGGGTTTTAACTGAACTTGAAAGAAGACAAATAAACAGGTCCCTCGATTCTGTTCTTTTTATATAAATGCCATAAGAAATAAACCAGAGAATTACATTTTCTCTTTCTTCTTTTATCCCTGAATACTTTGCATTCTTGCCTCTATGATGGCCTCGTACAGCAAGAAGAGGTGAGGATAGACAGCATTTCTGCAAGCTTAGCTGCTGTGGTATGCTAATGGTTGGAAGAGTTACTTTGTAGATTGGCTGTGAAGTGCTGAGAAGGCTGAGGCCGCTGCAGAGCTCACGTCTCAACCCTTTTAGTTCCTGTTTTGACTTTTAATACATCCAGCAAAGATCACATCTTCAACCTGCTGAGTCAAAACTCTTAAAATAAAGGGACACTGATCAGTGTTTTCATAGGATCATAGAATCACAGAGTGGTTCGTGTTGGAAGGAACCTTAAAGATCACCTAGTTCCAACCCTCCTGCTGCAGGCAGGGACACCTTCCACTAGACCAGGTTGCTCAAAGAGGTGGAGGAGGAAACCAAAGAGACACAATGGCCAATGTTAGAGAGACCTTTCCAAGCTCAGCAGTTTCATGATCTGTTTTCTTTATTTCCTTCCCTGCCCTGCTGCCATCTTTTAAAAGTCAGCACTTTCAAGAGGGCCTGATTTCCCACTTGGCTAAAATTAACTTCATTTTGAGATCTAAGTGGTAGAGACCACTGCCTTGTAAGAGGCAGTAACTCAAAAGCAGCTTTTGAATGAGGAGAGACTCTCACCAATCCCAACCCTGTCTTGGAAGAGGCTAGGCAGTTTCCTGAAGTAGCCACAGAGAATTGTCTCTCACTGGCTTAAGCTGTGTTAGACAGAATTTCTGAAACTACAATAGTGCTTTGGGTTCAAGGCAGCAAATACTGTGTAAGTGTAATAGAGAACATGGGATGGATGGGTGGCACAATGTGTTTGAAGGTCCACATTTCAAGAACTTGGAGAAGAAGGAAATCTCTGAGAAATCCGTAAGCAACGGTTTAATAATACACCAGTTAATTCATCTATCTCATGATGATTTGTCAAAGCTTGTGGCACATCACTGAAATGTCTCTGCAGAAAAGGAGGTATTACATGTTTCCTACATAAATGTGTACAATATAAAGAAATAATACCCAATAGTCTGTTGTGGCAGGAGGACAAGGAAAATTATCATCTTCTAACATCAGGTTTTACTCTCCTCTGTTTCTAGCCTCTCCAGTGAGAAATCTAAATAAAGCGTGTTTCTAACCTTGTCACCTTAAAGTGAGAATTTCCCTCTAAATGTAGCAAGTGAGAACTTCCTTTGCAAGGATTAATTTTTTTTAAAGTCTGGTTGATTTTAATTCAACTGTCCTTTACTGAGTGAAACTCCACACTGAAGGTAAGATTTTCAGAATGTTTGAAAGTCAAACATAGTTTGGATCATCAGAAAACTGTCCTTTCTTTTCAATAAAGCTTCCTCCCCTCTGCTGAATTTGTGAGGATGCAGGTAATGAAAAGTCTCCCCCTATACTTGGCACTGGTGAGGCTGCACCTTGAATCCTGTGTCCAGTTCTGAGCCCCTCAGATCAGGAAGGACATTGAGGTGCTGGAGTGAGTCCAGAAAAGGGCAGCAAAACTGATGAAGGGTCTGGAGTACAAATTCCATGAGGAATGGCTGGGGGAGCTGGAGTTGTTTAGCCTGGAGAAAAGGAGGCTCCGGGGTGACCTTAACACTCTCTACAGCCACCTGAAAGGAGGCTCCAGCCAGGTGGAGGTTGGTCTCTTCTCCCAGCCAGCCAGCAACAGGATGAGAGGAAACAGCCTCAAGCTGCACCAGAGGAGGTTTAGGTTGGACATTAGGAGGAAGTACTTCACAGAAGGGGTGATTAGACATTGGAATGGGCTGCCCAGGGAAGTGGTGGAGTCGCCATCCCTAGAGGTGTTTAAAGAAAGACTGGATGTGGCATTTGGATTTTGACCCATACGACCTCAATTCTGGCCACCCACTGCAGTATTCACGCATGGGCAAGGACTCCGCAACATGGTGGTACAGATGCAAAGACTTTATTGCGTATCCGAAATTCCCTTAAATACCAAGAGAAAGACAGGAAATCACCTCATATAAACAGGAAAGATGTTCACCTCAGTGTTCCCCAATCACCTGGAATATTTTCTAGACATTGCCTATTATGGTAAAAGGTAAACAATACCTTACAAGGTCACAAACTACAATTATCACGTCTCATAGGGCTGACACTGTCCAGAAACCCACAATGCTCTCTCAGCCCATCCCCGGTGACCTGGCTGTAATCCTAGGGTCACCTCTGGGTCTGAGAACGAGGCTCTTTCTTCAGCCAACAAGGCCTAATCTCTCTTCCAGCATCATACAGTGTAGCCCAACAACCCACAATCACACTGCAAGCCTCTGATGGATCACCTCCTTCATGCTCACCAGTTCTGATCTCCTTTGTAGCCTTTGTGGCCCATAGCCATTCACTTAAGAGCTGGACTCAATGATCTTTGAGGGTCCCTTCCAACTCAGAATATTCTGTGGTTCTGTGGTGGGATGGATGGAGAAGGCACAGAGAGTAGGCATCAGCAGTGTATGTGACCAGACTTGTACCTGGCGAAGGCGGGAAGAGGAAAGAACTGAACAAATCAAGATCTCAGGCTGAAAGGCGGTGTGAGAGAAAGGCTGTCCCGCCAAAGGAGTTGCATCTCTAACAAGTGACCTTCAGAGTGTGCTAGTCACCAGGAGACGGTGTTGGGGAGGAGGTAACAGGGAAACAGTTTCCTTAGCTTGCACTATCATCAGGTTTTTTTCTAGGTAAATACATTCCTGAATGGGAGAGTGGAGATACAATTTTCATGTCTCAAATGTAGCTGATCACAATAGGGAGACAAGGAGAAATCCAGAACACAAGTTTCTGGTTCTTACAAGGTGTGATTTGGGGCATTCTTTTTAATGTGTCGTCTGGAAATACGGGCTTTTACCTTCTTCAAAATGGCTTGTGTCTCCCATTAAAGAAGGCCTGGCATGAGTAACCCTGAACGGGCTTGAATCATGTTATATTTTCTCCCTTAAATTTTCTACTTGGCTCAGTCCCTCCTCTCATCCAGGCTCTATGTCCTCTTCTGATGAACAGTAAGCATCAGCCAAATTTAGGTTGTTGAGGCATATTCAGAGCCAATTAAAGTACAGAGCCTGAAACAGCTGTCAACCACCAGCCATCTCCTCTTCCCACCCTGTCTTCCCTGATCTTACAATGATTGCCAGCCCTGTGTCAGAGAAGCTGAACACATGATAAATCAGCAGCTGAACAGCTGCAGCTTCCATCCAGGCATGTTCATGCACATGAAAATACTTTTCTAGCTGCCTACATAAAATAGCTATGTGGTAAATGGAGAAAGTGTGGGAGGCGGTTCACAGGCCATTCCGTTCTGTTTGCATTCAGGGTGGCATCACAGTGGGAGAGGGTGCACAGACGGCCAGGTGTGATTCTTGCCTCACGCTGCCGGATGTGTGTCAACGCTTCTGGAGGGAATTCTGCCTTGGAGACCTTCCATCACTGTGTGCATGGTATGGATGAGCAATACTACCACAGGAGCAAGGTAAGGGTGCCACCTTGACATTCCCACATTCCATTTCCATTGCTACATTTGTGATTCTGACAGAGATTACTTTCAAAAGTCTGCTTTATTATGAATGTTTATCTTAGTTTAGTACACAGACATTAAATACTTAACACAGCATATTTTTATAGTATTCAGTGGCGTATTTTTCTGTATCGAGGATGTTCTATGAAAGTTTTAAAGTTGTTCTTATGTTCTATTTTGTTTCTTTTTATCATTTAGAGAACTTTGGGGAGCATGCAGGTTTTGGAAGCTTTGTTTTTTAACTCAGAGATTAGGAATTCTACCTTTGAGACTTGTCACTTTTCATAAGAGAGGATGTTCTGCCAACAGTAACACTTAATTGAAGACAAATCTTACAGACTTTCTTTCTTCAAAGCTTTATTTAGACATGAAATTAAATTGTGATAACAAGCACAAAGAGGGTTTTAAGAATAATTTTATCTGTAGAAAATACTCTATGTGAGATGATAAACAAATGAAGTTTATGCTAAATATCTATAAAGCTTTGAAAGTATTTTTCTAAGTGGGATCTGAAGAGTTGTGTGAAATCAGATGGTCTGTCTTCCTGTCCTGATTAACACAGAGCCCTGCACAGAGTTGCTTTTGTGAGCAAGGTCACCTGCCTTTGAATGGCAGGTTGAGAGAACATATTAGGAGACTCTCATGGAAGTTCAGAGGAGTAAACTGATCAGGATTCCTCCCTTATTTGTGTTTGCAGTCTAGGAGGTCCCAGGTTCATCTTTAAGTTGTCACTCTCCAGGCTGTTGTGGAGGACAGCTGAGGGCATGCAGGACGTGTTGTGGGAATCCTGGCAGAGGGGAGGGCACTAGCACTAATAGGGAAGGAAAAAGTAGATCTGGCTAGACTGTCTTCCAGGAGAAGAATCTACAAGTAACGCGTTGTTCCTCCTAGGAACAGTATTAGAATAAAAATGCTTTCTTCGTATCTGCTGGGTGTAAGCTTTCTGCTGGGGAGAGCACGAGGGGACAAGCTGTGAGAAAGCTGATGTGCAGTTGCTTAGTGAGGATGTGCCCTGGAGCCCTGATCTGCCATGTTAACATGGCATCAGACAGGGCACCAGCTGCTCCTGTACTAAACCTGGAAGGATTATTTGTGCATAGCAGGACGACTGTAGTTAGAATTAAGGTTACATCAGGTGTCAGCAAAAACTATCATTGTGAAAGATATAGCTCACTTTTATTAGATTCCACGCTAGATCAAAGCCATATTTGATCTAGTACAGATTTCTAGAGGATAATTTATCTTGCGTGGTCAACTGGCTAAGTTTTCATCATTGGTTCATCCTGCCCACTGGTCCTCATCTATAGGCAGCACAGGCACATACCTACACGCATTTGCTCTTTAAATAGAAACTGCTCTATTGCAATGCACCTCCCTCTCCTTAAATATATCTATGTCCTGCATCTCCACCTTCAAAGCTATTATTTTTAACTGTTCTTGGGCCACAGCTAAATCACTTGGACATCTCAGGAAGGAGATTTCCAGAAGAGAAGCAGCTTGATGCCAATATAAAAGTGCTGACCCGAGCCATATTTGCATTGGGCCATGGATAAGTTAGCAGAGATGTACAGAAGATCAAAGGAGAGCAAGATTTTTTGGCAGGGTTTTTAGCTAAAGTTGATGTGCAGCAGCTGTAGGATAGATTAGATAGGGACTGATAAGAAAGAATAATATGTTTTAGCTGGTCCTTTAGAATGAGAGTAGGAACAAAGATAGGAAAAGCATGCATCAGTAAGAGAACACGGCTGACAATTTCATTTGATGTAGAGAAAGACCTGGACCAGGAATAAGGGGAGCAAAAGAGGTGGAGTCGACAGATGGGGGTGTTGGCCAGGGGGCCAGGAAACTGCCAGAGTGAAAGCTCATCAGTCAGCACACACATGTCCATTTGCTCTTTGAAGGACCTAAAATCAAGGCCAGGAACCAGAAGAGTATTCGGGAACCTCTCCCCCGAACTCTCTACCAGCACTTCAACTTTATTGCACCAAATCCTCCTGTGATTCCTATCCTGTGGTTCAATACTGGAACCATATAGCACTTTACAATTTTCTCTGCCTTCCCTGAGAAATGAAAAACACCCTCACCATCAGTTCTTTCCAGTGCGTGGACAGACTGTGGACAGACAGACAGGCAGACAGACAGACACTGGGACTTCTCCAGGGCTTCTTCAGTTTGTCAGTACCATCTCACCTTGGGACCTTACACACATGCACTCCAACAGACATGCCTTTGGGATTCTGAAGGCTGTAGATGAACAGAACATGCCTGGGCATTCCAGCCCCACCTTGTGACGGCAGTGCCAGTATCTGCTGCCTGTGGGTATCAGCAGTGAATCATAGAATTGTTTAGGTTGAAACAGACCTGGTAGAACATCAAGTCTGACCTTTAACCCAGCACTGCCAGGTCCACCACTAAACTGTGTCCCTAAGTGCCACATCTACACATCTTTTAAATACTTCCAGTATCCCTTCAGGGAATCAACCCTTGGTGACTCCACCACTTCCCCAAGCAGTCTGTGCCAATGCTTGATTACCCTTTCAGTGAAGACATGTTTCCCAATAGCCAATTTAAACCCTGCCTGGTGCAGACTGAGGCCATTTCCTCTTGTCCTATAACTTGTCACCTGGGAGAAGAGACCAACTCTCACGTGGCTGTATCCTCCTTTCAGGTAGTTGTAGAGAGTGGTAAGGCTCACCCCTGAGCCTCCTTTTCCCCAGGCTAAACAATCCCAGCTCCCTCAGATGCTCCTCATCATGCTTGTTCTCCAGATGCTTCCCCAGCTCTATTGCCCTCCTCTGGACTCGTTCCAGCATCTCAGTGTCCTTCTTGTAGGGAAGGGCCCAGAACGGGGCACAGGATTTGAGTACTCACCAGTGCCAAGTACAGAGGGACCATCACTGCCCTAATGCCACACTGTTGCTGATACAGGCCAGGATGCCATTGGCCTTCTTGGCCACCTGGGCACATGCTGGATCATGTTTAGCTGGCTGTTAACCAGCACTCCCAGGGCCTTTTCCAATAGACAGATTTTCAGCCACTCTTCCCCCCGTCTCTAGTTCTGCAGGGAGTTGTTGTGATCCAAGGGCAGAACACAGCACAGAGAACATGATAGTTACCTGGAATAGCAGTTTCCATTCCACAGCCATGCAAATTGACTTAAGGAGTCTGTTCATAATATCAGTCTCTAATCTCGGCAAGCATGGGCTTCACAGTAAGTCTATGCCTCTGAGCTCCAGGGCTCATGATTTCCCTATAGACATGAAGGTAATATTGAAAAAACAGTATTTGTTCATTGTGGTGAGAGCAGAAAAGGAATGAGGAAGGAGGAGTGAAATTGCAATTGAAACAGATTCTGAAATTGAATTTGAAACAGAATCTGAAATTGAAATTGAAACAGATGCTGAAATTTCAGCATTGAAACAGATTAGGATTTCTGATTGCCTGTGGTTACTGTGCTTAGGTTAAGATAGCAGAATATTAGTTGCTCCCTCAAGGCAGGTCATGGGCCAGAGCAAGGAGAGGCTGCCATTCCTGCTGCCATGTGCCAAGCTGAAGCTCCCATGTAGCTTTGTGACGGGGCAGCTTTACTTTTTCCCATGCCTCAAATTCACCACTGGCTCAAAGCATCCAGAAGCCTGGAAACAGCTCCAGGTTCCTGCAGTGAGGCTTCACAGGCTGGTGATCCTCTCCACTGAGTCCTGGTGTCCAGGCAGTTCACTGATGATTCTCATGCTTCTTGGGTGAGTGAGAGATCTGACAGCCCTGCAGCCGGGCGCCTGCCTTGGAATAGTCTGGCCTCCAGTACTACAGCTCAAATTGAAGATCTTTGCCATGGTTGCTGACAGATGATGCTTGCCATGGGATAGGCTTTACTTGCAGAGTCTCCAGCACAGCTCGTGGTGTGGTATGGACTGATGCCATCAAACAGATAGATAGAGTATTCATTCTGCTCACAGAAACACAAAAGTTCAGCTGTCTTTTTCTTTTGATATGGTAGCAAGGATGCATGGACCTCCTTCTCATTGGAAACAAGTTAATTTGGACACAAGACAGATGTGCTTGTGGCTCCACGCCTGCCTGGTGGGACCTGGAAGGGCTCTTTTCATCACCAGGCTGTAGCTGTTTTCTCATTCAGAGTTGCCTGGTGATAGCTGTGAAGTTCATCTCAGCTGGTTTCTCATGAAGTGGTGACAGACATGGTCCATGAGACTTATTTTGTTGGATGGAAATAATCTCATGAGCATGTACTCAGAAGGTGACAGTAATTAACACAATGTAAACACCAATATTTTTAGGATGATGCAGGATTCTCAGAACCTGGTGAAGCTATATGGCTACCAGTGCAGGAAATTAAGATCAGTACTGCCAACAAGTCTTGCATGGTGGGAGAAATGCATTGAATTAATCTCTTTTGCAATTCTTGCATCTTATTTGCTGAGTTCATGTACCATCAGTTAATCAGACTGGCCATACAGATGTGATTCTGAGCATAAAGCCATGCTATTGCCCTTTCCAACTGCACACTATGTCACTTAGTGGTTGAAAAGTGCTTCTCTGACAACTTTGTTGCCATTCTATTTTAAATGCTTCTGTTGATTCCTTCCCATGTTGATGGTGTAGGTCATTCTGTCCAGAGGTGATCCTTTCTGAGAGTAGTGTTCTCACAGGATGCTGTGTCAGGGAGTCAGCCAGTTCTTGCATGATACAGTCATTCTCCTTCAGCTCCTTGTTTGTGTAGGTTAATCAGTCCCTCTGCCCTCTAGTGGGGACCCTCTCTTGATCCCTCTCTTCCATAACTTACCTATGAGAAGCATACACAGTATTAGTCTACAGCCCACACTACCCAGTGGGATGCTTCAGGAGTTCCATTGCATGAATCTGTGGCTGGCTCTTGGCTCTTGACCCCTTCAGAGTCTTCCCTTGAACTGGATCTGTTGGGAGTGGACAGGATAACAGACCAGGATCTGTCCTGAGGGAGTGGAAGCTGCCTTTTTCACCTTTTGCCCTATATTTCTTCCTGCTGTTTTTTGCTTTCAGTATCCTTGTGACAAGTGAAATCCTTTCCCTGCCCTGAGTGTGGTATGTTTCTTGTTGAGGACATGTTAACCATAAACTACTTGGCTTTGCCATAAGGATTCTATTGCCTGGTGCTGGCCTGGAAACCATCTGTTACTACTAGCAATGGCTCTGGCATAGGGCTAGGAGACAGGGTGGAAGTGGTTTGACCTTGACTGTGCCATTTATAGGATAGACAGCTCTGCCTCAGCTTTCTGCACAGCTGCAAAGAACAATTTCTTGACATTTTTACTGCATGGCGTAATTCTTTGATGGGCCTGATTCAAACTCTCTCATTCAGTTTGAACTCTCTCACTTGGGCCACATGGAAGCCGGCAAGAATTACAGACAAAATGTTTTGATCTCACAGAAATTACATCTGCAGTTACCCACAAGGAAGAAGAAACGGTCTGTGATGTCTCAGGGCAGATCTCATCTATCACCCTGGAAAGTTTCAAATTGGATCTGCTAAAACAAAATATTTACAGTATACATTAGGAAAGATAAAACCTTTTCTAGATCAAGTAGAGTTCTGGCTGAATGCCCAGCCTTGCTGCCAAACAGCTGTCCTTGCTGTTGTACAGAGAGTAGGAAAAGGCAGCATGTTTCTCTGGAGGAATCTGTACAGAGGCTAACAAAGATAAGGGGCCTTATCCCTGGAGACCAAAATTACCTGTAGTCTTCACTAGTATCCATTCAAAATCCTTACTGGAGAGCCTTTCATAAAATTGATTTACTTAAGAGGAAAGCCCATTCAAAGGCTGCAGTTTAAAATGCCCGTGGAGACATACTTTCCTAGGCTGAAAAATACGGCGTTATGGAAAGCAATCTCTATAAACAATAGAGCTGTGCTTTGTATTTTGTATTTTCTCCTACATCTTATGCTACAGTCATCTACTTTATAACATATTTAAGTTGCAAATAACTACTAAAAGTAGAACCCAACTCTTCTGGTTAGTACTAGCATTTCCCTTTCTGCTCCTCCTCTAAACAGTGCCTTGCGAAAATTCATCAGCACAAACACAAACAATTCTATGAGAGTTTTGATATGATTAAAAAAACCCAAACCAAAAACCAACCAAACAAAAAAACCCCAAAAGACAAAGAAGCCCCACAACAAAGTAAAGCTTTGCTTTGGTAAGCAATGTTTTCTCCACAGGAGACTCTCCAGAAATCCCTCTTGTGATCAGTTCATGAGATCGTCCATAAACTCACTGTGTGTAAAACAACGTTACATGAATAAATCATTGAATGGATTTTTTTCCCAGGGTGGTGTTATTTGTTTGTTTTAACTGAGGATGTACAGTGAATATCTGAGACAAGAACAGACTAAATATACCAGCAGCTGGGATGGAGCTGCAGGCCTCTCAGAATTTTGCATGCCCAAGTTCTGTCAGCCGTGGAGGTTGAGGACCCAGGGCCTCTTGCTGGATGCCCTCCATGTCTGAGCACAGTTAATGATGGATTCACACTGTGTCTCCATGCATGCATGGGCTGGTACATCCAAGTGCCAGTGACTGGGGAGACTGAGATCCAGGGGCAGCTACTGGGCGGACTGGGTGCCTGAGCCCAGCTGCTGGAGGCATCCACTTTGCACACTTGTATTGACATATTTCCCACACACAGACAAAAAACTTCCAAAACCAAACAGAAGTTATAAGCCTCTGAAAGGCTGAATTAAGAAATTCGCTGTGTGGGCTTCCATCTTTCCTGGCGTGCTTAGCTGAATGCTGTGATAACAACTGAAGGTCTATGCCCTAGGTGCCGGCAAGGAGCTGGTCTAGCTATCAGTAAGTTTGTAGAAGATGGTGCATCTTACTGAGGGCTACCATGTTGGGAGCTGGAGGGGGAAGAGGATCACAAGCAGGAAGATTAGCACTCCTTGTTGTTCTACATGCTGTGCAACACAGACACAGATGGCTGGAGCAGACCTTTGCTGATAATTTATTCATGCATGTTTGGGGGTGCGTTCTTGTCTTCTTCCAGGGTCCCTGAACTCGTCTCCCTGAGAGGAGAGGACTGTCTTTGAGTGTGCTGCTGTGAGTAACAATTTCTGCTCTAGGCAGTTCTTAGAGGGGGCTGGAAACTATGATGCAATAGGTAGCCAGTAAGCCCACATCTGTGCAGTGCCACAATAAGACAATTGAGAACAGTGTTAGACTGGATTTTATATGTAAGGAAACATTAGATAATCATTTCATGTTTCTAATTAGCCTAGTGTTAATGAAGACAAAGTGGCAGAAGATTTTTTTAATCGAGCATTACGCGATGAAAAATAAGGCATGGTTTGTCATCTGCGGTGTTACTTGCAATTTATCTTTTTTTGATCTGATGCAGAAACAAGAATATTCAGGAAGATCTCTGAGGTTTAGCCACAGTAGCAGATGGGGTTACATCTGCAAAGGAGGTTGTTTTGTCTGCTTTGAATTGAAATTAAAAGCTGTTGCAATGACAATTCATCTAGTGTGAAGAATTAGGAAACAAAGTGCAATTACTTTGAGGTTTTTTACTTTTAATAGTAACCATTTTAAGAGTAGCAATTATAGCATATTATTCATTGAAGTCTGGAATGTCTATGTTGCATGGCAGTTTCAGTTTAGGAAAACCACTTAAAGCAATTGACGAAAGACTTTTCCTACAAATGCCATGTTATTGTTTTATTTTGAACTTTTATAGATTCAAACATTGTATTGGGCTTGCATGGCAAGGTTTTGGTAGTAGAGGGGCTACAGGGGGACTTTTGTGATAAGCTGCCAGAAGCTTCTCCCATGTCCAACAGAGCAAATGGCAGCCAGCTCCAGTACAGACCTGTTGCCGTCCAAGCCTGAACCTAGCAGTGATGGTGGTAGCATTAATAATTCAAATTTTTATTTTAACAATTAAAAAGGGGAGAAAAACTGTCCCTGTGCAACTGCAAGTGGAGAGAGGAGTGAGAATATGTGAGAAGAATAGCTATACAGGTCAGTGAGGAAGGAGGGGCAAGAACGTGCTCCAGGTGCCAGAGCTGAGATTCCCTTGCAGTCTGTGATGAAGGCCATGGTGAAGCAGCTGTGCTCCTGCAGCCCATGAAGTCCATAGTGGAGCAGAGATCCACCTGCAGCCCATGGAGGACTCCACACTAGAGTAGTGTTCTCTTTTTGCTCATGAAAATAGCTCATTTTTTCTTGGTCATTTAGCTTTCTGTTCATAAGACTATACTGCTATATGCTGTCGGTGTAGCTACTCATATTTTCTAAACTAATTTTCCTAGTATTACTTTATTCTATCAGTAATGATCATATACTGCACTGTTTTAGACTAAATATTATGCTTAATCTAATACTCAGAGGCCTAATAAAATCTGCAAGGATTATTTGAAGCATAAAAAGGACTATTTTTATCTTTGGTTACTGATGTTAGTATATCCTGGTGACTCTCCTTTAACACTTTAACAGTACTATTTGGGATTTTCAAGTCAGTCCTCCTGTTCAGATACCATCACCATTTTTCGAAGAGACAGGCAGAGAATGAAAGAAGAAACATACTTGCCTTTGCAAAACATTAAAATCCTACAAGTCTGCGCTATTGCACTGGGGTGCTTTGTCACAGGGCTTCCTGGCACATTAGCAGGACCCTGGCTCTGCACAGCAGCTGGTTCTTGGTCTTCCGCACAGCATGTGGAGTGGGGGCATAACTGGAAGCCTCTTGGACTGTTCATCAATACTCTAATATCGATTAAAAAGATTAAATTCCAACCCCATGAAGCAGCCAGCAAGACACAAAGATAGCTGGTACCTGAAGTAGGTTTTGCTTGCTTACATTGGACTGACCTTTGGTCTGGACAGTGCTGCTCAGTGTCTGAGCCCCCATTCACAGATCACACAGCTTTTTCTTTTCTGGAGGAAGTTTATAACTAAGTTTGCAGTGGTTTTCCCTTTCAGTAGCCCAAGAGAAATGGAGTGCTCCCTTCCAGAGCAGCTGGAACATGTGGCTTTGCTAGTGCTGTCTCTTTGGAACCAGCTACCCATGTCCTCTCAGAAACCAGACGGATATTTCCAAAACAAGAGGGAGCAGGAACAAACAACACCACTGAGACTCTTGCTAGCACACTGGTAATGCATCATCTCCAGTGAAGCATTACACCAACGGTTGTACCAAGTGTCAGGTTTTCTTTTGTCTCTGCGAGCAGGTAACCTATTGCTTCCACTGTCCACTTGTAGACAACAATGCATCATGTATTGCCTTTGATTTTCAAGCAAACATGGTAAATCAAGCAAGGGATGTAAAGAACGTGTTTTAAGAAGTTCAAGAGCAGGCTTCAGTTGTGCAACTCTTTCAGATGCAAACCTTGGTTAAGGCTTTGCCCTTCAGTTGTCCTGCAACAGGAATTTAATTGCTTGCTTACACGTATTTTTGTGTGGGCATGTGAACACATATATGGTGCTAGATATGTTGCATCACTGCAAGAAGTGGTGCAATTTTACCATGAGATCTGCTTTCCTCACAAAATGGATGTGTGTATGAAAGGCTGCTCTGACAGCTACAACTGTTGTTGGTACAACTGAGGAGCATAGAACAGACTGGGACAGTCTCATACTAAAGTCATAAATATATTTCAATGACAAACAGGACATAAAAACTGTGGTAGGCACTCAGGATTTCCTGCCTGCTGGAAGAATTCAAGTTTACACAACAAGTCATTTGTACACTTTCACTTCCCCAAGAGATAGTGTGGTGCTGAAGCACAAACAAAATAGTTGAAACAGCAGGTAGGTGCTACAGTTTTTTCAAGTGAGAAGTAACCTAGCAGCAGGAGAGGAACCCAAATGAGCACCCTCTGCTTGTGTTAATCTTTGCTCTAACTTCAAGCGTAGAACATCTCAACTACATACTTTGTTTTACGTAACTAAGAATGTATTGCTAGACAAATTTACCGTGTGACTTTTAATAATTGCTTTGAGTGCATGTCATCAGGTTCACACATGCATCTAGGTCATTCTAATCCAACCTTGTTTTTACACTCCCCAGGATCTCAGCTGGGATAATGAAATTGCTGGTACAAAAGCCTTGGTCAATCTCCACAAGTTAGACCGGGGATTAGTAACAGCAAAAAAAAGTATTCAAGCAAGACACCAGAAACTGTGGTTTATTAGTAAAGGATTTGGGGGAAAAAATGTATCAATCTGACTAGGAGTATCTCTATTAAAAATAGCGACAGATATTATACCAAATAGCAAGTATGCATGTTTTCTCCCTCTGGAATGGGCAGAACAGAGTTCACTTTCACATTACATATTCTCAAGAAAAATGTTTCAGTATTAGATATTTTCCAACAGAAAAATCTGTCAGAGCTGCTGGAAAGGGAAGGGATCACAAGTGAAGTATGACAAATAAGTTGGACACTGTTTAAACAAAAGGCAGTTCTAGCATTTGACCAAGTTGATCATATGCTTTCACCAACATACCTGGATCTTGAAATGGAGGAATCACAGAGTCATTTAGGTTGGGAAAGATGTCAAAGTTCATTGAGTCCAACCTTTAATCCAGCACTACCAAGCCCACCACTAAACCATATCTCTCGGTGCCACAACTACACGTCTTTTAAATACCTCCAAGGATGGTGACTCCACCACTTCCCTAGGCAGCCTGTTCCAGGGCTTGACAACCCTTTCAGTGAAGAAATTTTTCATAACAGCCAATCTAAACCTCCCCTAGCACAACATAACCTCTCATTGTATCACCTGTTACATGGGAGAAGAGATGAACTCCCACCTGGCTACAGCCTCCTTTCAGGCAGTTGTAGAGAGCAGTAAGATTCCCCCCAGGGCCTCCTTTTCTCCAGGCTAAACAGCCCCACCTCTCTCAGCTGCTCCTCATAAGACCTGTGCTCTAAGAACTGCCTCAAATAAAATCTGTACTTTACTTAAGGAAGGCTCTAGAAATATAATGAGAATATAAAATATAATCACACGAAGAACAAAACCTTCTGGCTTGGGTTTGGGGTTTTTTTTGTTAATCCAATTGACTAACATTTCAAAACATGCTGATATTCACAGCCCACAGATCTTAGCTTTTCCTTTTCTGTAACAAGAGAGAGAACAGGAATAAGCTGTCAGACCATCACACTTCAGATCCCATCTCACTGTAGGCAAACCGTAAATTAACATTGTGTGGGCAAACCAACTGAACTTTTAAGCAAGATAAGTATTTATTAGCATAGTAGCAGAGCAAAATCGAGGCATCTGTACAAAGTTGCTGGAAACTATGATAAAAGGCTCCTGACTAGAGAGCTACAGCTCCTCAATATGCAGAGACATGGTGAACACTGACCTTTCTTTCACTGTTTACTATTAAAAGAATATTTGCCTTTTCAAAAAAGGAAAAAAAAAGAAAAAGGGTTAGATTAGAGTCTAAAATGCTGCAGAAAGATGTTTTTTTACTGGTGGGTTGTCTCATTAGTGATTTTAAAACAAATATCCCTGAAGATATAAGATATTTTGGTGGGTTGACCCTGGCCATGTGTCCACCAAAGCCACTCTGTCACTCCCCTCCACAACTAGACAGGGGGAAGAAAACACATCAAAATGTTCATGAGTTGAGATAAGGACCGGGAGAAATCACTCATCAAATATCACCACAGACAAAACAGACTCAAGTTGGGGATATTAACTGAATTTACTACTAACAAAATCAGAGCAGGATAATGAGAAGTGAAATATGTCTTAAAAACACCTTCCCTCCACCTCTCCCTTCTTCCCAAGCTCTACCTCCTCCCCCAGGGAGGCGCAGGGAGACAGGGAATGGGGCTTCTGGTCAGTTCATCACATGTGGTTTCTCCTGCTGTTCAAGGAGAGGAGGCCTTCCCCTTCTCCAGGGTGGGGTCCCTCCCATGGGAGACAGCTCTCCAATGTGAGTCCATCCCATGAGCAACAGTTCTCCATGAACTGCTCCAACACGGATTGCTCTTCCACAGGGTGCAGCCCTTCAGGCACAGCTTGCTCCAGTGTGGGTCCCCCACAGGGTCACAAGTCTCACCATGAAACCTGCCCAAGCATGGGCTCCTCTCTCCACAGGTACCTGCCACAACCCTGCTCCAGCACAGGCTTCCCATGGGCTCACAGCCTCCTCTTAGGCATGGGGATCCTCCACATGGGGATGGATCTCTGCATCCCCATGGGCTGCATGGGCACAGCTCCAGCAGGGGAATCTCAGGTCCAGCACCTGGAGCACCTCCTCCCACTCCTTCTCCACTTTGTGTCTGCAGAGATGTGTAGCCCCCCAAGAACATATTTTCTTTCTCTTTCTTAAATATGTTATTACAAAGACATTACTGTCATTCCTGATGGGCTCAGCCTTGGTCAGGAGCAGGCTGGCCCTGGGACGAGCTAGCATTGGCTCTGCCAGACAGCTTCTTCTTCTGGGAGCTTCTTACAGAAGCCACCCCTGTAGCCCCTCACTACCAAAATCTGGCCACACAAACCCAGTAAAGATATTAATTCACCATAAACTATGTAAGTGTTTAAACACCTTGAATAGATAGTGGTTTCTGAATCCTATATTTTTTTTTACACTAAAAGAGACTTTGATAGGTAGATGATTTAGATAAAAAGACTTTAAAAAATGCTGCAGAGATGACAGGATTTAGAAATATCCTGATATTTAAGACTAGGATTCTAAAATTATCTTCAGAATACTCTTTAAGTGATCCTATTGAACTTTTATTGTCCAATAACTCCATTTTAACACTGAGGAGTAAACCAAGCTCTTCACCATCCTCTCCCTCCAGTAAGCATCATGACTGTTCATCAAAACAAATCTTACTGTAATAACCTACTGGAAAACTTAGTATCTGGCAAAATTATATTACCAATTTCTTTTGAAGAGCATAACCCAACGAAAAAGTGCAAACAGAGCAGACGACACTAGGCAAAAGTTTGAATTCCATTTATTTTCAAATTATATTAGCAGCAGAGTTTTGCGGTTTTGGGGAAAGTTTTTTTTAGTTGTTGTTCATTTGTTTGTTTTTAAATTTTTTTAATATTAGAATTTGGTTGTTCACTTGGGGGTTCTGTTGGATTTTTTTCTTTTTTTCATTTTCCCTTGAGTTGTTTTGGGGTTCTTTTTGTGCCAGCACTTCTAAAAGATTCTTTATTATTACAATCATGCAAAAGACACAGATAACTTGAAAATCTGTATGCTTGGGATCCCATCCCGTTCTTGAAACCATTCTGGATTCCTTCCTGAGTAAAAGGTTGGGGTATGAGAACTGACACAAGGCTCCAAAATTTTAGAATATAAAATCATCTGGAATGTTAGCAACAGAAGAAGGAAGACACTTGATTTTTTTAAAACAGCATAGTAAGAAATTTTTTTCAAATCTCAAGGTTTTTTTATAAAGTAAGTTAGAAAACATTACACAATTGTTAACAATGCTAGATTGGCCTAAGTATCCTAAGTAAAGGCTTCCAAAACCAGTTTAGAGTGAGAAGACACATATTGCATATTGAGATAGCTATCAATTTTAAGAGGTAGATGACAATATTAATCTATTAGCAGTACAACTTCTATGCAAATATCATTAAATATTGTCTATATAGTGTCCCTGTATCTGTAAGAGTGCAAAGAGAGGGAAAAACACTGCCTCTCATTTAAAAGCAACTATATCCATCTAATTCCTTGGTCTGCATCACCATTTCTTCTGGAGATGCAGGTAGGGGGAATTGAAAGGATTAGTAAGGCAAGGAAAAAAAAAATAAAATCAACCCTATTTGTGTGTGTAGGCAGAGCACACTATCCAGACTGCAGTGAGGGTGGCTGAGCTCAGCACAATCCTCAGGACAGCATGGCTACATTGAGTGGAAGCAGCAGAAGCCCTCACAGGCAGAAAAAGAAGCATCGGAAGTCATGCACAGTACTTCCCACGATGCCCATTCAGACTCATTGCCTAATCCATTTATGAAGGTGCTTCAGTGCTGGAAAAGCACTTCTGTTCCTATTCACCCTGTCCATCAGATTCTGAGTTACCATGAAGAGGAAGAAGCAGTAAGTAATAGCAGCACTGATGGAAAGGCTTTGTCACAGTGATGATCAGAGTATGTTGCTAACCTGCCAGCATCTGTAAAATGTTGGCTGTTACTAAAAGCATCCGTCTCAAAGTGTTAAAAGCACAGCTCAGTACAAAAATGGGATGACAATTTTTCTGTCCTTTGGATAGTCTTCAAATTTCTCAAGGTACCATCTGAAAAACAAAGAAAGAAATCTGATGAGTATTGAGTCTTCAAAATGCTGTTGAGGAAATTAAGTAATTGTACAATGTGTTCAGTTTAATCCATACCTGGTTTTGACTACAAACAAAACAAATGCCTTTAGAATCTACTCTGGATAGAATAATGGCGTTTACTGCACTCACCCTAATGACGTCTAATCACCAAATACAACAAAACTACATTACAGCTGCCAGCAATGGGAAATCAAACCAACAGATGTGGTGAGATCAGTCAGGGAAGGAATAGCCCATTCTTTCAAAATGTATGTTGTTACACATCCTGAGTATTTTGACATATTAGAATTAGAACAAGAAAAAATTAAATCAAAAACATGTCATTTGCATAATGACTTCACATGGAAGCAAGGGATACTTCACACCCTGGAATGAGAGTCCCATTCTGCATAGAAACATCTTCAGTTCCAGTTAGAATTTAGATAATCAAACTGAATATGACAAACATTGCATTAGCCTCATTGCTTAAATCCCTCAAAGACCATCACTATTTTCAAATTCAGACAATTCAAAAAAGAAAAAAATGCACTATCAGATATTGTGTTTTCACCTTCCATAACAAGCATGTGTAGTCCCATTTTTGAATATTTATTCTTCTGCTTCCCTGAAATAAAAGAACTAAAGTTCACCTGTGCTCCTCAGAGGTGCAGATATTCATAATATCAGTAGCTAACTGCAATATCAAAGCTGGAATAACGCAACAAAACATGCAATGCACGACAACCTGCATCTAGGGAATACCATTATTACCCTATTTACCCATTTCAGTCATTTATTCTAAGTTTTTTAAACTAAACAAACTACACTAACATGTTTCTTCACTTACATGGATTTGCTATTTTTAGTTGCTTGGGGTTTTTTTCCTGTTCCCCTCTTCCATTTTTATGCATTTTCCTTTAGTGTAAATCACTTCCTTTAACAACATTTAGCTTTTCCTGGTGTTCTGAAAGGACATCAAGGCCATCAAGGCTTAAAAGCGATGGAAACCAACTGTGGAATTAGAGCCAGAAGAATGTAATGTACAAGGAGAGGCAGGAGAACCTGTCATTGCTTTGTCTGGCGAGGAGGAGACACTCAGAACTCAACTGGATGAGCCCTGGGCAACTGGGCATAGCCTTGTGGTTCACCCTGGCTGGAGCAGCCACACCAGTCGGCTGGACAACCTTCAAATGCTCCTCCCAGCTCAAGATACTCTGCAACTCTGCTCACTAATAGCAGGTGATAAAACAGGAAGAGATGGTCATAGGCAACAGGTTTGGAAGGCTCAGGTTGGATAGTGGAAGAAACTTGTTCACTGGGAGGATAATACAGACCCGGAGCATCCTACAAACAAGAGGCAGGAAAGCCTCTGTTTCTGAAGGTTTTCAGGGCTCCACTAGACATAGACATGCCCTCACAGATGGTCAGTAATTTTTTTCAACCCATCTCCTCCTTAAATTCATGTTTATTTCCTCTTATGCCACTAAGCTTCAACAGGAGAACCAAAGCAGGAAAGTGAAAATAACCCAAATAAAATTGATGTGTTCAAATTCTTTTAACCATGCTATTCTTTAATGAGAATCTTTTCAGGAAACAAGTCTCCATAAAGTATGGTCCTTCTTGTTAGCAGGAAAGCCACATTATAAATACAGTACATGAGCAATCAGAATGTTTAGAGCAGAGACTTTATTAAATATCATCTACCAGAACAGTTTTCATACTGTCCATACACCTGATTATAGACAATATGATACAGATATGACTATAAAGTGTGCCTGTTAAAGACAGCTTGAGTGATTTTCCAAATTTTAATATTACCGAAAGAGGTTTGAGAAGGGAAAGTATAGTATGTGATTAATTAAGACAATATTGCCAAACTTGTCTGTAATCTTTACAGATCCAGGATGAACCATCTTCATTTAAACATTATTTTGACCCCCTCATTGTACTGTGCGTTTATGCTCTGTACTAGTCTGCTGAAATTCTGCAGTGCTTAGTCTTCTCAGGGTATTCTCTATCATATTCTGCCCTACAGCAGCAGTCTCTTTCACAAGACTTGCTCTGCAAGATCCCTATAGGATGAGGCATAATTTGTGCAATGGAAGTGCAGTGTGGCACGGAGACAACAGAAATGATAAGACACGAACACTTACTTGTGGTGTTGTCTTGCCCTTGAACCCAGGATGAAGAGAGTACACAATGCAAATGCAAGGCTTTCAATGGTGCAGCAGGCAAGGGCAAACCCAAACCATTCCAGGATCTCTCCAAAAAAGTTGGCTCCACTGACATACTCAAACATTCCTCCTGAAAGCAGGACAGAGTTACTTGAAAATACCTTAATCAAGATGTCCAATGTTATCTTTTCTGTACATCAAATAGGAGCTGTATCACCAATGTCTCTATTTAGCCTTTAAAGGCAGTGGAGGCAGAGTTTTTCAGTTCAAGCTGTACTATGAAGGATCACTTCAGACCTCATTTTTCAGCTCAATTTTTCCTCTTTAAACAATGAAAGAAAAGATGACTTACTAGCATCAGAAGCAAGTACATGCCTTTGCAAATAATTACTTAACAATGATATGTTCTTTGATCATACACTAAACCTTTTTTAAAATATGTAAAAATAGAAGAGATACTCCTCTTGAGTCCCAGAAAGTACTTATAGGGTTAGTTAGCCTACAATTTTTCATTTCTTTAAGTACTTTAGAAATTAAGTTAATTATGAACAATATTACTATTATGAAGTAAAGTTCCAAATTTATTCTCTAGCTTATGAAGTTGTTGCACTTTTGCTCCCATTCCTCATCAGATCTGCTGTTTCAACCCTTACACTCAGTGAAAATTTGGCAGTCTGTGTTAAATCTGTTGTATAGACAATTGTGCATAAACAAATGGTACTCACCTGCTGGGAATTTTAGAAATCAAGAATTTCACCCTAATTCTAAAGTTAGTGTACAAATTGATAACATCTCAGTATTTGCTTTACCAGTGGACTAAACAAACAAATATTTGGCAAATGTAATAAAGGACATGTTTTGACCTTGCTCTAATTACACTACTTTTGGGGAAAAGAAAAGTGAAATTCTAGCACTTCAACTGGATAAGCAACATCAGAAAGACCAGCTCCTCCTCATCTTACAGCAAATAACGTATTTCCTTCAGAACTTTTTTGTACACTGAACACAGTACATTATGTTCATATTCATTTTTCACAAGAGCAATTCAATTTACATCTATTAAAATTATAAGTTACCTTCTTGGTGAAAAATAACAGTCTACCTTATATATCTTAGTTCTTACAGTTTTATTTAAAAAAAAAATTAACAACTAAGAAAAAGCAACAACTAAGAGAAAAAATGTAGCAAGAGAGCAGTATTCAGAGGTAGTATTAGCTTTCTGTTCTCAGTGAGTGTAATGTACCTGGAAGAGTGCCTGTTTCCAAGTGTCAATACACCTTAACACTTCAATAGGCTCCATAAGAAAGCCTTCCATATTCTCCATTTTCCCCTGAAGGCCAGAATTTATAATGCCAAATTCATTTGGATTTCTGTCCTCTTTTCCCTGTGTCTCCCTTTCCACAATTGTTGCTGCTCTCCGATTACTTTAGGTACCTCCTTCTTCATATATGGGACATGAGATGTGTCACACGCCGAGTACTTTCTGCATTCCCCTCCTGCCTCCACACTGGGTTGATAATTTAGGTCTTCTCCACCCACTTGCTGATTCTCCAGAAAGTTGGGCAATGCTGTTACATTTTTACCCCTTTTTAAAAATATAGCCAATATTGGTCAAGAAACCTAAATACTTGCACAAGCCAAGTGATATAATGAAATAGATTCCTTACAATACTTGGTTTAAGAAAAAAAAGATACGATGCTTCCCAAACTATGAAATCGCTTCCTGAGGTAGATGACAAAATGCTATTTCCAGTTGCCTCTTAGATCATAAATTACTATATCCTCTAAAATAACCCAAGCTTCAGATTCATTTTCACATAGGTGAAATAAAATTCCATTTTAGGTTGGAAGGGATCTCTTGAGATAATCTTGTCCAACCCCCACTGCTGACGCAGGATCAGCCAGAACAGGTTGCCCAGGACTATGCCCAGTCTTGTTTTGAGTCTCCTTACAATCTCTCTGAGCAACATGTTCCACACCTGTGTGTTTGACCACCCCCACAGCAAAAAAAAAAAA